>CM021110.1:106037095-106074895 GCA_007115665.2 Sequoiadendron giganteum | reverse complement strand
GAAGGTACAAATTTCACAACTGGAGTATCTTCAAGATCATTCAGAGCAATTGGAAAGAATCCTCAAGGTGGTAAAGAAGAAGGCTGTAATCCAGCCTACATTACTTGAATCCTCTGTTCCAGCAGAAGACAAGCCAAAGCCATTCTATATATCTTTGTATATAGGAGGTTTTAAACTCAGCAATTGCATCATAGATAGGGGAGAGTCGAACAACGTTATGCCTTTACAAATCATGAACGCGTTGGGACTTTCGTGCACCGAAACCAAGGAAAAGTGTTATTCACTTGAATCAAAGCTGGTGCCGTTGGTTGGCCAACTGAAAGATGTGCAAGTAAGGCTAGCGTCTTGTCCTGAAAAGAAGATTATGATGACTATCTTGATTGTTGACATTCCTACAAGTTACGGGATGTTGCTCAGCAGGAGTTTTTGCAAGGATCTTGGAGGAGAAATTCAGTTGGATTGGTCGTTCGCGACAATTCCATTGAAGAAGGGTAGTTTTAAGCTAGAGCCTAAGGTGAAATCAAAGTTTACAGTGGTAAAGTCCCAAATTCCACATGCACAAGTGTTATATCAAGACACGGGACCAGGGACATATGCTATGGTATATGATGTCAATGAAGATTGTCAGAATTTTGCACTCTCCACAACTACATCACATGAAGAATCAAAAATGTGGAGGATGCAGTTTGATGGCAGTTGCTCAATATCAAGATCAGGAGCGGGAGTAGTAATCATCTCTCCCGAAGGTTGCTTATATCCATTCGCATATAGGTTGCAATTTGATTGTACCAATAATACTACAGAGTACGAGGCGCTTTTATTGGGTCTCAAGAACGCGAAGGATATGGGGATCAAATTACTTAGAGTTGAAGGAGATGCAGAGCTCATTGTCAAGCAAGTCAGGGAGCAGTTTCAAGTTAGAAAGAATCGCCTTCAATCCTATAGACAGAGGGTGTGGAATGCCATCGACTGGTTCGATGCTTTTGACATCCAATATATTCCAAGAACGGACAATAGCAGAGCCGATGCCCTTGCAGTGTCAGCTGCTCTTTTCATGCCGCATTCTGACTTTCGTCAGAATTCTTTTGCTATTGAGCTGATCTACAGGCCAGCTGTACCAGATAATGCAGACAACTGGCAAGTCTTTGATGACGATGATGATATCAAAGAGTTTCTCGTTATGGGAGACAACTACAAAGAATTGTTCTTTGAAGGGAATCCTATTCCTTTCAAAGAGTCAATTGCTGAAGACTCTGAAGCTACAGAATCCGGAATCATACAACTAAAAGGAAATCAGATTCCTAAGGGTTTCGTATCTTTAGAGGATATTTTTGACCGGCATGACCGTTTCATCCAAAATCAGAAGATGTCAGGTGTTAATACTTCTGCTGAACATTTCCAAGTGAACATCGGCACCGAAGACAAACCTCGGTTTGTGAATCTAGGCAAGTGTTGTACTACAGAAGAAGCTGAGAAGTTTACCGCCTTGTTCAAACAATACAAGGATGTATTTGCCTGGTCATATGAAGACTTGAAGGTCTTCACACCCATAGAATTGTCACATACAATTCCTCTGAAGTCTGATGTTAAGCCTTTCAGGCAAAAACAAAGACATTACAATCCGCGGATTCAAGATACTATCTACGCGGAAATTCAGAAGATGGTGGACGCAAAGATAATTTATCCAATTCATCACTCCACCTGGGTGTCTAACATTGTTCCTGTGCGCAAAAAGAACGGAGAAATCAGAATTTGCGTGGATTTCAGGAACTTGAATTTATCGTCCTTGAAGGACAATTATCCCTTACCGATCATGGAGCATACATTGCAGACAGTCACCGGATCGGAGATGCTATCACTTCTTGATGGTTTTTCCGGTTACAATCAGATTGCAGTGGCCGAGGAAGAGCAGATCAAAACAGCTTTCACCACGCCGTGGGGAACGTTTGCTTATGAGAGGATGCCTTTCGGCCTTATCAACGCCGGTGCTACTTTTCAGAGAGCCATGGATTTGGCGTTTGGGGATCTAAAAAATAAAATAATAGTAGTTTATCTAGATGACTTAACGGTTTTCTCAGATAAACGAAGCGATCACTTTTTGCACCTCGCAAAAGTTTTCGAAAGATGCAGGCATCATAGAATTTCATTGAATCCTAAGAAGACCATCTTCGCGGTAACGGAGGGCAAGTTACTTGGCCACATCGTTTCCAAGGAGGGAACTAAAATTGACCCAAATCGGGTGGATTCAATCAAGAGCCTGTCTCTTCCTACAAGTAAGAAACAAGTGCATTCTTTCTTCGGTAAAGTCAACTTTATCCGAAGGTTTGTACCAGATTTTTCGGAGCTGACGAAGGAAATCTCAGCCATGATGAAAAAGACGTCCAATTTCATATGGACAGAAGAAGGTAGACAAGCCTTCATCAAAATCAAGGAAGCTATTGCTACCGCACCAACGTTGGTTCGTCCTGACTTTCAGAAGGATTTCATCCTTTACTGTTATGCGTCGGAGCACACGTTGTCTGCAATATTGACTCAGAAGCTCAGTGAAGAAGGAGAATCTCCTATCGCATTCATGAGTACCAGTTTTAAAGATTGTGAATCGCGCTATTCTCAAATTGAGAAGAATGCGTATGCTGTCGTTAGAGCTGTCAAAAATTTCAGGTTCTATATCTTGAATTCACATACTACGGTGTTTGTCACCGATCCAGCAGTAAAAGGTGTGCTAACTCAACAGGAGATGGGCACGAAAAGAGGAAACTGGATCGCGAGAGTTCAAGAGTATGATCTGGAAATCAAGCCAACCAAGCTCGTTCGCGGGCAAGGTCTTTGTCGATTATTGGCAGAAGATGGTGATGAAAAGAAGAAAAGCAATAGTGGAACTGGACCTGAACCAGAAGAGGACCTTCCTTTGGTCCTATTAGTTGATTCTGCGGAAGAATGGTACACAGCCTTGTGGTATTATTCAACTTATGGAGAATGTCCACGTCACATGGACAAACAGCAGAAGAGAACATTGAAGCTGAAAGCACAGAATTTTGTGCTTGTCGATAACGTTCTGTACAAGCGTGGCCTTGACGGAACTTTTCTTTTATGCGTCGGTAGAGACCAGCAACAGAGATTGTTGGATGCTTTTCACAGTCAAGCATGCGGTGGTCACTTCTCATCGAGGGTTACTGCATTCAAGATCCTACGAGCACGGTTCTATTGGCCAACCATGTTTCGTGACGCATATGAATGGGTGTATAGATGTCAGTCTTGTCAGCAGTTTGCTGGTAAAGTCAGATTGGCGGCTACTCCACTCAGGCCAGTTATCATTGATGCTCCATTTCAGCAATGGGGTATTGATTTCATAGGTCCCATCAACCCACATTCCAGTAAGGGGCATATTTATGTCCTTACAGCAACAGATTATTTTACAAAATGGGTTGAAGCAGTTCCTACCAAGCGAGCTACCTCGGAAGTTGTTTGTGACTTTTTAAAGGAAAACATCATTTCACGCTTCGGAGTGCCTCGCAAAATTGTGGCTGATAACGCAACAAGTTTCTCGTCAGAGGAGATACTTAATTTTTGTTTTGATCACGGCATCACGCTGTCACACTCATCAGATTATTACCCTCAAGGTAATGGACAGGCCGAATCATCAAATAAGAACATAGTCACAATTGTGCGCAAGCTAGTTGACGCAAATCAGAAAGCTTGGCATAGTAAAATATATGATGCTCTTTGGGCTGATAGAATCACTCCCAAACGAGCCATCGGCACTTCGCCTTTTATACTTTTGTATGGTACAGAAGCAATGTTACCCATTACATTGGAGTTGTCCGCTTTGCAGTTGGCATCTACAGTGGATGATGAAGAATTCAAAGATCCGATCGAAAGGAGGATTTTGTACCTGATGAAGCTAGAGGAAGAAAGGGTGGAGGTTGTCGATAGGATCACTCAGCATCAAGAGCGAGTGAAGAAGATTTTTGATAAGAAAGCTCGTCCGCGAGACTTCGAGATCGGAGATCAAGTCCTGTTATGGGACAAAAGACATGAACCTAAAGGAATGCATGGTAAATTTGATTCCTTATGGTTAGGACCCTTCCAAATACATGAATCAAGAGGAGAGAACACATACATGCTCTCACATCAAGATGGAAGGCTTCTCCCGCTACCTTACAGCGGGCAATATCTCAAGCACTTCAACCCTCCGGGGGAGGAGTAATTTTTTGTAAGTTTTATAAATGCTTTTTATGCTTTATCGTAATGTCGTATTGTGTTTCCCCGTTCAGTGATGTTTTGTCGTGTTTTAGGTGATTAAAATAGGTAGTCTTGTTTTAGGTGATTTTTAGGAAAGTCCAAGTGTATTAGGTGATTAAGGAAAAGTCCTGACTCCAATGCCCAATGTTAAAGTCAATGGTCTACGAAACCAAAGATTCCTAGATTCTCCTATGCCGTAAGTATCCGACATGGTCACCAGACGGAGCCTAATGTTGTACCCAAACCGAAATTTTTGCTTCATTAAAGCATTTTGCTTAAAATGGTCTAAACCTTGTAAAAGTGGGGTCAAAACTCAATTTTCGGGCAAATAAAGTATGGGCTTTTAGTCAGTGTGATGCCAGGAAGATACTGGCAAAATTTGAAAATTTTGAAAATTAGGGGTTTTGAAATCTATTTTTAGCCCGAAACCCTAAAAAATAGGAACTTGTCAGAATTGGATGAAATTAATTTTGATTGGCTTATTTCACATCACAATCACAGTGGTGAAGTCAGTTTCAGTTAAAAGTCAGTTTAAGGCTGGTGGGTAGTTTTCACTTTTTTAGGAGAAAAGTTAGGATCTTCGGGGTCATCAATGGCAGTTGGCCAGTACCAGGTGTCAATATCTAAGCCTGAAACTCAAAGAGGAACGCTCTACGATAAAAGATGTTGGAAATAATGCTTTTTGATGGAGGGGATTTTCAGATTGGCAAAAAGTGCTAAAATATTCTAAGTCTGAGAACTTTTCACTATGTAACGTAGTAGACACTTGCGCAATCAACGTGCAAATCAACTTTATAGTGTCCGTACATGTGAAAATGATGAAGTATAGTCATCCACACACCTCAGCAGTCACAACGCTTCGACATGGTCAACCGCAGGGATGGATACAGCGTTTGCAAAGCATAAAATGGTGAAAATCAATGAATTCAAAACAAATCCGCTCCCCTGTAGCCTAGGGGCGCCCTTCCTTTTGAAGGTCAAGATTGGAGGGTTTTGGATTAAGAACACATTCATTATGTTCAGTTTTCAGTCAGCTTTCCGATTAGCCATGAAGCAAGATTGTCCGAGTTACAGAACTCCGGCAAACGAAGACAGAAGCCGAGGTTGCGAAGAGTGTTTTCATCAAGGAGGCAGTCTAGAGATGCAAATCCGCTCCCTTCTAGCTCAAGGGCGATTTTCTTTTTGAAGGCCCAGATCTAGATGCATGTGTGTTTTGATGGTTTCAGTCTTTGCAGAATTAGTTTAGCTTTTCAACGAGCTATCAAGCGAAAGCGTATCCAGTACAGAAATCCAGTTATCAGCGTTAGAAGTGGAAATTGTAGGCAGGATACATGTCAGAAGAAGTTTTTCAGAATGCAAATCCGCTCCCCTGTAGCCCAGGGGCGATCCTGAATAAGACCTGTTTGATGGATGAATTTGCAATTGAGGTCTTCCTGAGATCTCTTCCAGCTCAGTCCAGTTTTGCAGTGTATCCGTTCACAAGACGATCCGATATTCTGAGTAACTGTGACAGAGGTCCTACCGAGCACGTAAAACAGAGGATGGTGAAGCGTAGCTACACAAAGCTGCACAGCTGTAGGCTAGGGGCGATTCTCCTTTAGGCCTGCCAGACGGGGTTATTTGCAATTACAGTCTTCACAAGACTTGTGTGCAATTACTCAAGCTATCCAACGAGTCTAGCCGACAGCCTCCGGGATTTGGCGAATGCTCGTACGTGCGAGGTCAAGATGATAATGCTGTGAAGAAGAGCTGATTGAAGGCAGTTCAAAGAACGACTAAGTGTAAGAATGTTATTTTCTTTGAAAAAGGCGATTTTCTTTTAGAGGCCTTAAAAGCAATTTTCTGGCTTCGTCGTCTCCAAGAACATCTCTTGCAAGTTGACCAAACTATACAGCAAGACAGACGGCACGCGTATCGGAACATTCCAGTTCCCGGTATCAAGGGTCAAAGTATGGTGTTCAGTTGAAAATCACACTTTTGTCAAAATGGTGTTTGAGCTATCACAGAATAGGGGCGCTCATGCTTTTGAGGTTCTTAATACAATTTTCAGATCCCTCACATACAATCATTGGATGCAGGATACTTCTAGTCATGCAATGAATCCATTATTCAGTCAGTGGAGTTCATTATTCATTGTCAGCGGCAGTTTGAAACATCAGAAGGCAAAACTAAGAAATGGCTAAGTCTGGAGTCAAAACATCAATTTAATCAGAGGCGCCTTATTTTCTAAGGTATCAGATGAGCTCCATAGCAGTTGTTGCTCCCAGCAGACATTTCATCCTTGTCATACAAGCTTCGCGGTGGATATCTCAGCACAGTCGCAGGCTCAGTCAGTCAGCCAGAAATCAGAGCTGAACATGGTCAGTTGTAACTTTGCAGTCAGCTACAAAATAGGAGATTCTCAAAAATCTCATAACTCTTGCAAATGGAAGCCTAAAAGATCAAAATTTGACTTTTTAGAATCAGGGAAGTGTGTTGAGCACAACAAGATGCTATTTTTGGCAAAATGATAAAAATAATATTTTTGCATGCAAGGCATTAAAAAGTGACGAATTTCTTCAAAGATAAATATTGGTGCCACTTTTAGTTCTTTGCATGCTTTGAAATTAAAATATTATTTTTAGTCTAAAGACTCAGAGACAGCAGCAGTTCAACTGGTAAAGGGCCAATCGGATTCCTTCTTCACAGTTAGGGTTTGAGCTTGCAGTCTTGCTTTTGTAGTACGATTTTGCTCTAGTTATGCAAGCATGGCATTCATCATTTCATTCATCCAGCTTGAGCAGAGGTGAATTCTTTCCAGAGTTGGGCGAATTTCTTCAGCGGTCAGTTGTGAAGGCATAAAAAATATTCTTTTGCAGGTACAAGTCAAGATTCATCAGCAGAATTCAAGGCAGAGTGGCGATTTTGACAGAAGAAGATAATAAATAAATAAAAATTAAAAAACATCTTTCTTCTTCTCTAGATTTCTTCCATCTTCTCGTCTTAAAATTTTCTCACATGTTTGAAGAATTGGCGTTTTTGGCAAAACAAATCATCTGGGTTGATTCAGAATTGCTTTCTCAGCAAAACCCATGTGCTAGAATTTTCAAGAAAAATTTGTTCCAGAGCATCAGTTCTTGAGGCTTTGATTTTCTGAAGTGAAATTCCTTTGCATGGTGGAGTAGAAGTCGATATTTTTCGAATCTAACGTTGTGGGTTGTCTTAGAAATATCTTCTGGACAAAACCCATATCTCAGATTTTCTCGGGAAAAATGTCCTCACAGCCCCTCAGATCTCAACTGAAAACCTTTTGCATGCGGGCCTAAATCACATTTTTTCAAAATTCTGACATTGTGGGTCATCTTAGAATTTGATTCTACACAAAACCCACGTCTCAGAATATTTTGTGAAAATTGCCCTTCGACAGGCTATTTTTAGCCTTATCTAGAGTGATTTTTGGTTTTCCGGAGAAGTTGTCAGAAAGTAGCTGTGTTCACAGTCAACAGGCGAGTTTTTTCGGATGCAGTTCACACAAATCGAATTCAAGACGATGTCAGTCTTAATTCATGATTTCATCAGAAAAGCTGACATTGATTTGTATCAAGCGCATCAGAAAGGTTGACAAGCGTAGTCACTCAAGTCCACATGGTTTTATGCCTCGTATAGCTGATTGTCTTCCAAGGCCAGTTTAGAGGGTTGATAAGCATGAAAAACATGAGAAACATCAAGCTGCAGAAGAAATAGTGGCCATCACTTCAGTTTACAGAGCCGCCAGAGTTACCAACCAATGAAGGGCCAGTTTAAGTATGCAGAGGTTTTCGGTTTTGCTTGAGTTACTAACTAGCAGTTGATTGACAGTTGAGACATGTGATGACCTCTAGATGGTGATGCAGTTACTAACCTCGTGGAGGGGTTACTTGCTCGAGATCAGGGTCAGTGAACTTCAGTTCAAGGCATCCCACCTTTTCCAAGATAGACATTAGACACAGGAGTTAAACTCGAGGCTTCTTTCCGAGTTAACTTGCTGTTATACATTGCATGCATGTCTTTCTTGGAAACATCTACATATACTTGGAGATTAGATTAGATTTTTCAGTTGACTGATGATAGCATTCCAGTTGACTTGCTTTCAATAAGGACGTGCATGTTGCACCTTGTCCATTTAGATTAGATGTTTCAGTTAACTGATGATAGTTTCCCAGTTAACTGTATAGTTTCATTCAATTAGGGTTTAAGAATAAGATCTTGCATGTCTTGCAAGACTGTAGTTGACTCAAGGTGATTTTAGGGTTGCCTACACCTTGAAGTCTATAAATAAGAGCTTTTAGCTCATTTGTAATTAGCTTTTCCTGGTGATAGAGAATTGCTGCGTTGTCGGCAACATGCCTATTCTCAAGATTGGTTCACCCTTGTAAATTAGAACTTTTGCTTGATAGCATACATGCTGCGCCTACCTTGCCTGTAGTATTGCTATTATTGTATCTGTTCAAAGAGTAATTGCTGTTATAATAAATTGCTGCGCCTACCTTGCCTTCATGTTATTATCATGGTGTTTATTCGACCTTAGTTAAATGGGGTTGCTGGTTTGATCGTTATTGCATGCGTGTTGCGTCTATACAATCTACTGTCCCAGTTGCTTACCTTTTGTTTTGTTTATTATAAGCCTATTCAGAAGAGCAAATAGTTGCGCCTACCTTGCCTTCATGTTGCGAAACTGTACTTAAAGCTTATCGTTTGATGTGTGTGATAGTAGACTCATTCAGCCAAGCAAATAGTTGCGCCTACCTTGCCTTCATGTTGTGAAGCTGTACCAGGTTTACCGTTCATTTTGTTTGTTTTAATAAACTTCTTCCCGGATTAGCAAATAGTTGCGCCTACCTTGCCTTCATGTTGTGAGCCCGCACCTGGAGTTTATCGTATAATACATTCCTGCTCCATTTCCTCATGCTCTGTTTCTTGAGGAAACTGGATAGATTTAAAGAAGTTAGCTTAGTTGTAGTTAGATGATCTGCGAAACCAGAAAATACTTAGCTGCAACGTTCTAGGTTTTCTTAACCTTGTGCCTCTACCAGCTGAGAACAAAAAGATAGGACATTAGTTTAGTTTTCTATTTCATGCATTCCAGCACAACGAGGGAGCTTCCCCTCCTAATTTGAAGAGCACTCATTACGTAGTGTGCATAGCTGTCCGTACAAACTCACACTCCAGAGGTGTTAGTTCTTACGCCAACACATTTCAATAGGAGAGCCGCCAAAGAAACATTCATCTCTTCCCTCTTCTTCAAGACCTCAAACAAAGATAAAAGGAAAAGTTCAGTCTCAAGAGGTCACAAAGGGCAGTAGATCAACAAAGAGTGCAAAGAGGAGGTTGGACTTCATAGGTATTATTATACAGGAGCAGCCTACAGCTGGAACAAAAGTTCCTCCACCAGAGCCCATACTTCAAGAAGAAGTACAAGATGAGCCTTTGATACAAGACCCTTTACCATCTCCTAGGTTTTCACCAATTCACATTGATTTGGAAGACGAGGAGATAGAGGCCGATGTTACAATCATCCCTCCCTTGGATGTTAATAGAAATACCACATCTTGGCTTGAGAGCTCCTTGGGAAGGATGAGAAGGAGGCCTTCGTATCAGGTGAATGTTGATGACCTTAGCATATACTAGGAAGCACCCAAGATATAAATGCATTTTGAGAGGAATCTTGAGGGTGAAATGGTCATGGAGACAGCTACGCCTCTTGAAGATAAAATCAAGGAGGAGGTGGATGAAGATAATTTCATCATGGTCAAGGCAAACCCTGGTAAAAGTACCCGACATGCTGATATGAGTTTTTTTAAGATGGTAATTGAAAATATTCAAGAAAGAGTGAAGAAGGATGGAGAAGACAAGGCAGCCCTCAAGGCTGAAAATCGTCAACTCCGGTTATGTATATCAAATCCTATCCAAGGCACCTTACAAACAACCCAATTGCTGCCACAAGTCTTAGAAACACCAGCTGATCAACAACAGTTGAGGCAGTTGGTCATTTGTGGAAAACAAACTCAGGAATGGATTGAAAAGCTCATCATCAGAGGAAAAGAGATTCTAACATAGGTCTTCCAGCTGAGATTCAAAGCTTATGACTTACGTCAAGGTATCTAGGATTTTGATCAGTTGATAGCCGCTCTGTATACATACTCGGCGATTAATCGCCGAGCAGCCGAGTAATCGCATGTTTTTTGGCTGGGCGAGTAATCTTGACTTTTACTCGCAGGAAACCCTAGCCGAGTTTTTTTACTGTTTTTTTCCGAGTACTCGCCGATTAATCTCTGTTTGCTTGCAAAATAATCGGCACAGAAAACGTAACACGTTTTTGACACGTTTTTCAAGTCGTTTTTACCTTTTCGCGGGATTTTTTACACATTTTTTCCGCGTTTTGGATGCGTTCATTTCATTTTCCGCGATTTGCAATGTCGGCTGCGTGATTTATTTCCACGATTTGCAGTTTACATTTACCCTTTTCATTTTCCACGATTTGCAGTGTTGGCTGCGTGATTTATTTCCACGATTTGCAGTGGTGGCTGCGCGACTTGGAGTCTGCGCGATTTCCAGGTTAGTTCCTGTTCGCATTGGCTGTGCGGCGCCTGTGCCAGGTCGTGGGTATTTACTATTATCATTTTTTCAAACATATGCTAATATTAAATGAACATATGCCTGAATATTAAAATTTAAAACTTCATACTTCATACTTCATACTTCATAGTATATGTTTGAAAAAATGATAATATTAAATGAACATATGCCTGGAAATGATTTAATATTTTTATTATTTTATATATATGCTTCCAAACGTTTATGTATAAAATAATAAAAATATTAAATTTTTTTATTTTTCTACATCAATTTAATATTTATTATTATTCTAAAATTAAAATTTCAAAATTTCATATATTATTTTATTATAAATTTATAATAATATCATGGGAGTCTTAATTTTTAATATTCATAATGATAAAATATTCACTTTTGTACATCATATTTAATAATTTATTATTATTTTAAAATTAAAATTCCATATATTATTTTATTATAAATTATAATATCATGACAAATAATAATATCTTTTTATATTATTATTTGCCATGATATTATTATAATTTATAATAAAATAATATATGAAATTTTAGTTTTAAAATAACAAATTACAATAAATCATAAATTTGATGTCAAAAATGATATTATTATTTACAATGATATTATAACAACATGAAAACACTCCCTCATGGTTTTTAGACTCATTTGATGCATTTTGTAATTGAATTTTGCAAAAAAAAGTGTTTTCATGAGAAATTTTGCTACTTTTTAAGTTGTTGAGTATTTGCCGAGTCAAAAATTTTGGGCTTGCCGAGTACTCTCCGAGTCCGAGTATGTAAACTATGGATAGCCGAGTTCAAGTCCATGCACAAAATCATAATTGCAGATTTAGAGACGGCTTATGGCTCTATAATGGCAAGAGAACACAAAAGATAGATCCTGGAGTGGAAAGAAGGTCACCTTTTCAAGGTAAATACATATGTTAGAATATCTGAGGAGTTTGCAGCGTATAAGCAAAGAGTTGTTGATACTCTTAAGTTCGTCAGAGAATTTGTTGCAGCAATTCCTTGTCAGTTTTGCCTTAAGGATGGTTCATACATTGGGCTTGACCTAGTCGAAGCTGAGTTTCAGAGTATATTGCATGGCAACGATGGCAACGTTGGAAGAATGATGATGATTTCCATGATGTCAACAAGGTTTGAGAAAGCGGCCAATGAGTGAAAATTTCTTGAAATCTATTGCGGATGGTGAAGAGATCCTAGAAAAGCGTGCTTTTTCTATTAATAGTATTGGCACTCCCATCTAAGATGAAGTTGCCCGCTTTTTAGCGGATGTGATCGAGATTTAAATTTGCTTTCTTTTAGAAGCATCTTCCACCCTTTCTTTCTATTCTTGTCTCAAATCTTATCCATTCTTTGAGGATAGAAAAAAAACAGTTGTAACGAGTTGGCACTTTCCTTTTTTAGATGTTTTCTAGGTTTAGATGTTTTATCTCTTCTAGATTTAGAAATAAAGCTTGCATGTTGGCAAACAATAGTTGTAAAAGCAAGGAGATTTTAGGGTTCGCTACTCCTCTGCTTGTGTATAAATAAGAGCAGTATTTGCTCATTTTTCTTTAACTGTGATTGTGATAACAAAATCGCTGAGCTTATGCCTTCATGTTTGTTATCAATTTAGCGTTAGTTCACTTTGTGTAAAGAGCAAGTTTGCATGCCTCCTTAGCTGCAAATACTTGTTTAGTGCATGTGTTATGTGTCAATTATAATCTGGTTTTGATCACATGTTGCAAGTGTTTTGCTACAACTTGCTGTCCTAAAATTGTAATCTTTGTGCCAAAAGTTTGAGTGAATAAAATCCTGAGCGTGCCTTTGCTGCCTCGATATAAATATCTAAAATTTCTGTATTTTGTTTTGTGCTAGAAGTGTGAGGAAATAAAATCTCGAAGCTTGCTTGGCTGCCCTTGAAATAAAGTCTCATATTTTCGTAATACTTTTACGATCTCTTTTTCAGCTCGCTTTAAATGTATGTTGAAGAAAAGTTTGTTTAAGTATCTTTGTCAAAAAATCAACCTCCTCCATTTCTAAACTCTCTTGCTTTGCATTTACTTGAGAGGGTAGAAAGTTTTAGCGTAAGGTAAGTTGTTGTTGTCAAGTTTCATTAAAGGGAAAACCTCAGTTGCAACATCTAGTGTTCTATAACCTTGTGTTCTCGCAGCTGAATAAAAAAGATAGAACTCTAGATGTTGCAGCAGAGGTTTTCCCTTTAATGAAACTTGACAACTACAACTTAACTTATGCTAAAACATTTCTACCCTCTCAAGTAAACGCAGAGCAAGAGAGTCTAGAAATTGACGAGGTTGATTTTCTGACAAAGATACTTGAATAAACTTTCCTCAACATACATCTACTAAATTTCAATGGAGACTCAAAAAGGAGATCATAAAAGTATTACGAAAATACGAGACTTTATTTCAAGGGCAGCAAAGTAAGCTTCAAGATTTTATTTCCGCACACTTCTGGCACAAAACAATAAATGAAAATATGAGATATTTATATCGAGGGCACCAAGGCAAGCTTCAATATTCTATTTACTCAAACTTTTGGCACAAAGATTACAATTTCGGGACAACAAGTTGTAGCAAAATACTTGCAACATGCGATCAACTTGATTATAATTGACACATAACACATGCACTAAACAAGGATTTGCAGCTAAGGAGGCATGCAAACTTGCTCTTTACACAAAGTGAACTGACACTAAACGATAACAAGCATGAAGGCATAAGCTCAGCGATTCTGTTATCACAAGCACGGTTAAACTAAAATGAGCAAAGACTGCTCTTATTTATAACTAAGCAGAAGAGTAGGTAACCCTAAAATCTCCTTGCTTTTACAACTACTGCTTGCCAACATGCAAACTTTATTTCTAATTCTAGGAAAGATAAAACATCTAAACCTAGAAAGAATCTAAAAATGGAAAGTGCCAACTCGTTACAACTTGTTACAACTATTTTCTTTCTATCCTCAAAGAATGGATAAAAATTGAGACAAGAATAGAAAGAAAGAAATAGAAGAAGCTTCTAGAAGAAAGCAAATTTAAATCTCGATCACATTTGCTAAAAAGCGGGCAACTTCATTTGTGGTGGGAGTGTTAATACTATTAATAGCAAAATGCCGCATTTCCAAGATTTCTTCACCATCCTCAATAGATCTCAAGAAATCTTCACTCTCATTGGCCGCTTTCTTGAACTGTGCCGACATCATGGAAATCATCTTCATTCTTCCAACACTGCCGTCGCTGCCATACAAGATACTCTGAAACTCTGCTTGGACTACGTGAAGCTCAATGTATGAACCATCCTCAAGGCAATACTGACAAGTAATTGCTGCAAAAAATTCTCTGATGAACCTAAGAGTATCAACAACTTTTTGCTTATACGCTGCAAACTCCTCAGATATTCTGACATATGTATTTACCTTGAAAAGGTGACCTTTCCACTCTAGAATCTGTCTTTTGTGTTCTCTTGCCATTGTAGAGCCATAAGCCATCTCTAAATCTGCAATTATGATTTAGTGCATAGGCTTGAACTCGGCTATCAATTGCTCAAAATCTTGGATACCTTGACGTAAGTCATGAGCTATGTATCTCAACTGGAAGACCTGTGTTAGAATTTATTTTCCTCTGATGATGAATTTTTCAATCCATTCCTGAGTTTGTTTTCCACAAATAACCATCTGCCTCAACTGCTGCTGATCAGCTAGTGTTTCTAAGACTTGTGGCAAGCAACTATGTTGTTTGTGAGGTGCCTTGGATAAGATTTGATATACATAACCGGAGTTGACGATTTTCAGAGTTGAGGGCTGCCTTGTCTTCTCCATCCTTCTGTACTCTTTCTTGAATATTTTCAGTTACCATTTTAAACAAACTCATATCAGCATGTCGGGTACTTTTACCAAGGTTTTCTTTGACCATTATGAAATCATCAACATCCACCTCATCCCTGCTTTTATCTCCATGACCATTTCACCCTCAAGATTCCTCTCAAAATGTATCTTTTTCTTGGCCTTCTTCTTGGGTGCTTCCTGATATATACTGAGGTCATCATCAATCACTTGATACGAAGGCCTTCTTCTCGTCCTTCCCAAGGAGGTCTCAAGCCAAGATGTGGTATATGTACTAACATCCAAGGGAGGAATAAGTGTAACATCGACCTCTATCTCCTTGTCTTCCAAATCAATGTGAAATGGTGAAGACCTAGGAGATGGTAAAGGGTCTTGTATCAAAGGCTCATCTTGTACTTCTTCTTTAAGTATGGGCTTTGGTGGAGGAACTTCTGTTTCAGCTGTAGGCTGTTCCTGTATGACAATGCCTGTATAATCCAACCTCCTCTTTGCACTCTTGCTGATCTATTGCCCTTTGTAACCTCTTGAGATTGAATTTTTTCTTTCATTTTTGTTTGAGCTCTTGAAGAAGAGGGAAGAGATGAATGTTTCTTTGGCGGCTCTGCTATTGGAATGGACTCCCTTCTTTTGAGGATCAAGAAAGTCTTGCTGTACTCTACCACTTGTTGTGTCCTCCCTTCCACTGAAATGCATTCTTTGTTAGCCCAGTTGACCTGTGGAAGAGGTTGTTGTTCAACTTGATTTCTAATGGAGGTTGGGAGAATTACATCCCTGTCATCATCTGATAACCCTTCAATGTCTTCGGATAAACAATCTTTCATTTGGTGAAGGGTGAGCTTGCTATTACTGCTCTTTCGTAGCTCGTACTCATGTCTGCAGTTAGCCCAAAAGTCTCAAGTGCTGGCACATGAGCATAGTTCTGACCAAGTCGAGTTGCATAGACTCCATAGGGATCATATGATCGTCTCTCACTAAAAGGCTTGAGACCAAGTTTATCTAACTCATTGCCCATTATTTTAGCGTCTGTGGATGATCTACAATTGTAAATACCTAAAGCAAAAGGAAAGCGAAAGGCTGGTTTCTTTTTGTTGTGTAGGCGAGTGCGGACATTTGATACCTGTTTGAAGAATTCCATACACACGACTTCATCTGATGGATACCTTGGTAACATAAGAGGAGCTCTTGAATAACCGTAAACCCTTAGGTAAGTGAAAGTGGCAAACTGAATAAACCAATCAGCCCATTCTGACATTGTTGCCTTGACAATAGATGAGACGCGAACATGTAGTTCATTGTCCAGGTCACATACTGTGTAGATTAAGAATGCTTCATTCACTCTTTTGTAATGATGTGATGCCACAGTGAACTCCAACCGAGTGTAATAGTTGTAGACATGTTGAACATTTAGAGAACCCTCCGTGTTTAACCCTTTGAATTTACCCTGATAAGCAACCAAGTAGGCTAGGTAGGAGACCATGTGGAATGCATGTCTATTAAAATATTCAGTTATTTGATGGTGAAGGCAATCACTGATCAATGTAGGCCAGTCATAGAACTCTGTCTTCTTCATGATTTGAGGTATCACGCAGAACATCTAAGGCTGAAATTGTGTTGCATCTGCTTGACCAATAATCCGGTTGAGTAGGGTGATTATTATAGAAAATTCATCTTTGAACTCTCCTCTCTCGACGTTTTTTGGCAACGTATCGTATTTATATTTCAGCCACCTGTGTGCAATCTTCTTGCTATATTTTTCTTGATACTCTTCCCATATCCTTTCACATTCTTCAATGTTGATGGTAATACTTCCAGGCCATGGTGGGATGGAGAAGCATTTCTCAATCATGTCTGGCTTTAGGCTGCATATGATTCTTCTATCTACTGATTGGATTTCCCTTGTGGCTGGATTATAATGCTTGATTCAAGCAATTATGAATTCTAGGCTCTGTACTGAGAAAGGTATGGATGCTGCTGCGAGAAGACCTGAATGGCCAAGATGCCTGATGGTGGTGTTGCCTGCATCTTCCAAAGGACGTAGATTGAATATTCGCTTGATATGATGTAAGTTAGTTTCAGCTGTCTCTATGAAATCATGGTACAATGCTGATTTGGTTTTGAACTCTATAGGAATGTACTCCATTCTGCAAAACTTAAAGATTGACCGTAAACACGCTTAGGTTCTGACAAGTTTTGACAAACTTTCTAATTTTAGTTTGCTGATTTTTCTTCCTCAAACAGACGAAATTTTGGAATTTTTTTGGTGAGATATGGGTTTTGATTAGAATTCCGTTACAAGACAACTTAGATCGTCTGTTTTTAAAAATTTGGAGTGAAGACTGAAAAAGCAACAAACCCTAATTTTCTCCGAAAAAAGCAGAAAAAACTGGCATTTGGGTATTGTTCATGAGCATATTCTGGATGAACCCAGTTGATCAGATTTTGCAAACCTTGGCTTTTGACTGAAAAAACAACCACTTTAAGTTTCTCTGAAAAAGCTGTTATATGGGTTTTGTGATTTGTCCAGAAGAAGGTTTAGTATAGACACAGAAGATTAGAAATGGAAGAATTTGAAGTTTTCTCTGACATGCAAAATAAAAACAACTGCTGCAACCTTGAGAAAATTTTTCAACAATTTGTCCAGAAGATAGAACAAATATGAACTAGCTTGCTGAAAATTGATAACAATGGCCTTTTTCTTCACAAATTTGATGTTCTTGATGAAAAAATATGAAAAAACAAGCCTTCTTAGAATGCTGATTTGAAAATTTATGAAAAACCAGTAAGTTTAGGTTCTTGAATCTTGAAAAATATAGGTTTGAAGTTGCTGCTCTGTTTCTCCTTGAAGGCACCTGCAAGAAAATATGAAAAATAATACATAGAGATGTTCTTAAATAAGTTTTGCTTTGAGAAATAGCTTCTCAAACCCTAATTCTGAAAACCCTAAATTTAACTCATGCATTTGACCTAAGGCGTTTTTTCCTTCTTTGAATTTTTTTGAAATTTCTAAAAATTTTTCTAAGGCATGAGAAGTTGGGCACCCTTTTTGAGGTATGGCGCCCAGTCTCTCCAGACTTAGCCATTTTTTCATTGTTTTCACCTTCTGCTCAATTTTCAACCCTGATTCGGCTCTGTCTCCCGGCTGCCAGATTGATCCGGCAGACGAGCTGAACGTTTTATCATGGAGCTTGATTGAATCATACGACATTGTTCTGGAGACGTCATCTGCTAAAAACTTCATTTGACCCTTCGAATTGTCAGGTGCCTATCTCTAATAGGGGCGCCCATTTTCTCCAGTTTTAGCCATTTTCATGATCTTCAAATTTATGCTGGTCTTCTGACCTTCAGATGAATTCATGATCCCGGGTGCTGTGCTGATTAAACTGACTGGCTGACGGATTCACTGGATAGTTGAGATGATTCTGGAAGGGGTCTTCTGGATACCTTATCTTTGGAAACTGACTTTTGGTGGCTCTAAACCCTAGGCGCCCTTCTCCTTCAGGGGCGCCCATCTCTTCCAAAGTAAATTTTTATTTTGAATTTTCACTGTTGCTTCTAACTTTTGTCATTTCACACTTTTTCTCCTCTGTTCGGCTTGCGATATCTGATGATTGCTAACTCCGATGGATGAGCTAATGAATGCGTTGGAAATCTTGATCCAATCTGACAAAGTTATGTTGGAGGGACCATCTGCAAATTTCATCATTTAACACCTCAAAAGCTTGGGCGCCCTTCTCCTTCAGGGGTGCCCATCTATTCCAGATTTAAGTCATTTTCCTTGTTTTTTGTCTTCAGAGTTCTAAAACACCTCTCTGTGACCTCTGTTTGATTTGAGATTTTGGTTGACCGGTTGATCGGATGTTTGTGTTGACTGATTCATTGCGGAGCCGGGAAGATTTTGAGCAACGTTGACCTGGAAGCAGAAACCCTAATTTTGAATTTTCACCTCTTGAAAAGCTAGGCGCCTTTCTCCTTTAGGGGCGCCCATGGCTGGTAGAGTTAACCATTTTTATCTAACTTTCAAATTTTCATCTTGTTTAACGTGCCTTCCTTGTCTTTGATTGTTGGAAACAAAAATATTCTAAGGCATTGAAGTATGGGCGCCCTTCTTGACTGGAGGCGCTTGGATTCACCATTGTTAGCCAATTTTTTGCATTTTCCAACTTTTTCAGCTTCTTTTGTCTATTCCTCATTCTTTGTGCACGTTACTCGTTGACAACCTCTGTTTGATGCTCAAACGTCTGATTCTAACACCTGGCAGCTGATTGACCTCCATTGATTACCTTTTACCTCCGAAAAAGCTTTTGAAAAAGCAGAATTTTCCCAGTAGGGTAAAACTGATCTTTTTGTGATTCTGACTGCACTAGCTTGATGAGGAAGTATTTTAAGCCAATCAAAATCAGTCTTAACCCTAAAAGCCAAACTTTCTATTTTTAGAAAATTTTACAAGTATCCGTTTCTTAAGGAACCCAAAAAAACCCAAAAAAAGTTTCTATTTTTAGAAAACTGCTAAAAATAGAAATTTTCCTAAAATTCAAGGATGAAAAATTGAAGTTTGGGTATTGTTGGTTTGGTAGTGTGATGATGTGATGCATTTCTTTGTAAAAACAATAATTATTGGCTTCATTTTAATAGAAACAACACATGCTCTACCTTTTAGCACCTGTAAGTGTTCACCACATTGGTATCATGGGTTCTATGTTTTTCAGTTTTGCAGTTCACTAGATTTTATTGTAGACACTCCCACCTGAGAGCAACATGAAATGGAACTCTTGGTGGGGTCCACAAAAGGGGGTTACAGCTTTTAATATTGAGGTAACTATTTTGTCAGTTTTTTTGCTTATTATATGTATGTTATGTGTTATCTGAAGCTAATTCTTATTTTTAGGCTTTATAAATATAATACGATATAATATAATTTTTAAATGTTTCTTGTATGGACAAACCCAAAACATACCCCATCCCACTATTTTTCCCATACTGGCATACTCGAATCTGAACTGCTAATTGTTGTGACCTTTTCACACATCGCCCCATTCAAATTGGGACCCCCAATTTTTGCTCCATTCTGGTCTTTTGGCTTTAGTTTTGCGTCTCGCTCTCTCTCTCTTTGATCTTTTGTCCTTCCGGGGATGTCCCCGTTCTTTGACCTAATTTGAAATTTTGGCTAAGTCTGAAGTGAATCTGTGAAATTAGGGTTTTGTTCCTTAGGCTGGATTGAGATTAAATCAAGACTGGTAAATTGGCAGCTAAGCTTAACATTGCTTCTAGGAGGCTCCCACTGAATTTTTATCATGTTCTGACGACTTACTATTTTTAGCAAGTGTTCAATCTGTGAGCTTTTCATCAGGATTTCGGGATTCTAACTACTTCAACACATTTAGGCAGCTTCCAAGGGCCTACGCATGAAATTTGAGCTGATTCAGACGACTTGCTATTTTTGGTAGTTCAGGCTTCAAGAGCCATTTTCAGGGTTTCCACATGAGCTTTTCAGATGCATGTCTGGAGAATCCTTCTGGGTTTTCCAAAACCTTCGCAGTGATGTAACATGCAAACCGAGACGATCACTTTCAGAGTTCAGCCTTCGGAGGCTATTTTTAGGGTTCGCATGCAGTGTTTTTCAACGCATGTCGGGTTTTTCCTTCTGGGTTTTTCAAGAGCTTTGCAACAATGTGACATGCAAGCGGAGAAGATCGAGTTTTGAGGACTTACTATTTTTAGCCAGTGCATGCATGCAGACCAGTTTTCTGGGTTTTTCTGGGTTTTTTGAGATCCCACGGGCAATATGACATGCAAAACCATCCGGTAGTGGATGAGTCACTTTTCATGCAGTTTCTATTTTTAGCGGGTACACTCTGGCAGCCGCCCCCAACACTCCAGTTCAGCAAACAGAACGACATGCAGAAGGAACGAAGTCAAACGGAGACCGTTCGGGATACATACAAGTCAAATTAGGGTTTCCACTTTTATAGGGGGTAAAATCCAAAAATAGCCGAAACGAAGCACCCCACCAATGTCAGCACACTTCAAGGTACCTGCTGGCAAAATTTGAGCGAAATCGGAGAACTTACTATTTTTAGTAAGTCAGGGCACGGCTATAAATAGCAGGTCTGCACCCGAGGTTGGCATCAGAGTGACACTCAAGCTATCAAGATCAAGCGTTGCAACTTTCAGGCAAAACGGAGCTACTGAAGTCAGAAAGTCAAAACTTACTATAAATAGCAGGTGGCTATAAATAGCAGGTCAGGGCAGAGGACTGGCAAAACAGGTTCACAAGGTGAAGAAGATCATATGATGAAATTTTCAGGCAAAACGGAGCCTTAGAGGTTGAAAATCAAGGGACTTGCTAAAAATAGCACAACTTGCTAAAAATAGAATGCAAAAGCAATAGCAAGCAGAGACATGAAAATTTTCTAAGTATGGGAAAATGAAAGCAAGAGCTCTAAAAGGCGCCCACCTCAAGAATGAAATCTGGAAATTTTCTAAGTACAAAATTCAAAGTTGAGCAGAGAAAATGCGCCCACCTTCAAGGTTGATAACTTTAAAATTTTCTAAGTATGAAACAAAAGTGGCCTACCACAAATGCGCCCACCTTCAAGAGAGAGTTCAAAAGTTTCTAAGTATTAAAACAAAAGCTCATGGGTCAAAATGCGCCCAAGGGGTCAAGAGGGTGAAAATTCTACTAAGGCAAAAACGAAAGTTCAACTAAGGAAATGCGCCCAAGCTCCTCCCTCATATGCGCCCAAGGTTCTTGGAGCCTAAAAAAACGCCTAAGAGTGAGGAAATGGAAGCTTGCCTATCAAAATGCGCCCTCAAGTAGAAGTGGACCCCTTGAAATGCGCCCAAGTAAGATGAGAAAAACGCCTACGGCACAAGAATGAAAGTAACCCCTTCCAAATGCGCCCACCTTCAAAATAAAAGCTCACACATGGGAATGCGCCCATAATGAAGATAAAAGTTCAATGTCTCAAATGCGCCCCATGATAGATGAAGGCCAAGAAATACTCTAAGGCAAGATGGAAGCTACCTAGGCAAAATGCGCCCAAGGTAGCTTGCTGGTTGAAATAATTTCTAAGGCATGAAAATAGAAGTAGCCCCCCCTAAATGCGCCCTTAGAAGGAGTATGAGGTAAATAATTTTAAGTGGAGAAAAGTGAAGGTGGACACCCCTTCCATATGCATCCAAGGAAGATGATAGAAGGAGATGTCAAAGGCGTGGGGAAATAAAAGTAGAAGACCTCAAATGCGCCCTCAAGCAAGGCCACTCAAAAAGTATTCTAAGTCACAATAATGAAAGCACAAGGTGGTAAATGCGCCCAGCAAGTGAAGCTGAATTGAGAATTTTCTAAGTGTTGAAAAATAAAAGCACAAACCTCTAAATGCACCCTCTAAGGAAGTATGAAGGCAAGACTTAGAATATTTTCTAAATATGAGGGAAATGGAGGCTCATGGGGTAAAATGCGCCCATCATAAGGAGGAAATGACAAGTTGAGAAATCTCCAAGGCATTGAAAATGAGAGTTCAAGAAGTCATATGCGCCCAGGGTAAGGAGGAGATATAAGACTTAGGAATTTGTCTATGGCATTAAAATAAAATGCCACTGAAGGGAATACGCCTAGAGAGAAGGAAATGTTGAAGGAATTTCTAAGTTAGAAAATGGAAGTAGAAGACTTCAAATACGCTCCAAGGAAGTTGGGACTTGAGAAAAGTTGCTAAGTGTAAGGCAAAATTTTAAGGCGTGAAATTGCTTGGGAAACGAAGGTAAAGGTATGTGTTATGAAGTGTGCCCAAGGATGTGATATTTAAAATAAATTTTCTAAGGCATTTTCTAAGGGGAAATTAGAAAATACGCCTGGAGGAGGTGGTATAAAATCTCTAAGTGCAAGGTGATATGCTCCCAGATGCAGGAGGGAATTTCTTCAGGGAAGCATGAAAATACTAAGGCAGGAAAAATGGAGATTACAGGCGTGGAATTCCTCCAGAGTAAAAAAAAAACGGGTGAACCTTAGCAATTTTATTATTTTCAAAATAATAAAAATTAAATGTACCCCTTCGTTTGGATACACATGAAAACGATGATTTCTGAGGGGAAATTTCTTCTGGGTATTGGATATTTCTCACTGGGAGATGATTTGAGGTTCTTCCACACCTTGCTCGTGTTGTTTCGGCAGGGATTTTGGCCTAGCACCCGTTCAACAAAGTTCCTAAGGCTCAGATGGATAAATTTTCTAAGGCATCGAAAAGGAAAGCAGAGGGGGTCAAATACACTCACGGGGAAGAAATTTGTCTAAGGCATGAAGGAATTTGAAAATGAACTGAAGCTCGAACATCAAGCGTTCAAATGCACCCCCCAAGATGAAATATCTTCTAAGGCACAAACTCCAGGCAAGGTGGTGGATACGCCCATGATGAAAGTTTGCTAGAAAAGTGATGAATTCTATCAAGATTCGGAGATCAAGCGGTCAGAACATGGAAATAAGGTAAGTAAAGTGAATTTAGATTATAAAGTGTTCTGATACTCTTCTTTTGTTTTGCAGGATGAACGTTGAAGCCAAGGCATGAGGACTTGATGAAGCTAGACAACGTTGCAACTTTGGAAACGAAAGTGAAGATTTGTCTAAGGCACTAAGAACATGATGCAAAAGAGGCAAATGCGCCCAAGGCAATGGGCTAAAGAAATATGAAAGTTGCAAGGAAGAAGTGCGTCCTGGAGTCAAAGCAACAGGAGGGCCGAACAGGAGGAATTCTTTGCTCATCACTTTCATATCAACCACGTACTCGCCTCTCCTCCTAACGCAACAAAATTGGCAGACAGACAGTGGGAACGCGTTTCTGGACGAGAATCTTCTAGAGGAAGAAAGTGGGCATTAATTGCAGATAATGGTTCCTGCAGAGGAGTGGAGAATATTCTGTGCATTCATTGCCCCACTCCTCTTTGTGGCGGTTTTTAGGGCAAGAACCCTAATTAGGGCATATGTGGCTCGATCTGAGCCCTTTATTGTAATTCAATCTAAGCCGTCCGTTGGACTGGGCCAACTATAAAAGGGGCATCCCCCCTCATTTGTAACTTAGTAGACATCAGATCAGAGAGTAGAGTAGATCAAGAAGTTAGAGTAGATAGGGAGATAGCTTTGAAGTTAGCTTAATTTGAAAAGGAAAGAAAACTTTCCCAAGAGGTTGTTGTGGAAAACTCTCATAATACAAAGGTTTATCATTACATGGTGGTTTTATCTTTTATTGTGAATAGCTAGCAAGGCCTTTTCGTCTTTCCAATTCAGATTGATAGAGTAGAATAGACTTTATTTTATGCAAGTAGTTGTTAATTGTGGAGTGTGGCGTCGTGGTTTGAGCATATCTTCTTTCATCCATACCACTAGCGGGCTTGCTGATGGTAAGTTCGCCTTGTGTGGTCAACTGGAATATCAGTACCTAACTTCGGTTGTGATTCGTGTGTTTATTTGCATCGTTGTGACGGAGTGCACATGTTGAATCACAATTTGAACATCTTATTCATCCTTTGAAGATTGCATCAGCTTTGTCAGAGTTGTCCGAAGGGAGACGAAGCGAAGTCTGGTTTGGAGATTGTTTAAGCCAATCCTCGTCCTCCACCCTTTAGGAGTAGATGGTAGCATCCCTAATCCTTATATCCTTTTACATTCAGCATTCTCTGGTTAGTTTAAGAACCCGAGCTTCATCGACGAATTTCCCGGAATTTGAAAATCCTTTCCTCGAAGTTGAACGATTACGTAAGTCCCCTTGGAATACCCAGCATATTCACATCAACCAACTGAGTCTATTCGCAATAAAAGGAACCTTGGAGTTGAACGCATGAACTTTCACGCAATCTTAGCATGCGGAATACTTTGATCAAGAGGGAATAGAGTGACCGTTGGACATTTTATTCTGTGTTGGTGTTGTTATAAAAAACACGTCAACACTAACTTAGAGAAAAAATATATTATTATAACAAAACTTCCCATTTAAAATCTGAGTGAGTGAAAAATACTTACACTTTGGCATCGCTATGAAGTGTTGTGCTACTAGGGAAATGATAGGTAAAAGAATACAGAGGTGCAATACTATCACAAATTGCTTGGCTGCTGTTAGGCAGGAGTCTGTATGTGGTTACTTGTTGCATAATCTTATTGCTAAAAAAATTGGTAATGATGTCAGTATGCAGATTACAGCACTAGCAAATCACAACTAGCTATGGCTTAAAAATATTGTTGTCTGAGGTTTTACACGAGTGAAATGGAAATATATGCTCTAGGTTTTTATTGGTCATCTTGCTCTGCATATATTTTCTCATACGTCTAGGTAAACTGACTAGAGGTAGTCACTATATGACTCACTTTACTAGAGAATAAATATTCTAACTTAAAAAGTTTATGAGAAGCTGTTTTGAATGCATCTTCACAGATGAATATGAACAAATAGGAAACAGTCTTATATGTATCGAGTTGTAAAGCAAGTCATAATACTTAAAGTCAGAATTTATCTATATAGGTTGTAAGGGAACTGTTAAGTTAGGAGATGATACGTTTGTTGGTAATGTCTAGCCTATGCAAGGACAGTTGTAGTTTTGAAGTCTTTTGAAAAAAGATATATAACTATGAGCTATTTAGGCAGCTTTTGTTGAGCTAAGATTTATCTGGCTTCAAATCTATATTGTTGTTTTATTGATTCTTTTTTCCATAAGACAAAATAAGGTCAGCTCTGCTTTGCTTACAAAATATCATAAAGTAAAATATGAAGAACATCTATTCAGTTTGTACTTTTAACAGATCTTTATGAACGTTTGTGCTTGAACATACAAGTTGTAGTTGTTTGATACTGGACTATTTTAAAAGTATTTGTAGTTGCAGAAACTAATATATTTTGCAAAGCAGGGATGATGAAGGTAGGCTTCTTCGCACTCAAGCTTTAGAAACAGAAGAGATAAGACAAAGTGTGAAGGGAAAAAAATATTGGCAGGTAGGGTCATCATCACACTGATATGAAAAATGCAATTGTATAATTTTGGCTTAGTATCATTTTTCGATTGTTTCAATATCATGAAGATTATTTATTTATTAAGTCAAACCTCATCTAGTGCTTGTCTCCTGATTTAATGGAAGTTGTTTGGTTGCTATTCAGCGTAGTTCTAAATTCGGTTTTTAGATATTTAATGGGCCAAGTCATTTTAATATATGTAATTAGCATTAACCTTTTAGCTTGCTAAAAAATATCGTCAAGATATATCCTAAGCTGCCAGTTTGGGAACAAGGTTGCGGTTTGGGTTTGCCAATATGACAAATTTTTCTCCCTTCACTTTTGTTTGGCTGGGCATGGCTGTACTATATATAAAGATACACACACACACACACATATACATACATTTATACATACATACACACATACATGTATATATGCATATGTGTGTGTGTGTATAATATATTATATATATATATATATATAGAGAGAGAGAGAGAGAGAGAGAGAGAGAGGTATATACATACATACATACATACATGTGTGTGTGTGTATTTGCAAAAATATATTTAAAATTGAAAACACAATTGATAGCGAAAAAGATAATTGTTAATATAATGTCAAATATCAAATCAACACAAAATGCAATCATTTATCTTTATCTTTCTTTTCATTGAGAACATCAAAGCCACCTCTTGGTTCATTTGAATCATAAGCAATTGTTGTGCCACTCCCACTAGCTACATCATGTCTAGGATTGACCTCATCAATTAAAGGGACTATGGAAGTCCATGCAACAGATGCGTTCAAGCTTGCACACTCAAGGGTAACATCCAAATTCTTTGTCACCTCTTTCTTGTAGTCAACTTGCTTATGTGATAGGAGGCACAAGTTGGAATGCACATAGACCAACTCATAATTTTTTTGCAGACTATTGGTTGTGCTTGTTAGGAATTCCAGGCAAGAATAGAGGGAAGAAATAACAGTTAGATGCAGATTAAAATATACACGGAACAAAAATAGAACAGAGGAATGAACAAATTCACAAAAACCAACGAGACAACAAGTTTTAACTTGGTTCACCCAATTCTCGGGCTACGTCCACAAACAGCAGTCCAATATATTATTAACTTTCAGCAAATACAATTTACAATAACTTGCAGCAATAGCTGCAATGTGCAGCAACAAATTTAATCGATATCCATTGGTCTGTTTTCATGCACAGTGCTACGTGTGCCCAACGCAATACCTGCATTAATCACTGCCTGTGACTACCCACGACCTGCAATTTCTCCCTCACACTTCACACGCCCTCCAACAAAATAACTCAACATCACGTGGCTGTTTGAATTCCCACGTGCGTTGCTACAAACTCTCCAATTCATGATTGTTGGTTTCCAACGTGCAATAATAAACTGTTCATTTTCGGGCAGTTTTCTAACTGATTATAACTGAAATTCAAATGCAAATGTACAGCAAAATTCCTTCAATAAAATTAGTCAATTTTTGCTGTGGGGGCATTGCCTTGAGCCCCCGACCCGCACCATGAGCTCCGCCCCCGAGCCCACACCGGGGGGATAATACCCCCCCACCCCAGACCTTGCAAGACGGGCTTCACCCCCCTTGCATTCCTCCGTTGATGGATTTGAAGGGAGAACACGCCGGGTAAAGTGGGAAAATTTAAACACCAAGCTGGATCAAGCTCCACATATCAACAACGCTTAACTAAGTGGATAAGGAGTATGTACTTTAGTTCCACTCAGCCCAAAAACTGACAGCTTATAGAATTTGAAGACAATTAATACAACATTTGTAATGAAAACATAATTTATAATTATAAAAGAATAGAAATAACGTTATAAAATAAAAAATGCTTACCTATGATAGAGCTTTGATTGCAAGAGGTTGTAGGTACATAACGCCTTGGCAATGAAGGTACTACAATGTATGAGCATCCTTTTTGTGCCTATCTCAAAGAGCTCGAAGATTGTGATTCTTTGAGGAGATGAAGTTACTAGACTCACCCACAATAGTATCCTCCGCATTTGGATCTAGGAAGATTTGTAGTTTGCATTCTTGTACCTATCAACAACTTGTGCGTGTCCATTTGGTGCCACTCTCTTAGGGGAATAAAATATCTTCGTGCTGTAGTATTTGGAGACAATGCAAATGCAAGGAGATGCAAGGGTGACCTCATTTTGTTTCAATGATAAATAATGATTCTTTGCATTGTTTTGAAAAAATGCTTTTATGGGATCATTCTCCTTGGCTGCTATTATGTACTTTATTTTTTAAATCATAGAGTCCATGCCATCATACATGTCTCCCAAAGATATGGCTGATCTACAATAGGAAACTTGATCATATCATGATGGGCTTAGTGAAACATAAATGTAATCCACACAAGCCCACCAATCATCATCTAGGATCAATGATTTAACCTTTTGGGCCTTCTTTGAATTTGTTTGTTTTCCACACACTTTGAGGGTTGCTAATCACTATGTTTCAATGCCTCTTTCACCTTCACAAGTCATTTCAAGATGATTGTTTGTGATGCAATCTAGTCTCAACAACCTACTATATTGTAAAAATAACAAATCAAAATTAAAAAAAGTAAGATACATTATAAATTTATAATTAAAATTTTATAGCAAACTTAAGGCAAATATAAAAAATATTCAAATTTCTTTAACTTATTTCAATAGCATCAACTTGGAGAATGACCTAAAGATGGCTTGTGACATATGATGGTTTTTGTGAATCTCCACCTTTGGCATATATTTTAATTACCCACTCTATCTTTGTGCCCTTTCTTTGCATTACCAAGTTGAGGATGTGGATGACATATTGTGTCCAAAAATTGTGCTCTTATGTTGCTTCGACCAATAAAATTGCCACCTTGTAATTTTTAGAATTATTTGTAGTGACTTAGACAATGTTTTCAACACCCATCTCTATCAACTCTATGATGATTTAGGTGATGAAGTATGTGTTCTTCACTCGCCAGTTAGTCTCACAATCAATCACCTTCAAAAACATTGCCTATCTGGGGTACACCACAATGAAGTTAATTAACAATTGGATTTTACAATTTTTGCATCCATTAGAAACAATGGACACTTCTGTTTTAGCCCATGAATCCTTAATGGGTTGTAGTGATGTCTCTACAAGACATTTTCATTTTGCCGATATGTGGTGCACACCTTTTGATCCAGGAGGATTCATCAATAGTGGTACACATGGTTATTTGAAGACCATTTTCATGGATGGTAACACTTTAATGGTTTGTGGTACATTAGCGCGCCTCCTAGGTGTCCATACAAAATTGCCAATCATCCATCTCCAAAAAGTGCCACACATAATTTAACATTGGCATAGAGAATTTTGCAGCAATTAAACTTGTTTTAGGTAATCATACATGCACCAAAAATTTTGTGGTTCCTACCACGGATTTAGTAGGATCCAATACACTTCCAGGTCAAAAGTCAAAGTCTAACTCACGTCACAACTCATTGCATTGCTCTAAGTTTCCTATTGCAAACTCTTAGTTGTGCCGCTTTGCTCTAGGTTGTTCACTGCTCCACCTAGCTTAGGTGGCATTGCCCTTCTCCACCAACACTTCACTCATCTTGGAGGTGCCATTAGAATAGTTATCAAGTTGCATTTTTTTTTGTGAAAGGAGGGGATTATTTTTTGCGATCCATAACTTTCACCTTCAATGTTATATTTTTGACTTATTATGGGTGACAAAATTCCTTTCTGAGCACTTCATATTGGTCTAACTTCTAAGTAATTTTTTAAGATTATGCTCTAGGAATTACATTTTTTTTTGAAGCAATTTATTGCACTTTTTTCTGAAGTTATTTTTTAAGATTTTGCTCATGAAGTCGAACTTTGGCAATTTCGTTTTTGAAATTTATTAGAAAATTAGAAGGAATATATGGATAACCCCCATTTTTTTTGTTGGCAAGGAATTTTTCTAAAAGTTGTAAAAATATGATGTGTTGATTTAGGCCTTCTTGTTGTAAAATTGAGCTTAAGTGCCCATTGATTTTTGTTGGGGGGCTGCATTTGTAGTATTAATGCATTTAGGGGGGGTGTGAGGCACAATTTAAGAGCTCATTATCTTTTTTGCTCTCATGGTGTTTGATTGCTATCATTGCATAACCTATGGCAATTGAACTCCTCACTTTGCACAATATTCACATGTGAAAACAAAAAAAGAGACAACTACTACAATCTAAAGGACTATGGCAAATGTTGGTTGAAAGGCCTCTGATATTCACTAAGGAATTTGAAAAATTTATTTATAGAAATAAGTTAGATGTAGCCTTTGGGTTAATTGAATTGTATGTATTAGATGTTTTGTTGTTTTACATTGCTGAGTGCACTACACAAAAGCAACTATGAGACAAATTTGATGATTTGTTTGGCACCATTAATGAGTTCAATGTATTGTAATTAGAGGCAGATTTGACTTCACTCTCTTTTGATGATTTTTACTCCATTGGGGACTTCCTTGCTAAGTTCAAGTTAATATTGTCATATTTAAAAGGTTGTGGAAGAAATAAAACAAATAAGAAACACATCGTCCTGATTTTTTCTAAGTTTGGAGGGCCCCTTTCAAGTGTTCTTCTCTACCTTCTACTTCACCATGGTATGCCTTGGGGAGTGATTTTAAGATGCATACTTTTGAGTTGTTTTGTGAGTGTCTTGCCATAGAACAAACCAAGCTTACTTAGTTGGATGCATTTCCTAGTTCTAAGAGTGAAGCATTGGTGGCTTAGTCATTCAAGAGCAAAGGTAGTGATAGGGAAAAAGCCTAAGGCACAATCTTCTTCAAGTGGCGAGTCTCCATCCAAACCGAAGTAGAAGAAAATTTAGAAGTCCACACTTTTCTCTCATTCTTTTAAGCTAGGCGAGTCTTCCTCCAAGATACAAAAGGAAGCATGTGATTCTTGTACCTTTTGTGGCAAGCTTAGACATAATATTTCTAGATGTTGGTAGTAGTTATAGGTTTTGGAGGAAACCATGTAGCAACATAAGTTCTTTATCTTGAAACCCCTTTCCATAGGTAAAGAGCAAGCCCTTTTTGCATGGGCTTTGTAGGGTTCATCTTTATGTGATTGGCTACTTGATTTAGGCGCTTCTCACCATATGAGACATTCACATGATCTACTTGGTTTACTTTCCAACAATAGTATTACTCAGATTGCAATTAGAGATTCTTCACAAAGTTCGATTTTGGGATTAGGAATAATATATAGTTGGTAGACGTATGCATTAATGATGTTCTCTTAGTTCCTAAGTTTTTGCTAACCTTCTTTTTGTTTATCAGATTTGTCGTTTTGGTGAGGGAAAGATAATTGAGTTCACACGAGTTGAAGGTGGGGCCATCCCACTTGACGCGCAGGGACATTACAGTGACTAAGGGATTTTTACATGTTAAGGGCATTGATTATCAAGACATTTGCTCTTGTTGCCAAGATGGATTCTATTTGCCGCGTCCTTTCACTTGTTACATTATAGGGATGGTCAGTTTATTAGATGGATGTGAAGGGCACCTTTTTGCATAGTGATCTTCATAAGGAGATATATGGGGAGAAGCCTCTAGGTTTTGTTCAAGATTCTTCACTTGTTTGTAGGCTTCGTTGTTCATTGTATGGTCTCAAACAAGCCCTTGGGGCTTGGTATGAGAAGATGGATAGCTTCTTGCTTGCTTTTGGTTTCTCACATTGCCATTGTTGTTCAATAGTTTACACTCAGAGTCATGGATGAATTGATTCTTGTAGGTAGTTTTACTTGTATGATTCAAGGAATTAAGAGGGCATTGATGAATCATGAAATAATTTGATGTGATTGATCTCAAGCTTTTACATTTCTTCCTTTGTCTTTAAGTTCTTTAGTCTTTTTAGGGGATTTTTGTTTTTTAGCAAAAGTGTGTTGTTGATTTGTTTCAAAGATTTAGCATGGCTGATTGCAAGCCTACCCCACTCTATTTTAGTCTAGTGTCACATTATGTATTAGTTGCACTATGTAATGTCCCTTCCTTAGGCAGCGCAGACAATAGCGGAGGTTGGCCTACTATTAGGGTTTCCGTAGGTCAGCAAAATGGTTAGGGGACCCAACCGAGGGCTGTGGAGCTTAGTTGGGAGTTTTACGAGCCTTTTTGTTTGGAGTTTAGTTGCTGAAACCAAGGATAAATTAGAAATATTAAAGTTTACTTTAATGGAATAGTAACAAAAAATTATAAAGGGAATAGTGAAAAGTGCCCCCATCCTAGTAACTCAAAGTTGTTTTTAAAAAGTGACCCTTTCTTTTGATGAGGAAAGACCCTCAAGATTATTTTATTGACTTTTATTAAAAAAAGCTCATGGGAGGTTATAAAGCAATATGTTGGGCTCGTTTTTGGGCATTCTATTGTCATTTTGACAAAAGAAAATTGTATGTTTGAGCTTTGGAAGAGGGTTTCAGTAGCATGTAGGTCTTCTGAGGATGAAATCCCTTGGAGGATAGTGAATTGGACGAAAATCCAGTTCACAAAAGAAGTAAATGCACCTAGGATTTGCATTTGCACTTCATTGGCCTAATTTGGCAAGACTAAAGAGCTGGTAAATGAGGTATTTGCAGGTTTATCAGCTGCTAGGGTTTTGTAACAACTTGGAAATGATTTGTATGACAAATTTCGAAGTTGGGTATTGATATCTTGAGGATATATTGCAGATTTCACCTATAGGGTTTCATGGAAGCATTATGGCATTGATTTTATGGTGAAATGTTGATGGATTGCAAGCTGATATAATTTTAATGTTGCTGGTTCATGTTTAATTCCACCATTTTTCATGATTTGGGTATATATCTTCATGGGTGTTGAATATTTTGTTTGGCACATCATTTTGGGCGATTTGGGTATATATAACTCCACCATCTTTTTGTTTTTTAACACAATGAAACCAACATCAAACCGCTGATTAGCGTTAGCTCCAAAACAAACTAGCTTGTAAATAACCCTTACCAAGAATGTTTACCAAGATCCTAGAGTGGGCGAGGTGATAACATATGGTTCGGGGATCGTTAGCAACAAAACTGAACTGAAAGTACATTCATTTGCTAACAATAGGCATCCACAAGGCAGTGGGGATGCTCCACTTATTCAGTGGGAGAGATTATTACAAATTGAAAGGTGACAAGCCAGCCATGAATCCTCACTTCCACTTATTCAGTGGGGGGAATATATTCGACACTACCACTTATTTTCATAATTATTTTAAACTCAACCACTTCTTCGTGGGAGTGTATACAAACATTAAATTGCAGCAATAATAAAAGACAGTTGTTAGTACTACTAACTAGCTTTACAATAGATGTATTTAGCTGCAAAAATCAAAGATATGCTTCCAAAATCATACAATGGTTAGAGTAATAATCCTCTAACTTTTACAATACAAAATTGATATGAAATCTAAGCTGAACCAGCAATAAACTAAAATTCACTAAGTCTGATTAGAAACAGTATGAATAGGAAATCAGACCAGCAAGGTTAGGAATCACCAAAATGGACGTTTCTTCTCTGATATAGCTCGGAAAGCTCTCAAACCACAACCAAATTATAGCTAGGAGCTAGACATACAAACTCCAAAGAGAAATCGAGCCAGAAACAACAACGAACAAAAGTAACGATTCCCAAGGCAGCAAGCCATAAGAAGTACGACCCAAGAGGAGGTCAACCTCTTCTAAAAAATCCAACTCTTAGTAATAAATTCTCAAAATTTGCAATTCTAGGCGCCCTTCACAGTTAAACAACATGAGATAATACCCAGAACGAGAATAAAACTGATGGCGAAGCTACCAACAGAAAACTACTTCAACCATGATGTTCATTTTTGCAAATGAACATGTTATATAGTAGCAACCTATTTATAGATTTCAGAAATTATGCCAATTTGCACTTCTGTGTGAAGCACAGTCCCAATTAACCACCTAGGAAGCCATAGTTTTAGGCCCAAAGGATGGATTGATTTGCTAAGCTTCCCCTTAGCCAGGTTCTGGATTCAGTCCAGTAGCATAACTTTACCATAAAATTCCAACATAAGAATGAAGGTTCACAACATCAATAAATAAGCTTAAGTTGGGCAAATGAAACAACCTGTAATTGCCAGCGATAAACTCTTCAATTTCCTCCAAGGGACGCCACCTCTCAATCACTCACTTTAATTGAATTAATAGAACATTAATTAACTTCCTCTAGGCGTCCACTTTAAAATTGCATCAATAAACATTTAAAATAAACTTTTAATGCTCAATGGTCGACCACTTTATGTCCCCATCTTTAAAATGACTTGAAGTCATTAAGCCTAGGCGTGGGGGTACAACTGCAAAACATAAAATTGAGAAAGTATGAAACTTAGTCCAATGACGAAGCCAAGACCAACACCAAAACTAATATTGATAGATTGTCAAAAATAGTATTATGACCAGAGTTGAACTGCTGATGGAGCCATTGCCAAAAATAGACTCACTAAAAATAGCAGATACCAAAAATAGTGAGTTTACTACAAAATCAATAGAAAGCCAAACTGATTAGCCACACTGAACTACAGATGATTGAGTTGTTGCTAGAATGATACTGCTAAAAATAGACTTACCAAAAATAGCAAATTGCTATAAATAGTAAGTTTACAAAGCTTCTTCTGAACACCAATTGAGCAGTATCATGACTTACTATAAATAGTAAGTGTTTCCAAATATCTTCTGAGCACAAACTGGGTAGCCAACATGACTTACTATAAATAATAAGTGCTCGAAAAGGTTATCAGATTTAGATGCATGTCACACCACCTCGGAGGTCTCTAAAAACCTAAAAAAGCCCATAAACCTATCTTGCATGCAAGGTGTCTACCAAAATTGCATGCTATTATCTCAACATGTATGTTACCTCGTCTTGAAGCTCTCCAAAAACCCAGAAAGATCCACTAGACATGCATCAGAAAAACACACATGCAAGCCTTCAAAATTGCATTTGAAAGTTGAAACCCTAATTTTCCATTTTGCTTAGCCTACGATTTTTCGGAAATAGGGTAAAACCTCAAGAAGAGCGTAGGGCTAAATTGGGGACATTACAGTCCGCCCTTCCCAAAATTGCTTGTCTTCAAGCAATGCCACCACACCAAAGAAACTGCTTGATTCTTACTATGCCAAGTAGGATCCTTGGGTCCCAAATCCATCTCTATAAGGGCCCACCATGCTGATCCTGCACCTCATTGATCTGACCAACACAATCAAATTTCCAAGACTGTTGTATCCTCCTTTTAGACATGTAGCTTAATTCGACAGCCTTGAAAGTATTGAAAACATAATCTTGCAGCATCCCTTGACCAAAAGGCTCTGAGGAGTCAAAATCTACAACAACAAAGTCTAACGCATTCCTGAGCATTAAGAAAAATAATTTTCTCTATTCACAAGCATGCTCTATATCATAACTCCTCATAGCACCAAGTAGAGTCACGACAACATATGTGACTCTTCCAACACTTCTTGCAAAGGAAAGAGGAAATCCTTGCAAGAAATCCTCCACCACGTCCTCAAAATTCCATGAAGACGTATAATGCCTTCTTTGAAGCAAACTGATATAACTGAGATGACTCCAAGAAAAACTTACAAATTTCACCTCGTGTGTCTCCAATTGGTGAAGCAAATCAGTTTCCAACTTGCTACCTCAAACATTGGTATAAGAAAAAACATTGGGAAGGCCATTGTTAGACATTAGAGAACATCCCATACATACCCTTTGGCTGCACTAAAACATTCCCTTACTCATTTGAGGCTTAAGATCCATCCTAATAGTGGTCTGAAAGGTCTGAGAATGAATACACCAACCAACTTGCACGCCTGATTTTGTTATCTTGAAATCTGATTTATGATAAATCAGCATCGAAGAGGGTAAGCAACAACTGCAACATGATGAATCTTTAATAAAATGAGCATATCTGCTCATGAACAAGACTAATGGCACCTTAATCAAAGGTCCCAACGCCATATTAACATAATTTCTGATCACAATACCCTTCCAAAATGTCATTTTATGATCAGAAATTACCATCCAATTGCTGATTAAGGAGCAACCTCCAACACTCTGGTGAATGGGCATAATACCATGTGTTGATTCTACCCTTTTAAGTTTCTCATTTTTCTCTATTTGCTGATTAATGCCAGGACCCCAAATCATCAGCATTGAAGAACCATTTCTAAGACGAAGAACCGCTCTTAACTGAACCGTCTACCTCAAACTTTCCATCTGAAAAGACACTTCTTGAAACTCCAAGATGTATTCAACAAATCTGAATTCAAAACCAAGAGTTGTAAATTGCCGGAGAGATTCAATGAATCCTTCATCAATCTCAAATTTGAAATTAGTTATTCTTAAGGAAGCTGGTGCAAACATAAAATTAGACATAAATCTAACCAACAGCCTCATCAAAAATTGGATAAATTCTTCATCAAAATGCCGAGCAATTCTTTGTTGTTGTTCAAGAAGAATTTCCTCATCGCTACTAGATTCTTGACTTTCCATTTCTTGTAAAAAGGATGAACTAGGAGCAGAAGTGGGTTCTTCTTTAGGCATCAATTCTTCAGTGCCAAAATATCTTCTTCCTTCAGTAGTTCTTGAATAATTTCCCTCATCATTTTCAAAGAGAGGATTTTCATAAATCCCACTAGCACCGTTTTCATACAAAGGATTATTAAAGGCCTAAAAAATTGGTTGATGAGAATTTGAATACTCCTGTCTTTTAGGACAGCATTCCAAGTCAAAAGTTTCTTGAATGAGATCAAGCTCATCAAGAATTTTTTGAATCTCTTCAGCTCTCGCTTTGTTTTCTTGCTCCCATGAACATTGAGCAGCAAAAATTTGATTCTCTACTTCTATTAAAGCCTCATGCATTTCTTGCAACTTGGCTTTAGTTTGCTCATTCCACTCCAACGCCTTGTCAACAATTTTGGCCACTTTGTCTTTATCACGAATGATGAGCACACGACTTGACTTGAATTCTTGTAAGGCATTTTTAATTGACTTCATATCAGCAATAGAAATATAACATACATCTAGTTTTCTAGGCACTTCATTAATCAGATCTTCTATTTGCCGATGGATATCATCAAGTTCGGATAAAACTTGAATTTATTTTTCAGCTGTTAGAGGACTTGAGCTGCACTCTTCATGAATTGGTTGAGATGGAGTTGTGCTGCTTTGGTGTACAAAGATGTCAAAAATCCTTTCAGCGAGACTCCTCAAATTTTCACTCATCTGATGTACACTTTTCTTCATCTCATCAATGGTATCGCCTAATTCATTAGCTTTTTTCCTTAGCTTGGCTTCAAGCAAAGAGAATTGTGTTTTGTGATCACTTGAAACCGCTTCCTCCATATTGTCTTCAATACATGATTCAACATTTGTGAAGGGGTAGTTTCCCTCTTCTACATTCTTCGTTCTCTCTTGCTGTTCTAACAAGAATCCTCCTAAATTTCGAAGATGTAGAAGAAATTCATCAGCTGATAAGATATCATCAACTGAAGACGTTTTTCAGTTTCTGGAAGTTTTTCCCTTGTGTCATCATCTTGAGTCTCCTTAACTATTATTGCCACATCACATTCTTCATTAGAACGCTTGACTTCTTCATGCGTCTCTAAAATTGCTGTGATCTTATTGCATTCTTCTGTAGAATGCATAGACACTTCTTGTGTCTCCAAAGTAGATATTGTCTTATTGCATTCTTTTGTAGAATGCATGGACAAATGCATTTCGGTAGATACCTCTTGAACATTTGCTTTAAAATCAAAGTGATTCCAACTTTCATTCCCGTCTTCAGCATTGGAATTTTCCTTTTTGTTCTCCTTAGGCTTCAACTTTTCTTCACATCGATGAAACAATACTTTGATCAAAATTCCAGCAATAGGGGAAGTCTGCTCTTCTTGCTTATATGCGTCCAAAAGAAGAGATTGGACATTTTGAGGAATGAATTCCATTTGATTAATTGTTAGAACAAGGACATTTCTGACAGCAGCAAATACATCCTCCCCTTGCTCACTCCAAGCTGAATTAAAAAGATAATGGAACAATTGATAAATCTGATTTTGCA
>CM021110.1:105801853-106036995 GCA_007115665.2 Sequoiadendron giganteum | reverse complement strand
ACCAAGATCCCAGTGTGGGCGAGGTAATAGCATATGGTTCTGTAATGTCCCCATATTAGAGACAAAATACACAGATTAAAATTTCGATTTTAAAGATTGTTTGATAAAGAGCAATGAAAGATTGATGGAATAAGATAAATTAAATGCATTATTATCAAATAGTCCATAACTAACATAATCTGATATGACTTATTACTCTTGATCGGAATATATCTTTTGCCTTGTATCCTCTTTCCTAGCCTCATTGGATGGTAGAATGACTGTGCAAAGTGCACGTGAACAATCTCAAAGGGGACTCCCTCAAGATGTTACAACCGTCTTGGGACCGTCCTCCAAAGGATCGAATTACCAGCCTTTCCCTCCACAAACTCCCTATCCTTGCTAAGTGCTAGCGAATGAACTTGTTTTGGCTTAGATCTATCCTCTTAGGTAAAGTCATAATCGCTTAATGAGACACAATAATTTCTGCAAGCAATATTATTGTGGCTTGACAAATAACATCCAATAATTTGCATATTAACTTAATTTGAATAGAAGACTTAATTATTTGATATTCATGTTTTGTTGATTGTAAATTTATCATATATATATATATATATATATCTAAATTATATACTTATCAATTACCAAAGTATATTTATCAAATATACGAATTATTTGTGAAGACAGGCAGCCTATTATATTCAGTATATATATGTTAACCTCATAAATCTTGAATATACATCTAATCTTTATTAGATCCTTGATTTCCCTTTAATCATTCACTTATTCTCATTCGGGCATTATTTTCTAATCTAGACATAAGTATTCAGTTATTTATTTTATGCAAATCAAACGTACTCACCTCTTGTAAACCCAATCGCTTCTTCACCTCTAGTGATGACTTACTTCTCAATCCACGATGATCCTTTGTCTTTCACCACGGTGGTATTCCTTACAACCCAAGGTATTCTTCACGGTAATTATTTATCAGCGAACATCTATTCTTCACCAGCATTCATATCTCTCTTTCCGATGTTTTTTTCCCAAGTCGATGGTTCCATTATCGTTTCATTTCATGTTATTTATTCTGCATAAAATCTGCCTCATGTAATGCCTTAAATCTTCTTATAAATATGTTCTTAATTCACATGACCCCCGTTGGTTTTCTTTTCCTTGTTTGATGCTCCAGCATCTGCTTTTTTCTGGTCTTCCCCCCTCCAGTTCGTATCCTATTTCCCCTTAAATATCGATGTACTTGATGCTCTTTCCAATTGATGTGTCTCTTGGCAGATCGCTGCCATCGTAAGAGTCAAATGACGCTTGTGATAATCGCTTGGGTTTGTATATGTTGGAATTGGGTTTCGATAATCCCCTTACTGTTTTGTTTAACAATAACCATAACTGTTGAGTGATTACTTTTGAATTTATTTATTTTGATTTTACTTTTATCTTTACTTGTATTTCTATTTTATAAAATAATAATCTTGTCAACATTGCTTTATTTATTACTTTGTTCTAATTTTACTCACTCGCAAATATTTGATATTTTAATATTAAGGCATATAAAATAGTTCTCTCATATAATATTATTATTTTATTTCAATCCTTACAACCTTGGGAGGGATATGACAATATATTCGTATTTACAATATATTTATATTTAGATTTAGTTATAATTTATTAGATTAAAAAGAAGAAATAATAGAAGTTGGAATAAACAATTTAACGTAAAGGAGAATTATTGCAAATTGTCAATCTATCTTCCATTAGTACAACGATTATAATAGCTAGTATTTATCATTTGGGAATTGTATAATTATATTTAATTTTGATAATACAATAGTATTTATAATTATGATGTTGTCTTTGACAATCATAATTATAATGACATCGAATGTTTAATATTTTAAATTACGATTTCGGGGACATGATAGGTTCGGGGATCGTTAGCAACAAAACTCAACTGAAAGTACATTCATCTGCTAACAGCAGGAATATATTCAGTGGGGGGAATATATTCCACACCACCACTTATTTTCGTGGGGGGAAATTAACAACAATGAAAGATAATTATTTTAAAATCAACCACTTCTTCGTGGGAGTGTATACAAACATTAAATTGCAGCAGTAATAAAAGACAACTGTTAGTACTACTAACTAGCTTTACAATAGATGTATTCAGCTGCAAAACTCAAAGATATGCTTCTAAAATCATCCAATGGTTAGAGTAATAATCCTCTAACTTGTACAATACAAAATTGATATGAAATCTAAGCTCAACCAGCAATAAGCTAAAATTCACTAAGTCTGATTAGAAATGGTATGAACAGAAAATCAGACCAGCAAGGCTAGGAATCACCAAAATGGACATTTCTTCTCCGATATAGCTCGGAAAGCTCTCAAACCACAACCAAATTATAGCTAGGAGCTAGGCGTCCAAACTCCAAAGAGAAATCGAGCCAAAAACAACAAAGAACAAAAGGCATGATTCCCAAGGCAGCAAGCAAGAAGAAGTACGGCCCAAGAGGAGGTTGACCTCTTCTAAAAAATCCAACTCTCAGCAATAAATTCTCAAAACTTGCAATTGTAGGTGCCCTTCATAGTTGAAAAATAGGCGAAAAAACACTCCAATTTCTGCATGAAAATGTAGAAAAAACGCTGCTCGATTAACCTGGCGAGTAAAGGTAGAAAATACTCGTTTTCATAAAAAACTAGCAACTAAGTGAGCACTCGGAGATTACTCGGCGATTATGTAAACTATGTGCTTATTTCTATATTAGTTATATATTTTTTATTTAATATTTATTTTATTATAATGATTATAATAATATTTAAATTGTTAATATTTGTATTTATATATTTTTAATATTTATATTGTTATTTATTTGTTTATTTGTATTTCAGTACTTGGGTTTTATAGCGTTGCTATTTTGGGGACATGACATGGTAGGAGGTAGGGGAATGCTCTTATATTTATAGTTTGATAATTCAAGAACAAGCATCATTGGTACTTAATTAGTCTAAATTAATAGGTCGATTTGATTGTTTTACCGTCAATGGTATTACTGAGTTTTTCCCTAGTTGGTCATGTCATTTCTCGTTTATAAGTTATTTTTATTGAAGTGGAAATATGCTTTCCCAAGGATTTAAGTTGAGCGTACTTTCCCTCCCACCTTAGTAGACTAAGTCAAAACATCAACATTTTAATCTTTGCACTTTCTGAATTTTGAATTTCAAGCAAAGTTCCTTTCTACTCCATTTTGGCCAAATGACTTGTTCTTAGAACTAAGCAAAATGTTGATCGAATATCTTTCAAGTCTTCACAGTCTTTTAGTCAGCGAAACAATAGTTATTGGGAACCCCTTTAAGCATCTGAAGTGTTCCCAAGAACCTCATTGGCTCTAGAGTAGTTCCTTAGAAGTTAGAACCTTCTTGGCACCAAAGAAAGCATTTGGAACATCAGTGGTTCCCAACAGATGCAATTCAATCAACGCATTGTCATGATTTCACAAAGCATTTTGGCAAGTAAGACAGTATAGAGAACCCCTTTTGGCATCCTAAGGCATTTGTGGAGCCATATTAGTGCTTGAAGGCGTGAGATTTTCCAAAATAGCCAAAGCTTATCAAAAGTTTGAGGTAACCACCAAAAAAGGAAGTTGCCACATTCTAGCTTAAGAGGTGGTTCTAGTACCTCAGTTTTGGCTGATTCATTGGTTCTAGGAAGCAAGTCCAAGACAGATTGTATTGCTACAAAGAAATTTGAACATTCATTTCAGCAGATGGACAGATAAATTTTTGATGTAGTCAAATTCTTGGGAATACTTAAGTCTGAAATAATAGTTCTTGGCACTGCATAAGTTATCCGAAGGCTCAAAAAGAGCGAAGAAACATACAAAAGGGTCATAATTTGAAATTTCAAATGTTGATCCTAGGATTGAAGAAGTAGTAAAAACATTAAAGCATATTTGAGGTCGGGAAAGTATTCAAGTGAAGATTAGTGTCCTCGTCCTATTCATAATTGCAGATTGCTATTCTCATGTAAGCCTTGGACTCAAACATTTTTGTGCTAGCATACCTAAGATTGTGTCCTACATTGACTATAGCCACTACATTGTCACATTTGCTTGGTCTACATTTGGCAGCAAGACACACTATTCATCTTTGTTTTCTTACCTAGCCCCAGTTTTGTTCACAAGTCTTCATGTTCATTGAACATAATCTATATACATTAACTAATAATTGCCCATGACCACAACCAACTGCATTGGCTCATATAAACTCTAGGGCATCTCCAGAAATTCTCCTACTATATTGTTTTCACTGATGGATCTCATAACTAAGCTGAGTCTATTGAATGAAATATATGCAAAGCCATTACTAGCAATTCAAGGTCAATTTTTCCCTAACCTGATTCACGAAAGCCAGCTGTTATCTTTAGCCCATGCAACACTTCCAATTATCAAACTTGTGAAGATGAGATACAAATACCAAGGGTATGAGTAGATGTCTATCCTTCAAAGTTTGAAACTGACTTACTAGAGGTCGGTGATTCAGTGTTAAGGCACATAAAATTGAACGATATCTGGGGTTAGATGCAAAACAATAAAAGAACACCAATTGCTCAAAGGATTTTTGAGAGTGGGTTAGCCCACACTGCTGGTTTTCCTACAGCTATGCAATGAGCTATCTGAAATTTGTTTGTTGGTTGAAATGATCTGCTTGTGCATCAATAACTTATCTGATGTTTATGATGCAAATATAAATATCATATATCTCTGGTAAAATAAAACTAGTAAAAATAGACATCAAGTAATCAATTTTGCGAGCACAACAAAATAAAATCTACTGCAGGTTAAGATATCAGAACAATCAACTTATAACAATCACAACAAGAAGAATCTCTAGTACAACACTGTATAACCAATATTAATAAATCTGAACTGTGAGCTAGATAGATGTTAAGAAATATAATTCTTAATTTTTATATATGTTCACAATTTAGGTCAACCAGCTTTAATGTGATTAAATTTATATTGATTGAAAAGAAATTAAAGTTAAGAATTGGTGGCTATGTCTTTTGAGTAAGTTTAAACAGCTACAAATGGTTTCTTCCTGTCTACGTAAAGTGGAGGGATCACAAATTCTACAATATTTAGAGAGATTCTGTACCTGTTTTCCTTCTTGTCCCCATATTTGGTGGAATGCAAGATGGAATTTAGTGATTTAGGTTTTTTCTGTTCAGTGGTATGTATTTTATCTCCTAATAAATTGATCCATTTCATTTGAATGCTTTTACAAATGCTAGATTTTATTAACATGGTACTGTTGCATAGCTGTTGATTTTGTTTCTCAATTGCCATGGGTTGTGCAGGGTGGTGTTTGCCTGGCTTTTGCCGATGAAGTTTTGTGCTGGCTATATGGTACAGTTAAGGAGAGTAAGATTCATTCCTCCCATAATTTCTATTCTTTTACATACACAATATGCTTACTGATTTCCATATTAAAATTCCCAGGCACTTTCATTAACTTTAGGGCATAGTCTAAAGTTAAATGTCATGCTTGTGTACTCTAGGTATTTGGACGTTAAACTTTTGTTTTTTTTGGCCCATGATATGCATGGCATGTCGTTTTGGGAATTGTTGATGTTATCTGCAATCTAATACAGTTATTTCTTTAGTAGTCTGACATGACCAAAGGTTTCAAAGTAAGCTATTGGCTTTGGATATCTTAGTCTTCTACATCGTACTGCTTGGTAATTTTCTTTCTTCTTCCCTTTCTAGAAACATAGCTTATGCAACAGAAAAACTAGTGCAAATAGTTGGAACCTCCAGGTAATCACTCCATTAACCCAATCGTCCAAGAAATGTTCATCATACTCAGTTGACAGGGCTTGCATACAACCTTGATAACTGGTGGGACATGTAGCTGATTTTAGCAGAAAAGTCATCTTCCCACTAGGCAGCATTCGGTCTCTGCCTAAGATATAATTTACCAGAATGAATCACTGTACTTTGACAATTCAGCATCAGCATCTGAATTTCGTAAACCATTTCCAGAGAGTTGTAAACCAGAGTTGCATGGAAATGGATTTGGTTTTGGAGATGGATGAGGAATTAAGATACCGAGATACTGATATGGTGAATTTTCAAGACCCAAGACAGATATGGTTGGACATGGAAACTATAAAAATACACATATATTCAAATTATCTGGACATCTAAATGCATAGAAGATAAAACCAAGCATATATATATATATATATTTGTTTTTTTGTATTCTTACTTTATAATATTTATTTTGTTCTTATGGCTTTTGATACTTTACTCTCCAGGGTTTCTGAGTACCAGTTTCTGATTTGTGGGGAAATAGAGATTGTCATGATACAGTTCCTACAATTGAGGGGATCTCATTTGACAAAGAACTATTGCATTTAGTAAAGAAAATATAAGATACATAAAGGTTGGAATGAAGATAGACCAATTGAGGGGAGCTCGTTTGACAAAGAATTATTGCATTTAAAAGAAAATATAAGGTGCATGGAAATTGGAATGTGGGTAGAGCAAGATTATTTTAAGTCTTATGTTGATCAGTATGAATGGCAAAATTTCTTTGACAAAGAATTACTGCATCTTGTAAAGAAATAATGGATGCATGGGAGCTGTAATAAGAGTGGACCAAGATTATTTTGATGGTCTTATTGTGATCAGTATAAATGCAAAAAAATATTTATTTGGATCTATGTTATCATACTCACTTTCCGATTCTTCTGCTCTTTGAATAGAAAAGCGTCAATTAATGCTAGAGAAAAGAATCCCTACAAACCTTGTAGCAAGCTTGAGGGATACTAGTGTGGATATAATATATATGTGGAAATAAATTAAATTGATTAAGTTTCTTCACATATTCTATCTATGGTCTACATGATGTTTTCTCAGTCAATTAGAATAAAGGAAGAGCTTTTGGAAAATTGTGTTAGTTTTGTTTACATAAATGTTTTGGATCATAGTTCACATCCATCATCAGGATGAAAGCAAATGATAAGAGGAATTGCAAAAATAGTTAGAAATATAGTGCCAAGAGATGTTGAAGCAAACACATAAACCAAAATGAAAGAGAAGGGGGAAATCCAAGGACTTGAATAAAATTGGTGAAAGAGGAGAATAATGAATTCTAAATATATATAATTGTAATGTTGGTTATAAATGTTACTACAAAATACTATTAATCAATAGCGAATTCTAATTATATATAATGAATTCTATAAGGACAATAATGAATTCTAATTATATATAATTGTAATGTTGGTTATATAATTTAATATAAAATACTATTGATCAACATCTTGAGTATATATATATATATATATATGAATTCAAGGCTATCATCAAAGATACTTGGTGCTCAACTATTGATTGAATGCAAACAAATACCCATCGTATGCTGCACGATTTAGTTTGTGTTTCTGGTGGACATGAAAATAAGTCCATGGGGCATCTTGGGTCATTAGTCCAAGGAACAATTGTTTACAGTTCTGATGTCCCCATCACACTGAAGCGATTAAGATAAGTACATTTTCTAAATACCATTTTATTTCTCAAATAAGACATCTATATCCGTACAAGTGTACATATATATAAGAATGCATTTAAAAATATAACCTTAAAGAAAATAAAATATATTTAATTGTATTTAATATAATTGAATATTCAAATAAAATACGTTTTGATGAATATAAAAGCATATACATAGTTTATAAAAAATATATTTAAATGTACAAATTAAATAAATATATTTAATATATAAAATTAAATTAATATATTCGAGTAATGATGGCACCGATGCATAGATTGAATTTACTCAAGCATAAAATAATACATACGTTTATTTAATTATTTGTGTATGTAGCGATAGGAAATTAGACGCATCTTTCCGAAAGGATGCGGGGATAAGTATTTCTAATGCTAAATCAGAAGGAGGAGATCATCGAAGGAAGAGGAGAGAAAGGTAGGCAGAAATGCTGAAGGATTGGACCCGACAAGAGGAAGAAGTCAAAAAGAATAACGGGTATAAGAGGAATTCGCAAGTCAAGAGGGACGCAAGGAAGATCCGGAGGGAAGGAAATAAGCGCCGCTTGGAGTCAAGACAACACCTGCGCAACACACAAGAGCCAACAATCATGTCACTAGGGAGTGACGGATTCCACCCAACAGGAGGGGCGTAAAACTAAGGAACCCAGGCATGCCAGGTTTAAGAGCAGCAAGGACAGTTGGAAGAAACACTCGAACTTACCACCATTGCATTCGTGAATTATAGACAAAGGGCACTAAAGTGAAGGGGAGATCCAAAGAAGCAACGGGAAGGGTCCATTCAGTATTTCCATCTTACATGTGCATAGCCGAGTCTGTTAAATTGGGACATTATCTTCCTGTTGTGACCTATTTCACACATCGCCCCATCGCAAATGGGGACCCCCAAGTTTGGTTCCGCCTTCCGCGCAACGTCTCTGAGAGTCTTGAATTTGGGTAAATTTTGAGAGTCAGTCCGGCTAAGTTGAGATTTCGAACCCGTTTGTGTGCCTTAACGTCATGGAAGTGCTTAGAAGACCCAGTAGACGAAGATCGCCATTGCTTTCAGTCGTTTCTGACACTTCCTATTTTTTAGGGAATCTGCTTTTTTGCTTTTTGCTTTTTTGATTTTTGGCATTTTTAGGCCATTCCGGAGTCCCTATTTTTTAGGGATGCTTTTTTGCTTTTTCTATTTTTGGAAAGTTTCTATTTTGGGAAAAAGTTTCTATTTTTGGATCCCACAGAGCAGAAAATCAATATGTCTCCGGAAATCAAGAAAATCAAGGCAAAATGTAAAAAGTTTGAAAATTGGCAAAGAATTTTTGAAAAATGCCTAAGTCTGAGACTGGCGCCCTCAAGAGAGGAATGGCATGGAAAAGTCAAAGTCCGCCCTACCTTTGGCATGCCAAAGGTAGGCACTGGCAAGAAATTCACCAAGTCCGCCCATGGCATGAAAGTCTTCAAGTCCGCCATGGCATGAGGAAGCCAAAGTCCGCCCTTGGCATGGAGGAAGGTGAAGTCCGCCATGGCATGAAAGTTGCCAAGTCTGCCCTTGGCATGAAGAAGCCAAAGTCCGCCCAAGATGCTTGGAAGAGGCGCATGGCACAAAGAGGTTGAAGTCCGCCCATAAGCATGAAAGTTGCCAAGTCCGCCCTTGGCATGAAGAAGCCAAAGTCCGCCCAAGATGCTTGGAAGAGGCGCATGGCACAAAGAGGCTGAAGTCCGCCCATAAGCATGAAGGTTGCCAAGTCCGCCCTTGGCACAAGGAACTCAAAGTCCGCCCAACAAGATAGGAAGTGCGCCATATGAAAAAATGGCATAAAACTCATGAAGTCCGCCATGGCATGGAGAAGCTAAAGTCCGCCCCTAGAGAAAAATGGCATAAAACTCATGAAGTCCGCCCAGCCTTAGAGAAAATGGCATGAAGAACACGAAGTCCGCCCCAAGAAGTGTGGAGAAGGGTAAAACATGAAGGGGTGCGCTCCAAGGTGTTTGGAAAGGGGTAAAATTGCAAGATAATTCATTGAAAATTGAATTAAATGATGGAAACAAGTGAAATTTGCCGTTGGACAAGGCACAAATAAAATTCGCCATGGCAAGGAAAGTCTAAGACCAATGGATGATAAAATACGCCATAGGCAAGGAATTATAAGACATTCGCCCAACTCTTGAAGAGAAAATTATACTAAGGCATGAAAAACGGAGAAATGTCTAGAAGAAGAAGAGGTTTTGGCTGGCATAAAAATCACGCCCCAGCACAACGGAGTGAAATTTTTTGGCACAAAATGAAGAGTGCTTGGCAGAGCAAACATGAAGTCCGCCCCTCTCAGCTTGGAAAATTCCTAAGGCGCTAGTAAAAAAATGGCAAAGTGGCAGAGGTCTCCAGGTTCGCCCAACCCAGAAGATGAATCATTCGGCTAAAATAAAAATGTCCAGAAAGGTCAGAACTCCGCCTAGAGAATTAGAATTTGGCAGATGAGCTATTGAGCACATTTTGGCTAGGCAGACAATTTGAAAAGAGATATTTTGCCTCTGACAAAAGAAATTGGCCATGTATCAAAGTTAAACGGGTTGGAATTTAATATTTAATATTTTTAATTATTTCCCTGACACTTAGGGAATTTTAATTAAAAATTCAAAATCCGGAGATTATTTGGAAGATTAAACTAGTCTACCTTAGATAAATTTAACTTTGCCATGATTGGAAGATTTAAAATGCGTTAGAAAAATAATTTTGGACAATTAATTTAAATATATTTTCCGACACTTAGTCAATTTTCCTTGAGAAAATTCGAAAATCTCAGCAGAGATGACACAGAGACGAAAGTTAGAAACTTGCCTCGATAACTGAAAGTGAAATTAGAAGTTTGCTAATCCGAGGAGAAAACGTTTCTAAAAATTGGAAGAAAATCAAAAGAAAGAAAGCAATGCCTTGAAGAAAATCGCACTTCTCAGCCATAAAATGAGTTTCAGCAACTCATTTCTTCACAATTCCGGCTGTGAAGTAGCTATCTCTCTCGAATCTTCAAGAAAACATTCGCGAAGGAGAAATTTGTGAGAATAACATCATTGTGAGAATCGAGATAGCATTTTCTTATTGATAGGCGTGATTTTTGAGAGAAGTAATTTATTTCTTTGCTGAAATCGTACTTCCAGCATATTGGCGCACTTCTTCTGGCAGATTTTCTGAATTTTTAAATTCATTTGCCGCCACAACACGATCTTCGAGGTTTGGAAGTTAGTTTACAATGTATTTGCACCGTGTTTCTATCTTCTACTTCGTTTCTAGCACGAATTTCATTCATGATGGACGAATTTAATTACTTTCAGCTTGCTTTTTGACAGAAATTTTAATTTAATAAGGCTGAAAGTGCGATTTGCCCAAGCTACACCCCGAAACTCGTTAAATTTAAATAATCTTGTATTAATGTTAAGTGTTTTGTGCTTGCAGGCTGCCGATCGATCAAGGAGAAATATCCAGGCAGGCACAGATGAAGTTTGCAAGTAAAGGATCGCAGCTAGAGACCAGAATAAAGTCTAAATGGAAAAATGTCTCAGACACAGATCTTGGCCACATCGATCTCGTGGAATTTAAAAAGAGGATATATGGACACAACGGACCCTTACCAACGCCTGCAGCTAGAAGGATAGTGAGAAATGGCATATTTCAAGCTGTCGGATTCCAGCCTGCACTTTGCTGTGCTGAACTGATGGTGGAGTGTGCACTTCACTATGATGTTGAGTCAAGGCGGATTGTGGCGCCTGATGGGAGAGTATTGGCACATCTGACAGAGGTGGCCATTCAGGAAGCCTTCGGCATTCCGACATATCCTAAAACCGTCTACAAGACCAAGGAAGATGCTCAGAAGTTATATGACAAAAAATCCTGGTCTTTGTGCCGCCAACCTTAACAAATCTTGGCTAGACAAGCCTAGATCGTCCGTTAAGAAGATGCCCAAGAAGTTGATGCGCACGGACTTCAAGGAGGACTATGGAGATATTATTATCTTGCTGAACAGAGTGGCAGGCAATCCCTCGGGAGCACCCTTTGAGCCGTGGATGTATTACTTCATTGAGGACCTCACAGAAGGTGTCAAAATGTTCAACTGGGCGAGGATGATAAGCAATAATCTTCACCACCAGCTTATCAATCTAGAGAAGACCAAAACGTTTTATATGGGTTCTTACGTCGTCTATATGTTGGCCAGAACTTACAGATATGCAGGCTTGATCTGCAAAGGCACAGTTGGCAGTAAGGAGAACGAGCTAAAACCTTATGACTGTTACCCACAACTCCAGCTGAGGGAGAAGGCGCATTTTAGGCGAGCCCACGACGCGTTCCTGATGTACATCACCAGGATACTCCAGGGAGGGACGCATCAGCGGCTGACACATGAGGCCAAAAGCCTAATCGGTAAATACGGGTCTTGGTTTATCCAATATCCAAGATTTACGTATATCAGAATTCAAGGATTCACTGGAAGCCCGTACCGTCTGCCCATCTTCCCCACGAATAAGATGGTCCTGCTCGAAGTGTTGAGGCAGTTAGAAGAGTTTCAGGGTCTTCAAAGGCAAAGCAAAAGGCGGCAGTTACTTTTCCCTTCTTTATAGGGAACATGCTGGAGTCGTGTCCGTCATCACAGGCAGCTGACAGTGCCAGAATCGAGATACAGCATTACCCTTTCTCTCCATATCCGGCCAGAAATCACTACGACCCCCATCACCACATCAAAATGGTGGATGGAAGAAGATACAAGCATAGGGTCGAACTGGAGGACTATTGGGCAAATGCTGCGGATGAATTTGAGGTTAGACGGAGGATGTGGTCCAGATTACCTCTCAGCTTGATCAGGGCAACCGAATTTTGTCACGTGCCAGATCAGTTGGAAGAGGACGAGAATCAGACGCAACCGCGCTTCGATGAGAATTCAGCTTTGCCCGCTGTCCAGTGGTCAGAAGCAGAGCATGCTGACTTGAACGTCTTGATGAGGCCTGTCATCAAGTTTACTCAGTGGTGGGTTGATCAACGAGTTCAAGAATTAAGGCGCCAGAAGATAACCTTGACCTATGATATGCTAAGCGAGGCAGAGTCTTATTCTTCCAATGCGGGAGCATCACAGGACCTCCCAGTGATAGAGGCCACCACGTCTAGGAAAAGAAAGGAAATAGCTGCAGGCAAAGAGCCGGTCCAGAAACAGGCAAAGATGAAACCTTCTCAATCGGCCGCCTCCAGAAATATTGAGGAGATATTGGCTACTGCCGATGCTTCACTGGCAGATATGAGGGATCCTTCTCCGATTCCTGAAAACAACCCGGAGCTTCAGCTAGATGAGGATGCGCCACCTTCTCCCACGGGCACCGAAATATTGGAGTCGGATGATGACAATGTGGGCACCCAGGATGAGGATTTTCAGGAAGGGATGATTTCAGCCCTTAGGGGAATTGTAGACGTTCCTGATAGAGAAGGCGTGCCGGAAGAAGACGGTGTTGAGCAGCTTACGATCCCGGATTGGCTGAAGGAAAGGCTAAAGGTACAAGTGCCGGCAGATGAACCAGAAGAGGATGATACGGGAGACTTTTTGGCCAGACTGTCTCAAACCGTGGCCAAAAAGCCGGCGAAGAAATTCTCCAGCATACAAAGAGACGAGGCCGGCAACAGGACAGTGCAAATCGCCGTGCCTACAGTGGACAAGCCATAAGAGGATATGGCTCCACATGATTACGCCATCACGACCATTGACTTGGGTCCAACCACTAAGGGCCAAGAAATGGAAGATTTGGACAATTCTATGTCCGCCATCAAATCAAGGTTGGCAAAGGAGGTAGCCAAAAGGAAGGAGTGCCAATTAGAGATTGAGTGCTTAAGGGAATATATTCAGCACTTGATCAAGCCACTTGATCAGGACACTACGGTAGCTCCTCTACTTCCGAACTCTTCGCAGGAGGCCATTAAAGAGATAGAAGAAAACAGGCTCACGGTTCAGGAGGCCAAAGAATGGATAGCCGTAAAGGGGACTGAAGCTGAGACATTTGTGGAGCAGCTAACTTTGGTTTATGACCAGGCCATTGCCTTGCTTTCTAGGCTCGCTTCTTTGGCAGAAGTATGGGATAACCTTCCGGATGTGCAAGATAGGATCATCCCTTGCCTTAGGATTCTGAAAGGAGTTCCTAAGCAAGAATTGATAGAGGGAGGCGTCATCGCAGCGGGAGTAGCCTACGACTTCCACACTTGGTACTGGGCTTTGACGGCACGAGGCGAAGTCCTGGAGAGGGTCAAGGTTGATGGTGTCAGATTGGAGGAACAGGTCAAGGATGTTCAGGCCAGAATCCTCAACATAATTGCCAATGTCCTGGATAAAGAGGCGCTGCGAGAGAATGACCTGCAGTTGGAAGTTTTGAAGAAAAGTGTCGAGGAAAATATCTTCGACATCACTGGGCCCATCTTGAGGCAGGACTGGGCCAAATTGGCGAACTTCTTGAGCATCAGAGAGTCCTTTGAGAAGACTGAACCAGAATGGGAGGAGACCTTCACCAGATGCGCCGAGAGCATGGATGGGCTTGAATTCAGAATCGGCATGCTTCCGCAGGTTACCATGGACGAGGTTGCCTTGATCGTGTCCAGATTCGGCGAATACACGGCAGCTCGAGAGGATCAGGATGTAGTCCCTTGAAAGTAGCTCCAAATGCCAACTCATTGCTGTTCATTGCCAGTTAATTGAAGTCATTTTGGGAAACCCTAATTAGGGTTTCGTTTGCTAAATCTTGACCGTCGGCTCATTTTCAATCTGAGCCATTTATTCCATTTATGAAACTCTATATAAACTCATTGACCCTCATTTGTATTTTGTGAAGTGAGTAATAAAAGATTGTTGTGACGAAACTATTTCCGTTTATAAAAGCTCTTGTGCATGATTTGCTAAGAACAACTTTTATTTTCAAGTAGTATGCAAGGTTGAATATTTCTCCTTCAACACTTAGAGTAGAATTAGAATAGCATTTCATTACATGTTGGTTAGATGAATGATAGATTTGATCGCAGTGGCGGATAAAATTTTGCTCATACTTTTGTCGAGTGGATGATTTGCATTTGACGTGTAAAGTTAGTCTGAGCCATTAAATTGTGGATGCTTAACTTCTGTTTGTTTCAATTACCGATTCAAATATGAAAATTCTTATCACTTCCGTTGAAGATTGCACCTGCTTCGCGTAGTTGTCCAAAGGAGGCGAAACGAAGTGTGGTTACCCATTTTGTCTACTCACTGCTGTCTCTTGAATTCTTAGGCGTAGTTTAGATCTCTAAACCCTTATCCTTTTTATTTTTTTTGGAAAATCTGAAGATACCCACCGAAAGAGCCTTCAAGGATAAAACCGTCTAAGTTTCAAACCCGCAAAAGAATTTCATGTAAGTCCCCTTGTGATTACCAGCAATCACAACGCCCACTGGCCTTATCCACATGTCAAGACCTGACCAAAGAAACCTTGGAGTTATTGTATTGTCTACTAGATTTTTGCAAGCACTTTTCAAGAGAGGATAAGAGTGTCCTTTGGGCATTTTTATTCTGTGTTCGGTGGCGTACTCAAAACACACACCAACACTTCCCTGAAATATATATGATTGTGATTCACAGAATATTCAGAAACTGGTGGTTTTAAAATAAAGTTATTCAAATTTAATAAAGGATATCTCATACTTGAACTGAGATTGATATTGCTTGCAAGTGTTTTCTATAACTCTAGACATCTATATACATTGGTCTACTCACCCACGTAAGGCTCATTACAGTGGTATCAGAGCATCGATCTTGCCAACCTATAGAAGTGAATGCGAACCTATGAAAGAAAAGGAACTATGGCAGATAAAATGGCTCAAGAACTGAAAACATTCATGGAGCAAACTAATGAGAAATTCGAGAAGACCAATCAGCTGATTCTCCAAACTCTTCAAAGCATGAATAACCACCACACGCAAGAAAGAACAAACCCAAGGAAAGACATGCAATCAAACCACTCCGAAAATGAACATTCAACCCAAAGTTCATCTCTAAAACCAACCATGCCCCCATTTGTTCCAAACGAAAATCTCATAGAAGAAATGGAGGAACAAAATTCTTATAGTGGAGAAGATATTGCGCTTATGTATGCTGAGTTAGACCCTGCAGTTTAGAAAGTTGTACCATTCAAAGAATATTATGAAGTCAAGACTCAGGCCAACTCAAGGAAAAGAAAAAATCAGACCAGCAAAGACCTCAAATCTCGGGTTAACAAGATGTCATTGCCTATGTTTGATGGTTCAGGGAAGAACACTGCATAATCATGGGTTCAAAAGCTTGACACTTATCTTTCCCTCAGCCCCATGACTGAAGAGGATGCCATTAAATTTGCTGTCTTACATCTATCAGGGATAGCTCACGATTGGTGGCACCATGGACTCATCACACAAGGTCATTGAAATATAATCACCTACAGTGAGTTCACCCAAAAACTCATTAATAGATTTGATCAAAGGCATCCTGAGTGGTATTTCAAGGAACTTATGCAACTTAGGCAACAAAGGACGGTGGAGGAATATGCGAATGACTTCCAAAAGATAGATGTCATGGTTCTAGACATATCTCAAAGAAGGCTCAACTATCTATTCATTGAAGGACTCAAGGAACCAATCAAGAACATAGTCAACCCATTAGAGCCCCAAACCATGGGAGAAGCAATTCAAAGAGCCATGAAAGTGGAGTCTAATTCTACAAGGGAAAGGACTAAAACCCCTTCATTCAAATTGCTGCCCAAACAAGACCAACAAAGGGGAGATGATAGGAGGAAAGCATGCCATTTTTGCAAGGAACCATGGATTGTAGGCTACTGATGCCATGACAAAGAAGCCATAAAACAAAGAAGAGAATTAATGAGGAGAGACTTATGCTTCAAATGTAAGGAACCTTTGGGGCAAGACAACCAATGCAAAAAGGGGCAATACACAAGATAGAGGAAGTATCAGATGAAGAATCAAGAAAAATTCCTACCAAAAGAGCAAAATGGGACCTAGATGAATAAGGGACTTTGGCAGTCATCTGTCAAGCAAGTGAGCATAGACCCTTTTAGATCAAAGGTATACTTAAAGGGCAAAAGATAGTGGAGCTTCCCACAATTTTATTAGCAAAAATTTAGTGTCAAGACGAAAATTAGAGACCAAAAACTTCTAGGGATTCAAAGTTGCACTTGCTAATGGAGCCACAGATCAATGCTCAAAGATCATCCCTCAACTTGAGATCACCTTGGATGGGCACACAATAAGAGGGGACTTCTATGTAGTAAACTTACAAAATGATGTGATTCTAGGGATGCCTTGGATAAACTCCCTAGGACGTTTCACTGTGGACAATCCAAGCTTAGAGATTTGCTTCAAGCATAATGGGCGGGAAGTCACACTTAAAGGGTTAGCAAATGGATCTCCCAAAGTATTATCATGAAAAATGATGGAGAGGATTGCAAGACACGGCCAAGGAGAATGGATAGCACAATGCATGGTGCTAGATAAAGCATTGTCTCACGAGCAAGCAATCCACATCGACATCCAACCTATTCTAAAGAGCATAAGAAGATATTTGGAGATATTCCCTCGGGCCTACCTCCAAAAAGAGGTTTTAAGCACGCCATAGAATTGGAAGAAGGAGCAAAACCGGTGATAACCACACCATATAGGCATCCACTAAAATTCAAAGAAGAGATTGAGAAAACTATTAAAGAGTTGCTGGAAATGGGACACATTCAGCCCTTTTGCATCATCCGTTGTCTTAGTCAAGAAGAAAGACGACACTATGCGAATGTGTATAGACTACAGGGCCCTAAACCAAAAAATTATCAAGAAAAAATATCCAATCCCAAGGATAGATGAACAATTGGATGAACTTCATGGAGCATCGTATTTTTCCAAAACTGATTTACGCTCAGGATATCATCATATTCGAATGAAGGAAGAAGATGTACCCAAGACAACATTTCAATGTCATTATGGACATTTTGAATTCCTAGTCTTACCCTTTGGCCTCACTAATGCTCCAGCCACCTTCCAGTCATGCATGAACCACATTTTCTGTCAACAACTAAGGAAGTTCTTGCTAATCTTCTTTGATGATATCCTAATCTATAGAAAAACATGGGAGGAGCATCTCCGCCATATTGAAGAAGTTTTAAGTATTTTGGAATCATAATCCCTTTATACAAAAATGTCAAAATGTGAGTTTGGGCTAGAGGAAATACTTAACTTGGGACACAAGATCAATACAGCAGGGGTGAGTGTAGATGAGGAAAAGGTTAAGGCCATCAAAGAATGGCCCAAGCCAAGAACCTTGACCTAGTTGAGAGGCTTTGTGGGGTTTGTTGTACCCAAACCAATTTTTTTGCTTCATTAAGGCATTTTGCTTAAAATGGTCTAAACCTTGTAAAAATGAGGTCTAAACTTAGTTTTTGGGCAAATAAAGTATGGGCTTTTAGTTAGTGTGATGCCAGGAAGATACTGGCAAAATTTGAAAATTTTGAAAATTAGGGTTTCTGAAATCTATTTTTAGCTCGAAACCCTAAAAAATAGGAACTTGTCAGAATTGGCTGAAATTAATTTTGATTGGTATATTTCACATCACGATCACAGTGGTGAAGTCAGTTTCAGTTAAAAGTTAGTTTAAGGCTGGTGGGTAGTTAGAACTTTTTTAGGAGAAAAGTTAGGACCTCTGAGGTCGTCAATGGCAGTTGGGCAGTACCAGGTATCAATATCTAAACGTGAAACTCAAAGAAGAACGCTCTACGGTGAAAGATGTTGAAAATAATGCTTTTTGACGGAGGGGATTTTCAGATTGGTAAAAAGTGCTAAAATATTCTAAGTCTGGGAACTTTTCACTATGTAACGTAGTAGACACTTGCGCAATCAACGTGCAAATCAACTTTACAGTGTCCGTACATGTGAAAATGATGAAGTATAGTCATACACACACCTCGGCAGTCACAGCGCTTCGACGTGGTCAAACCTCAATAGCGGATACAGTGTTTGTAAAGCATAAAATGATGAAAATCAGTGAATTCAGAGCAAATCTACGCCCCTGTAGCCCAGGGGCGCCCTTCCATTTGAAGGTCAAGATTTGATTGCTTTGGGTGAAGAATGCATTCATTCTTTTCTGTTTTTAGTTAGCTTTCTGACTAGCCATGGAGCAAGATCATCTGAGTTGCAGAAATCCGGCAGACGAAGACAAAAGCAGAGGTTACGAAGAGTGTTTTCCACATGGAGGCAGTCTAGAAATGCAAATTTGCGCCCCTGTAGCCCAAGGGCCCCCTTCTTTTTGAAGGCCCAGATCTGGATGTATGTGTGTGCTGATGTATTCAGTCTTTGTAGAATTAGTCTGGCTTTTCAACGAGCTATCAAGCGGAAGCGTATCCAGGACAAAAATCTGGTTATCGGCGTCAAAAGTGGAAATTGCAGACAGGATTCATATCGACAAAGATTGCTAGTACATGGTTTGAGCGCCCCTATAGCCCAGGGGCGCCTTTGAATATGACTTGTCAGATGGATGAGTTTGCAAAGAGGGTCTTTCTAAGATCTTTTCCAGTTCAGCCCAGCTTTACAATGCACCCGTTCGCAAGATGATCCGACATTCTGAGAGATCATGACAGAGGTTCTACCGAGCACGTAAAACAAAGGATGGTGAAGCATGCCTACATAAGACTACATGTGTAGGCTAGGGGCGCCCAGCCTTTAGGCCTGACAGATGGGGTTATTTGCAATTGCAGTCTTCACAAGATTTGTGTGCAATTACTCTAGCTATCCAACGAGTCCAGTTGACAGCCTCCGGGATTTGGCGAATGCCTATGTGCGAGGACAAGGTGACAATGCTGTCAAGTGGAGGTGGTTGAAGACAGTTCAAAAAATGACTAAGTATAAGGCTAGAATTTTCTTTGAAAAAGGCAATTCTCTTTTAAGGGTCTTAGAAGCAGTTTTCTAGCTTCATCTTCTCTAAGAATATCTCTTGCAAGTTGACCAAATTATATAGAGTGACAAGCGACATGCGAATCGGAGCATTCCAGCTCCCGGTATCAAGGGTCAAAGTATGGTGCTTGGATGAAAGTAACACTTTTGACAAAGTGGTGTTTGCATCTTCACAGAATAGGGGCGCCCATATTTTTGAGGGTCTTGATTCAGTTTGCAGATACCTCACATATAGTCATTGGATGCAGAGTACTTCCAGTCATGCAATGAATCCACTATCCAGTCAACAGGGTTCATCATTCGTCGTCAATAGCAGTTTGAAGCATCAAAAGGCAATACGGAGAAATGGCTAAGTCTGGAATCAATGCATCAATTTAATCAGAGGCGCCTAATTTTCTAAGGTGTCAGATGATGATTTTAGCAATTGTAGCTCCCAGCAGACATTTCATCCTTGTCATGTAGGCTTCGCAGTGGATATCTCGGCACGGTCGCAGGATCATTCAATCATCCGGAAATCAGAGTTGAACATGGACAAATGTAATTTCGCAGTCAGCTATAAAATAGGAGATTTTCAAAAATCTCATAAATCTTGCAGATGGACGCCTAGAAGGTCAAATTTGGATTTTATAAATCAGTGAAGTTTGCTAGGCACATTCAGATGCTATTTTTAGCAAAATGATTAAAATAATATTTTTGCATACAGAGCATTAAAAAGTGACGAATTTCTTCAAAGAGCTAAATATTGGTGCCTCTTTTTAGTTTGCATGTTTTGAAATTAAAATATTATTTTTAGTCTAAAGACTCAGAGATAGTGGCAGTTCAGCTGGTAAAGGGCCAATCGAATTCTTCCGTCACAGTTAGGGTTTGAGCTTGCAGTCTTGCTTTTGTGGTACGATTTTGCTCTAGTTATGCAAGCATGGCATTCATCATTTCATTCATTCAGCTTGAGCAGAGGTGAATTCTTTCCAGAGTTGGGTGAACTTCTTCAGCAGTTAGTTGTGAAGGCATCAAAAATCTTCTTTTGCAGGTACAAGTCCAGATTCATCAGTAGAATTCAATGCAGAGTGGCGATTTTGACAGAAGAAGATAATAAATAAATAAAAACTAAAAAACATCTTTCTTCTTCTCTAAAATTCTTCCATCTTCTTGTCTTAAATTCTCTCGCATGTTTGAAAGAATTGGCATTTTTGGCAAAACAAATCATTTGGGTTGATTCAGAATTGCTTTCTCAGTAAAACCCATGTGCTAGAATTTTTAGGGAAAATTTGTTCCAGAGCATCAGTTCTTGAGGCTTTGATTTTCTGAAGTGAAATTCCTTTGCATGGTGGAGTAGAAGTCGATATTTTTCGAATCTAACGTTGTGCGTTGTCTTAGAAATATCTTCTGGACAAAACCCATATCTCAGATTTTGTCGGGAAAAATGTCCTCACAACCCCTCAGATCTCAACTGAAAACCTTTTGCATGCGGGCCTAAATCACATTTTTTCACAATTCTGACCTTGTGGGTCATCTTAGAATTTGATTCTACATAAAATCCATGTCTCAGAATTTTCTGTGAAAATTGCCCTCCGACAAGCTATTTTTAGCCTCGTTAGGAGAGATTTTTGGTTTCTGGAGAAGTTGTCAGAATATAGCCATGTTCACAGTCAACAGGCAATTTTTTCAGGATGTAGTTCACACAGAACGAATTCAAGACCAAGTCAGTCTTAATTCATGATTTCATTAGAAAAGCTGACATCGATTTGTATCAAGTGCATCAGAAAGGTTGACAAGCGTAGTCACTCAAGTTTACATGGTTTCATGCCCCGTATACCTGATTGACTTCCAAGGCCAATTTAGAGGGTTGATACCATTGGGTTTCTGCGTATGCAACAAGTTCATTTGCATTTCTCACAACCAAAGTGTTTGCAGTCAAACTTTGTGGTTTCATCATGCAACACTCTTCCATAGAGAAAAGCGTCAAAAACATGAGAAGCGTCAAGCTATAGAAGAAACAGTGGCCATCACTTCAATTGCAGAGCCGCTAGAGTTACCAGTCAGTGAAGTGCCAAGAGGTTTCCAAGTTTGCTTGAGTTGCTGATAAGCAGTGAATTGACAGTTAAGACATGTGATGACCTCTAGATGGTGATGCAGTCACTAACCTCGTGGAGGGGTTACTTGCTTGAGATCACAGCCAGTGAACTCCAAATCAGGGCATCCCACCTTTCCAGGATAGACATCAAACACAGGAGTTAAACTTAGCGTTTCTTTTCTGAGTTAACTTCTTGTCATGCATCTCACACATGTCTATTTTGGAAACATCTACATATACTTGGAGTTTAGATTAGTTAGTTTTCATTTAAATAAGGACGTGCATGTTGCACATGTCCATTTTGTTGAGTCTTGTTTCAGTTAACTGATGGTATATTTCCAGTTAACGGTGTAGTTTCATTCAATTAGGTTTAGAGAATAAGATCTTGCATGCATTGCAGGACTGTAGTTGACTCAAGGTGATTTTAGGGTTGCCTACACCTTTGATGTCTATAAATAAGAGCTTTCAGCTCATTTGTAATTAGCTTTTCCTGGTGATAGAGAATTGCTGCGTTGTCGGCAACATGCCTATTCTCAAGATTGGTTCACCTTTGTAAATTAGAACTTTTGCTTGATAGCATACATGCTGCGCCTACCTTGCCTGTAGTATTGCTATTATTGTATCTGTTCAAAGAGTGATTGCTGTTATAATAAATTGCTGTGCCTACCTTGCTTTCATGTTATTGTCATGGTGTTTATTCAATCTTAGTTAAATGGGGTTGCTGGTTTGATCGTTATTGCATGCGTATTGCGTCTATACAATATACTGTCCCAGTTGCTTACCTTGTGTTTTGTTTATCATGAGCCTGTTCAGAAGAGCAAATAGTTGTGCTGACCTTGCTTTCATGTTGCAAAACTGTACTTAAAGCTTATTGTGTGATGTGTGTGATAGTAGATTCATTCAACCAAGCAGATAGTTGCGCCTACCTTGCCTTCATGTTGTGAAGCTGTACCAGGTTTATCGTTTATTTGTTTGTTTTAATAAACTTCTTCTCGGATAAGCAAATAGTTGCACCTCCCTTGCCTTCATGTTGTGAGTCTGCACCTAAGGTTTATCGTGTAATACATTCCCACTCCATTTCCTCATGCTCTGTTTCTTGAGGAAATTGGATAGATTTAAAGAAGTTAGCTTAGTTGTAGTTAGCTGATCTGCGAAACCAGAAAACACTTAGCTGCAACGTTCTAAGTTTTCTTAACCTTGTGCCTCTACCAGCTGACAACAAAAAGATAGGATACTAGTTTACTTTTCCATTCCATGCATTCCAGCACAATGAGGGAGCTTCCCCTCCTAATTTGAAGAGCACTCATTACGTAGTGTGCATAGCTGTTCGTACAAACTTACACTCCAGAGGTGTTAGTTCTTACGCCAACAAGGTTATGCAACTATTATAGGCGGTTTGTAAAGGGATTCTCCAATTTAGTCGCCCCCCTCACAGACTTAAAAAAGAAGGGGGCCTTTATGTGGAATGACTAGGCACAACAAGCTTTTGAGCAACTCAAGGAAACCATGAGCACCTGTTTGGTCCTTGCCACTCCCAATTTCACACTATCATTTGAACTACAATGTGATGCATCCATAGAAGGAATTGGTGCGGTTCTCATGCAAAGGAAACATCCAGTAGCCTTCGAAAGCCGCAAGTTGAGTGAGACTGAGAAGCACTACTCCATATATGACAAAGAGATGTTGGCGATTTTGCACACCCTAGCCAAATTTCGACAATACTTAGTCTGTGGAAAATTCATTGTCAGAACAAACCACAATAGTCTAAGATTCTTCATGCATCAAAAGGATCTTAATGATCGCCAACAGAAGTGGGCAAGCTGAGTACAAGCCTATGATTTCGACATAGAATATGTCAAAGGAACTAGCAATGAAGTAGAAGATGCTTTATCTAGGCACCCCCACGTCAACACCATCACAAGCATCTCAAAGAACTGGAAGAATGGCATTATCACCGAGTATGCGAAGAACACACAAGCTTCTGAAATCTTGGATGGAAGGATGCCCAAAACAATCATCAGTGATCAGGATAGTAAATTTCTTAGCCAATTTTGGCAAGAAGTTTTCCGACTAGCAGGGACACACTTAACTCCAAGTACAAACTACCACTTGCAAATAGATGGGAAAACAGAGATAGTTAACAAATGGATAGAGGGTTACTTAAGGAATTATGTAACCGGTCAACAAACCGCATGGATAAGATGGCTACACTTGGGTGAGTATTGTTATAATACCACACACCATATGTCAACTGGAATGAGTCCCTTTACGGCCCTATATGGATATGAAGTCCCTTCTTTTGGACATTTGGTCACCCAAGAGAGCAAGGTACAAAGTGCATAGGAATTCATACAAAAAAGCATTGACCTCATGAAGACCCTTAAGGAAAATTTGCAACAAGCCTAGAACCAACAGAAAATCTATGCTGATCGACATTGCATGGACAAAACATTTGAAGTTGGGGATCTAGTTTTTTTGCGGCTACATCCATACAAACAAACATCAATAAAAAAGAGTTGGGCTGAAAAGCTAAAACCACGCTTCTATGGCCCTTCTAGAGTTATAAAGCGAGTATGTGAAGTCGCCTACGAGATAGAATTACCTGAGCACAACAAGATCCATAATGTCTTCCATGTATCTCGGCTTAAAAAGGTCCTTGGGCAGCAAGTCCTCTATTGCACCGAGCTACCTCCATTGGATGAAGACGGGCAACTTACTTTAGAACCAAAATTCATCATGGACACCAGAGAGAGGAAGTTAAGGAACAAGAGCATTACCGAGTCTCTAATCAAATGGAAGGAACTTCTCGAAGATGATGCTACCTGGGAAAAAGAAGAAACTATCAAGGCACTTAAAAATAAACAAATTCAAGAAGGGCAAAACCATGATGGCCCTTGACTAGAACAAGAAATGAACTAATGGACGTAATATTTTCAAAATTAAGTAATAAGACAACTTTCATACCAAGGGAAGAACTTGACATTATAATACATGTAAGAGCTATAAGGCTGGATACACTTGAGGAATCAGGTATCTAGAAGGCCTGGAAGAGGTGTCACAATCTTTCCCAGGATCACAATGCTGGATACACTTAGAAATAAAGGTATCTAGAAGGCCCAGGTAAAGGTGTTACAACGTTCCCTGGGATTTTAAGACTGGGTACCCTTGAACAAGGTACCCAAAAGGCCTAGGAAGAGGTGTCATAACCTCTTTCTAGGATTCTAAGGCTGGTTATGTTGATGTTATAGCAGCTTAGGGCTGCACTTCCATTGCACACGTTTCAAGGAGATTCATATTCGCACTTAGGAGAAGTGCTATTGTTCATTGTATTATATTCGCCTATGTGCTAGGCCTGAGTTGTAAGCAGATTTCTGCTCTTGTTCTATATTATATAAGAGGATTATTTGCTGGGTTTTTCTCCCTCAAGAGGAGGGTTTTCCCAGGATATCTTGCTGTGTTTATTATCTTATGTGTTGCAATATTTTAAGTACTTTCTGTTTATGATCTGATCTAAGAAACACTAACATGGTATTAGAGCAGGTTTGAAAAAGATCGTGATCAGATTTAGTTTGCAGCACTCTAATCTTTTTCAGTCTATCTCCTAATTAAAATTTCAAGATGGTGAACGGTCTGAAAATCGAGGATAGACTCAAAGGAGTTTCGAACTACACATCATGGAGGTTCAGGATCATGCTCACATTGGAAGAGAATGATTTGGCTGAGTTTGTGAAAACAAAAGTTCCCGAACCTGAGGAGGAAGAAGAGAAGTTGCAGTGGAGGAAGAAAGATACTAGGGCAAAGAAAGTGTTGGTTGATTCTGTCAAGGATCATGTTGTACCGATTGTCTTCAAGTTGGATACAACAAGAGAGATGTTTACAACTTTGGAAGAGATGTATGAAATCAACAACACCAGTCAAGTACTTGCACTGAAGCAACAACTTCATCATGTGAAAATGGCGAAAGGAGAATCTATAATTACTTACTTCATGAGGATTTCAGAGATAAGAGATCAGCTCTCCACAATTGGTCACATGATTGATGAGAAAGACTTGACTATGCTTGCTCTCAATGGTCTTCCGCTTTCATGGGAGTCGTTTATTCAAGGAATCAGTGCAAGATCTAAACTTCCCAAGTTTGATCGATTGAGGATTGACTGCATTCAAGAGGAGTCGAGACTAATGGCTAGGGGCATTGGTCAAAGTTCAAAGAATGAAGAAATACATGTTCTTGCTTGTCATTCGTCGAAGAAAGGAAAAGGCTTTAAGAAAGGGTTTTTCAAGAGGAATCGAGATAATGGAAATGATGGTGCTCCTGCCTTCAAAAGGAAATGAGACACGTCCAAGATTCAATGCTTTCGTTTTGACAAGTATGGTCACTTTGCGAAGGAATGTCCCTCAGACCTAAGCAGCAGGTTGCCACTGCAAATGTTGAAGAAGTTGCTCCGCAGAAGGACTCCAGTGATTATCTGTTCTTTTCAGCTTTGTCAAGCAATGTATCTACCGACGCCAACACTTGGTTGATTGATAGTGGTTCCTCTAGGCACATCACCGGTTTCAGGGGACACCTTTCAAACTTAGTGGAGAGTGACTCTAGTGAACAAGTCGTTATTGGAGACGATGCTAGATATTCTGTGAAGGGAGTTGGAAACTTCTCTCTTCACTTGGATTCCGGGATTTCATTGGAGTTGAATGATGTACTGTTCGTTCCAGGGATAAAGAGGAATCTTGTCTCCATTTCAGCATTAGAAGACAAGGGTTATCAAGTTGCATTTTCTAAAGGCTATGCACTCGTCCCCTTGAAGCGCTTGTGCATAACGCTTCCAGCATGTGTGATCTTTGGCATCGAAGATTGGCCCACATTCACTTTCGAGCATTACCTATCATGGAGAAGATGTTCACCGGTCTTCCAAAATTCAATTAGGAACATGAAGGTACATGCAAAGGATGCGCCCTAGGCAAGAATACAAAAGGTACGTTTCATTCTAGTGAAAGTAGATCTAAATGTATTCTTGATCTCATTCATTTTGATTTATGTGGTCCAATGTCTATTGCATCTTCTAGTGGTTTCTTGTATTACATTATTTTTATTGATGATTACTCTAGAAAGACTTGGATTTATTTCTTGAGATCTAAAGAATCTGAAGAAGTATTAGAAAGATTCAGAGAATTCAAGGCTCAGGTTGAAAACCTGTCTGGAAAAAGGCTCAAGGTTTCAAGATCCGATAATGGTGGAGAATACACCTTTGGCACATTTCATGATTTCTGTATTGAAGCAGGGATTAAGAGGGAGTTCAGTGTTCCCTATAATCCACAACAAAATGGTATTGCTGAAAGGAAAAACAAGTCTATTGTGGAAGCAGTCAAAGCTATGATTCATGATCAAGATCTGCAAATCTCTCTCTGGGCTGAAGCATCTAGGACAACTGCGTATGTTCAGAACTGGAGTACCCACAGGATTTTAGAGAATAAAACTCCTGAAGAAGCATTCTCAGGGGTGAAACCAGAAGTCAGTCATTTGAGGATCTTTGGTTGTCCAGTGTATGTTCATATTCCAAAGGAAAAGAGAACAAAGCTAGAATCTTCTGGCAAGAAGGGAATTCTTGTAGGTTACAGCGAGACATCAAAAGCCTACAAAATCTACATACTAGGACAAATTTCTATTGAGATTAGTAGAGATGTCACATTTGAGGAAGATGTTGCATTCAGAAGATCCAAGGGCACTCCTATGGAGATTGATGAAGAAGAACCTCCTCAAGATATGGAAGTTGATCATATTCCTGAGAATCAGGAGGAGGTTCCAGAATCTAAAGAAGATGATGATCCAGTTGAACCCTTGAATCGTACTGATGGGCCTTTAGATATTGTGATCGGAAAGAAAAGACCTCTTTGGGCTCGAAGGACAATGCAGGAGGCAGAAAGTTTTGCAGCCCCAAGAGGAGCTTTTAGAGAAAGCAAGAGACCTCGCAAGATCTCCAACTTTGTCGCCTTGATGAGTCAGATCATTGAGTCAGAGCCTTCAAGTGTTGAAGAAGCTTCTAGTGAACAAGTATGGAAAGATGCCATGACTGAGGAGTATCAGTCCATACTAAAGAACGATGTTTGGGATATCGTTCCTAGACCCAAGGGCAAATCTGTGGTGTCTTCTAAATGGCTCTTCAAGATCAAACATGCAGTTGATGGGAGCATTGAGAAGCACAAGGCAAGATTTGTGGCTAGAGGGTTCTCACAAAAAGAGGGAGTTGACTATGAAGAAACTTTTGCTCCTATGGCTCGATATACTTCTGTCAGAACCATCTTTGCCATAGCTGCATCTAGAGGATGGAAGATTCACCAAATGGATGTAAAGACAACCTTTCTGAATGGTGTAATAGAAGAAGAGGTTTACATTGAGCAACCCGAAGGATTTGAGGTGCATGGGAAGGAGTCTCATGTTTGCAAGCTGAAGAAATCCTTGTATGGTCTTAAGCAAGCTCCTCGTGCTTGGTACGAAAGGATTGATCAGTATCTATTGAGTCTGGGTTTCTCAAAGAATGATTCAGATTCTAACCTCTACTTCAAGGTAGTAAATGGTGAAGCTTTGATTCTAGTTCTATATGTTGATGATTTGATTATCACTGGTGAGGAACATCTAATTCTAAAATGCAAGAAGGAGTTAGCTTCAGAGTTTGAGATGAAGAATCTAGGTCTCATGCATTACTTCCTTGGCTTAGAAGTTTGGCAAAAGCCAGATGAGATGATTCTAAGTCAAGGCAAGTATACTATTGACATTCTCAAAAGGTTTGGTATGATTGACTGCAAACCTATGTCTACACCCATGGAGACTAATCTAGATAAGTTGAAGGAGGCTGCAGCTAGTTAAGATCCAGTGGATTCTACTATGTATAGACAGTTGATTGGTTCATTGATTTATGTAGTTAACACTAGACCTGACATCTGCTATGCAGTGAGTGCGCTTAGCCAGTTTATGTGTGAACCAAGGCAAATACATCTTGTTGCAGCTAAACATATTCTGAGATACTTGCGTGGCACAATTGGATATGGACTGAGATATTCTTTAGGTGAGGACTTGGAGTTACATGGCTTTACTTATTTTTATTGGGCAGGATGTGTCACAGATTGGAAGAGTACCTCTGGTTGTTGCTTCAGTTTGGGTTCTGCTATGATTTCTTGGTGTAGCTGGAAACAGTCGTCAGTGGCTTTGAGTACAACTGAGGCAGAATACATTGCAGCTTGTGTAGCAGCTCGTGAGGTAGTGTGGCTTCATAAGCTCCTTGTAGGATTGTTTGAACAATCAATGGAGCCTACCATTATACACTGTGATAACCAGAGCTGTGTAAAGCTTTCTATCAATCCCGTGTTTCATGATAGAACAAAGCATGTTGAGATCAAGTACCATTATATTAGAGATATGGTACTGAGGAAAGCTATACAGTTGAGGTATATCAGCACTGATGAGCAGACGGTAGACATTCTCACGAAGCCTCTCTCCAGGATCAAGTTTGTGTACTTTCGAGAAAAGCTTGGTATGGTGGAGAATGCAGCCTTGACTGAGAAGGAGTCTCAGAATCAGTGATCCTTAAAATTGATAATGCATTTCTCTATTGAGAGAGATTTGAGGTGTAAGCCCTTGATAATGCATTTCTTTATTGTGAGAGATTTGAGGTGTAAGCCCTTGATAATGCATTTATCTATTGAGAGAGATTTGAGGTGTAAGCCCTTGGTAATGCATTTGTCTATTGAGAGAGATTTGAGGTGTAAGCCCTTGGTAATGCATTTCTCTTTGAGATTTGAGGTGAAAGCCCTTGTTTCCACCCTTTGGGAGAGCCATGGTGGATGTCATCTGTGTGACTCCATGACAGCATCACGTGAGGGAATCCGTGATGATTTACTTGTACTTGTGTGTCACCCTCTGGAGGAGCCATGGTGAAAGTCACATTGAGGTGACAACATCACATTAAGTGATAAGCACTTGTACATACCATCTATGGAGGTAGCCATGATGGTTGATATCACGATGAGGTGATATTCTATTTGTTTTCACATTGAGATGATGTGTCTTGTGCAGGTGGAATTATCATCCTTAGCTGAGAGGGAGTGTTGATGTTATAGCAGCTTAGGGCTGCACTTCCATTGCACACGTTTCAAGGAGATTCATATTCACACTTAGGAGAAGTGCTATTGTTCATTGTATTAAATTCGCCTATGTGCTAGGCCTGAGTTATAAGCAAATTTCTGCTCTTTTCCTATATTATATAAGAGGATTATTTGCTGGGTTTTTCTCCCTCGAGAGGAGGGTTTTCCCAGGGTATCTTGTTGTGTTTATTATCTTATGTGTTGCAATATTTTAAGTACTTTCTGTTTATGATCTGATCTAAGAAACACTAACAGGTTACCCTTAAAAAAGGTATCCAGAAGGCCTAGGAAGAGGTGTCATAACCTTTCTTAGGATTCCAAGGTTGGTTACCTTTAAACAAGGTATCCATAAGGCCTAGGAAGAGGTGTCACAACCTTTTCTAGGATTCTAAGGCTGGTTACCATTAAACAAGGTATCCAGAAGGCTTAGGAAGGGGAGTCACAACCTTTCTTAGGATTCTAAGGCTGGTTACCCTTAAACAAGGTACCTAGAAGGCCTAGGAGGAGGTATCACAACCCTCTCTTATGATTTTAAGGTTAGTTACCCTTAAAAAGGTATCCAGAAGGCCTAGGAAGGAGTATAACAACGTTTTCTTAGGATTCCAAGGTTGGTTACCCTTAAACAAGGTATCCAAAGGGCCTAGGAGGAGGTGCCACAACCCTCTCTTAGGATTTTAAGGCTGGTTACCCTTAAAAGGTATCTAGAAGGCCTAGGAAGGGGTACTACAAACTTTTCCTAAGATTCTAAGGATGGACACGCTTAAGCAAGGTATCCAGAAGGCCTAAAGAAAAGGTGTTACAACCTCTCTCTAGGATTCTAAGGTTGGATGCCCTTAAATAAGGCATCCAAAAGGCTTGGAGAATGATACAATCTTCTCCTAGGATTTAAGGCTAGATGCACTCCCTAAGAAGGTATCCAAAAGGCTTGGGAAGAGATCAGATATAACAAGGTGTTATAATCTTTCCAAGATAAAGACCACTGTACCAACCAAGACTATCAAGGAAGGAAGGAGCTATAAGAATTGCTTGAGGACAAGCAATATCAAGCGGGGGAGACTTGTGATGTTCCCATCACATTGAAGTGATTAAGACAAGTACATTTTCTAAATACCATTTTATTTCTCAAATAAGACATCTATAACCATACAAGTGTACATATATATATATATATAAGAATGCATTTAAAAGTATAACCTTAAAGCAAATAAAATATATTTAATATATTTAATTGTATTTAATATAATTGAATATTCAAATAAAATATGTTTTGATGAATATAAAAGCATATACATAGTTTATAAAAAATATATTTAAATGTACAAATTAAATAAATATATCTAATATATTCGAGTAATGATGGCACCGGTGCACATATTGAATTTATTCAATCATAAAATAATACATACGTTTATTTAATTATCTGTGTATGTAGCAATAGGAAATCAGATGCATCTTTCCGAAGGATGCGAGAATAAGTATTTCTATTGCTAAATGAAAAGGAGGAAATCATCGAAGGAAGAGGAGAGAAAGGTAGGCAAAAATGCTTAAGGATTGAACTCGACTAGAGGAAGAAGCCAAAAAGAACGACGGGTATAAGAGGAATTTACAAGTCAAGAGGGATGCAAGGAAGATCCAAAGGGAAGGAAATAAGCGCCGCTTGGAGTTAAGACAACACCCGCGCAACACACAGGAGCCAACAATCACGCCACTAGGGAGTGACAAATTCCACCCAGTAGGAGGGGCATAAAACTAAGGAACCTAGGCATGCCAGGTTTAAGAGCAGCAGGGATAGTTGGAAGAAACACTCGAACTTACCACCATTGCATTCGTGAATTACAGACAAAGGGCACTGAAGTGAAGGGGAGATCCAAAGAAGCAACGGGAAGTGTCCAATCAATATTTCTAGCATACATCTCCATAGCCGAGTCTGTTAAATTGGGACATCATCTTCCCTGAAATATATATGATTGTGATTCACAGAATATTCAGAAACTGGTGGTTTTAAAATAATGCTATTCAGATTTAATAAAGGACATCTTAGACTTGAACTGAGATTGATACTGCTTGCAAGTGTTTGCTATAACTCTAGACATCTCTATACATTGGGTTACTCACCCAAGTAAGGCTCATTACAACAGTATTGGTGAACTCATTGATTGATTGATTGTTTACTACAATTAGTCCTGACACAATCACTACCACAAGCACAAAAAACAAGAGAGTAAGTTCTATAGATAGCTTAAAGTGTAAGTGTTTGCATTTAGTAAATAGTTGAGCACCATTCATAAGATTTAGAAATAAATTGAAGCTACACAAAACCTAGTGCAAGAAATACAAACAATGAAATTATTCTAGCAATTGATATTGAAACCAAAATAGCATAATAGAGTTAGTTCCCATAGATATATGCAAATGCTCAAGAAGCGAAATTGCATCAAGAAAGCTCACGGTAGCCTGAATAATAACAAGCTAGGGGAGTGGATACTAGTGATACAAGACTGGCTTGAACTTGTGTAGACTCGGTGAGTCCCAAAGTAGACAACCCAAACGAGGTCTAGGGATCATTGGACCTAACAAGTCCCTATGGGAAGACTAATTGAAGTAAGTGAAAATCAGAAAAAAAAGAACAAAAAATTGAATATGCTTAAATGTAAAAGGGTGAAAATCAAGTGTTTTTTCAAGGGTTTGGAGTATTCTTGAAGGTTGGTTAAAAGTGATAAAATTATGAAAAACGATTGTGCCATGGAGGTCTCTTTGTGTGGTTTGAAAGGCCTTAATCTGGTGCTGCCACAGTGTTATCACTGCCCCAATTTTTTCCACAAATTTCACACATTAGCGTTAGCTAAAATGCAAAGTTCAGCAATTGAATAAGCAACCCTCCACTTTTTGATCACCTAGATCCCATTGTGGGCAAGGTTACGCATACAGTGAAAAGGGGATCTTGCAATTATTGGAAAGATAAGCTAACTGGAAATGAACGCCTTCCACTTTTTGATCACCTAGATCCCGATGTGGGCAAGGTGAGAGCATACAGTGGTTGGCTTACAATATTGAAAATACTCTATGCTACCACTTCTTCAGTGGGGTGAGTATCATAATCAAGTGCATGAAAGTAAACATCCGCTTATTCAACAGGAAATACAAGAAAATAAAATGCAGTTGGTGGCAAGCCGACCAACCTCCGCTTGTTCAACGGGCATAACAAGATGGTAAATAAGAACTCGACCACTTATTTAGTGGGAGTAACAAGTAACATAAAGTAAAGCTCGACCACTTATTCAACGGGAGCAACCACTTGTTCATTGGGTAAGTATCAAATGCAAATACAAGAGCATTCACCAACGATACTATCGATGGTGTTACAAAGAGCTCAACATAATCATATCAAACCATTTGATACTGCTGTTATGAGAGGTAAATGACAGAAATATGAAGTAAACACCCTCCCAAGGTGTTACAATGAAGAATGATAACACTCCCTCCAAACTAGAACAAGTATACCTCAAGATCTAGCCACTTGAGGTCAATAGAAGGTCATGTAAGCTTCTGCAATAGGTCTGATACACTTGGACAGCGGTCTGATATGCACGGACAGCAGGTCTGGAACCCCAATCAGCAACCTTCAAATGAGCATAACTCCTCCAATACTCAACGGAATCTCACCAAACCACTTGGAAATGGTGAAGCAATCCTAGGTGACCAAGGTGAGTTATCAAGCAACCCCAATCCAATCCACACAGCTGTAAGAAACTCCAAAAGACCACCCAGCAGTGATGCATGGCCTCCCTAGGAAGGTCGGCCCTCTCTCAAAAATCTAAATCTCCATTAAAAATTACCAAAAATTGGAAAAAGGGGCGCCCAAGCATGAGAAAGGACATTAGCCAATACCCACAAAATGATATCCGCTTCTCCGTTCAACATGAGCAAAAAGGTGGGTCAGCTAGGTACAAACCAGCAACACCAAGTCTGATTTAACACACCAAAAATGCCTCCAAAGCTGCAAATCATCACACACACCAAAATATATCTAGAAGACATCAAAACTAGTAAGAATTGAAAGAAATGAAATAGCCATCACCAAAATAAGCCCAACTGCAACCCCTGAGATGGAGCTACAACACTGTTCAGCTAGGAGATATCTTTCAATCTCGAAACTGAAGTTGACTTAGAGGGATTTCGTTCTCAAAGCCCAAGGAGATCACTCTACATTTTGGCAGCACTTCATTACATCAAATCAGCATGACAAATGAGAGCAAAAGAAGATGTATATATAGACTATGCAACCCAAAAGTTTGAAACCCTTTCCCTCCAAAAAGGGACGACATAGGTAAGGAGTAATATTTTATTTTAATTTTTGCTTAAGTCTTCAAACTTGGTGTCCAAACTCATATTCACCCTTTTAAAACAACTTAAGTTGATCATCCTAGGCATGGGGGTCAAAAAGTGACTTTATCGCTTAAGTCATATTTTTCCTTTTTAAACTCCAAGGACGATGGATGCAAATACTGCCAAAAATATCAGGACTCAGCAATCGAAACTGCCACCACTGCTAAAAATGGAAACTTTGTACTGAATTGCTGCCAAGACCATTGCCAAAAATAACACTTAATAAAAATAGCATACTACTAAAAAAAGTAAGCGATTGCAATCTCAAAATAGGCACATTCTGAGATGCAATTGCGACAAGTCCTAAAAATAGATACTGCTAAAAATAGTAGTTTCTATCCACCAAGGATCTCAAAAAACCCAACAAGAACTAGAAATCCTTTTGGCAAACTCTTGCAACAATCTCCTAAAAAACTGATGAGAAACCTCCAAGAATCTTGGAAACCCTAAAAACGCCTTTGAGTAGTCTATGGGTCTTCAGAAATAGGCTAACGGTTGTAGAAATGCCTAGGACTGAGAAGGGGACATTACATGCAGACCCTTGTGAGGGGCGCTGCCTCTGGAGCTTCTTGGGTGTGTTTCCCCTAGACTCTGTGATGTCCCCGAGTGGGCCCCTAGCGGAAGGTGACGTAGGTCTATCCGCGCGGTTTGTCCCAGCCACGTGTCCGGGGTCCTCGTCGGCGAGGCCTGTCCCCTTAACGCGGGAAGGTGTCGTTCACTACCAGTCCGGGCTTTAAAATAAAATATCTCTGGAAACAATAGATTCAATTGCTAAGATGGATGCCAAGCAATTTATTGATCTCCTTAAACAATTACAATAATGATCCTCTAATATGCAATATAAAAGCAATGATTTTTATTGAAAACCTGATTGGCTGCAATACAGTACGGCTGCAATAAATGACCTTCAGATGATGGTACGGCTGAGATATTAAATCTCTCTCCCTTGAATCCACTGCTAGAAGAATATGCGCCTTTGATAATGGAGTCAGACTACCAAAATTGGAGGCGTTTTGCTCTGAAGACAATAAGTACGGCTTCCTCTGAATGGTACGGCCAGGTACAGAAATGTATGGCCAGAATACAGCAGTAGCAATAAATAAAAGGTACGGCCTCCTCTGAAACCTCTGGATCTGAAGAAAATAGGCGCCTTGATTGCAATATGCTTCTCAGATGAAAACCTATGTGGAAACTCTGTAAATAAATAATCTCTGAAGTTCAATGATCTCTTCTGGATGAAGAAACCTCTGTGCTGGCAATAAATCAGATGTTATTTCACACCCTCTGAACTGCTTTCACTGGAGATGGCTCGTTCCCCAATGCATTCAAGACTGAAACCCTAAAGCTTCTATGCTCTGCTCAAGACTTGATCAATTTTCAATTCACATAATGACATAATGGCTCGATTCCCAATGCAAATGCATATATCTCTTGAAAAGTGCGATTTCCTTAATAACAGGGAATATTAAAAGTTCGAACTTTTTTATTCTTTTAATATTTCAATAGTTTCACTCAAATTTTTATAACAAAATATAATCGCCAATTTGGCCCCCTTTCATGATGGGCGACCCCTTTATCAAAATCGCTTAAGTTATAATAAAGTATTATAACTTTATATTATAATCCCCAATTAATTAATATTTAATTAATTTAATTAAATATTAATATCTCTCTCATTATTCATCCGATGCCTGATCCGTTTGAAGTTGACGAACACTGAAGTGATTCTGAACACCAACAATCCATACTGCTAAAAATAGCAGGGGTTCCACGCTGACTGCCAATAACTGCTAAAAATAGCAATTTATGCAAGAAGTGTCCGAACGAGCCCGAACGAAAGCCAACTGATCAACAACTGCCAACTGAAGCTGAGCCAAGCTCCCACATGACCCTCTATCCAGTCTATCAGCCTACGAGGGTCGCATAATAGGCTAATCCTGTGCTCGGAGAGATGTCAACGAGAAGGGGACATGACAGTCCGCCCCTCCTGAAATTGCTTGTCCTCAAGCAATCTCAACTCTGGATGCTGCAGTATATCCTCGCTCTCCCATGTTGCATCCTCAACAGGCAAATCTCTCCATTTTACTAGATATTCCCTGATAGTCCTCCTACGCAACTGTCTCTCTCTGTACTCCAGGATAGACTCAGGTACTAGAATCAACTTTCCCTCATCATCTAAGGGAGGTAGAACTGCAGATGGTACCACACGGTGTCCCAACGCCTTCTTGAGGCGTGATACATGAAAAACATTGTGTACCCTGCTCTCTGCCGGAAGCTCAAGCTCATACACCACCTCACCAACTCGCCTCAGGATCCTGAAAGGACCGTAATAACGTGGCTTAAGCTTCTCTGACCCACTCTTCCTAAGAGTGGACTGATGGTAGGGCTGCAGCATGAGGTAAACCATGTCACCCACCTCAAAATGCCTCTCTGTTCTCTTCTGATCCGCATACTGCTTCTGCTGATTTTGTGCCTTGGCGATATTTTCCTTAAGAGCCCTCATAGTATCCTGACTCTCCTGCAATAAGTCTCCAGCACTCGGCACTCTACTGTCACTCAGTAGCAAATCAAGAAAACTCGGCGCCTCATAACCGTACAACGCCATGAAAGGTGACATCTGAATAGTCATATGGAATGTCGTGTTGTAACAATACTCACACAAATGTATCCATTTGACCCATGCCTTCTGCTGCCCTGCAATATAATTTCTGAGGTACCCTTCCACCCACTTATTCACAATCTCCGTCTGCCCATCAGTCTGCGGGTGGTAACTAGTGCTTGGAGTGAGCTCGGTCCCACAAAGTCTGAATACCTCCTGCCAGAAGTGACTCAAGAACCGACTATCCCTATCGCTCACAATACTCTGAGGCAATCCATGTAGTCTGAACACCTCACGAAAAAATACCTCTGCTACCTATGTAGCTGTGTAGGTGGTGGTGATCGGAAAGAAGTGGGCATACTTCGTAAGCCGATCCACAACTACATATATGCAATCTTGCCCTTGGGCTTTAGGCAAGCCCATAATGAAGTCCATCGACAGGCATTCCCACTTCCTGTTAGGAATCGGAAGTGGCTGCAATAAACCTGCCAGATACGTGTTCTCCTGCTTGTTCTGCTGACAAACAGGGCACTCACGCACGTACTGAAGAACATCTGCCTTGAGTCCCTTCCATGTGAATCTCTCCCGTATCTGTCTATAGGTTTTGAAATACCTGGGATGTCCTGTTGTAGGCACGTCATGAAAGGCCCGCATGATGATGTTCTTCACCTCTGAACCTGGGATCAAATATATCCTGTTCTTGTAAATGATCAAGTCATTTACAAGTGTGTACTTGGTATCAACCGCTGATCCCTCAACAATGCTGGAGGCCCAAGTATCCTTGGCATACTCTGCCACTATCATATGCCTCCAGTCCTCTGAAATGTGAACCATGGTGCTCAAATATGGTCTATGTGAAAGTGCATCAGCCACTATGTTCTGTGTACCTTTGATATATGAGATATCAAAATCATAAGCCTGCAACTTACTGACCCACTTCTGTTGTCTATCATTGAGATCTCGCTGCCCCAAGAAGTGTCTCAAACTATTATGATCAGTTTTAATGCAAAATTTGCTGCCAACAAGATATTGCCTGAATTTTGCTAAGGCATGCATGATAGCGAGCATCTCCTTATCATAAATGCTATAAAGTCTCTCGGGCCCTCTGAGTTTTCGACTCTCGTACACAATCGGGTGCTTGTCCTGCATAGGCACCGCACCAATGCCCTCACCTGATGCATCGTACTGAAGCTCAAAAGGCTTCGTAAAGTCGGGTAGTGCCAAAACAGGGCACGTGGTCATCAACTCCTTAAACTTCATAAAGCACTCCTATGCCTCCGGAGTACAAATAAATGCACCCTTCTTCAGTAAATCAGTCATAGGGGCTGCATGTCGTGAATAACCATTCACGAATCTACGGTAGAATCCACACAATCCGAGAAACCCTCTCAACTGTGTTAGGTTTGCCGGTGTGGGCCAGTCAATAATAGCGCGGATCTTTTCAGGATCCATCCACACTCCTCCTGCACTGATGATATGACCTAAATATAACAATTCGGTCATTCCCAAATCACATTTGGATTCCTTGGCGTACAAGGACTCCCTCTCCAGAATACTCAATACGGTCTCCAAGTGAGCCAAGTGCTCCTGCCATGTCCTGCTGTATATAAGAATGTCATCGAAGAAGACCAACACAAATCTCCTAAGCTATGAATGAAAAAGCCTGTTCATCGTAGACTGAAAAGTAGCTGGCGCATTAGTGAGCCCAAATGGCATCACTACGAACTCGAAGTGCCCACAATGACATCGAAAGGCAGTCTTCTCTATGTCCTGCTCACGGACCCTGATCTGATGATAACCTGACCGTAAATTAATTTTGGTAAAGTAACAGGCACCATGGAGCTCATCAATCCGTGGTATAGGATACCTGTTTTTGATTGTCCTCTTATTCAGGACCCTGTAGTCAATGCACATGCATAATGTTCCATCCTTATTCTTTACCAAAACAACTGAAGAAGCGAATGGTGATTTGCTAGGTCTAATGTGACCCATAGCAAGTAACTCCTTTACTGTCTTTTCTATCTCACCCTTCAATCTCTTAGGATGCCTGTAAGGAGTTATCATAACGGGCTTAGCGCCCTCCTCAAGCTCAATGATGTGCTCTATGCCCCTGTCTGGAGGTCTCCCTGGTGGAATATCACTGAACACCTTATCATGCTTGACTCTCAACTGCTGAATGTTCGGATGATATTCTGTCTTTTGCTGTCCCTCCTGTATAGGTGCTAAAGTGCACTCGGCAGCCCACTCTACCATGTCGTGACGCATGAGCCTCTCCATTCGACGAAAAGAAATTGTTTTGATGTCGCTGTCCTGTATTGCTTTTAATATGTGTGTCTTCCCATTGACATCAAAACGGATCTCCATATCCTTGAGACGAAGAGTGACTTCCTCCAATGAATGAAGCCACTTCATTCCCAAGACCAAATCAATATCCCCCATATTAACAACATAGTAATCAGCCTTGAACTCATAATTGTTCAAGCGTCAAGGGAGATCCTTTATCATGCGTTCACACCTCAGCGTGTGCCCGTCGGCTACCTTAACTCTAATCCCTTCGAACTCCTCAGTGATGAGTCCGCGTTTTTCAACAAACCTAGCATCAATGAAATTATGTGTGGCTCCTGTATCAAGAAGGGAAATGACCCTCTGTCCTGTTAACACACCATGAATCCTGAATGAGCCCTCCTGCTGAATGCTAGATAGGCGTGCCTCCTGTATCTGAAGCTTTGACTCTATCTCTGCCTTAGGCTCTGAAGCCTTTGGCTCTGACTCCTCAGAACTCTCCTGCTGTTCGGAATTCTCTGACTCCGAATCCTCGTAATACGCCCACATCACTCGATTCGCCTTGCCCTTAGGTCTTAGAGGACAATCGTGATTGGCGTCATAGGGACCCTTGCAGTAGAAGCAAAGCTTCTTCCTGCGTAGATCGTTAAGGGCCTCACGATCCAAAGGTGGTGCTGCTGATTTACCTTTTGAATCGTTTTTAAAATCTGATTTTTCTTTGTTAAAATCAGACTTCTCTCTGTTTCTGTTAAAACCCTTATTGTCCCTGAAAGATGAAGAACCTCTGGAGTTGAATCTATTGGACGGTGCTGCTAACTCCATACTACGAGCCTTCTTCATCGCTTCCTGTAATGAAGGAGGATCAAAGGTTTTGATCCAGCCTCTCAGTGGCTCTGTCAAACCCTCCATGAAGAGTACTACCAATCGCCTCTCTGAAATGTTCGGAACCATGACTGATAACTTCTGAAAGTCACCAATATAGGACTCCAAACTGCCACTCTGTCTCAACTGAGCCAAGTCTCTGAAGTAGGATTCTGGATCCTTCCTGTCAAACCACTCCACCAATCTGTCTACAAACTCCTGGTATGACGTGATCCTGTCATGCTGTAAGGTCACCATACCGTGGTGCCACCAATCGTAAGCTACTCCCTCAAGATGCAGTGTCGCATAACGGAGAGCATCTCTCTCAGCCATCGGGCGTAATGTGAGGAATGTATCTAACTTACTAATCCATGCCTGGGCTGTCACCTTGCCACTACCATCGAACATCGCTAGATTGAGTTTGCTTGTAGCATGTTTTAGGTCATTGTTTTGTTGTCTAGGTCTCCAATCCTGTCATCCTTTGCGATATTCTCTCCTCTGTGTAACAAATCGGTCAAAGGAAATCCTCTCTCTGACATCAGGTGGTACTAACTCCCACTCCTCGTTCGCTGCCATAAGTGTATCTACGAACAACTCCTCATGTTCCTCACCTGCAATAGCCTCATCGGGCTCCTGTCTCACAAAAGTAGGCCTAGTGGGCCTGTCTGCTGTCCGTGAAACAGTCCTAGGTGCTCTTCGAGATCCTGCATCACTCCTGTTATCGTCACGCTGTGGTGACGGTCTCCTCTGTATACCTAACCTCTGGATTGCCACTGCCAACTGCTGTAGCACATCGTTAGACTGCCGTTGACCTGCTCGTAAGTCTCTGAGAGTGTCTAAAACCTCAGCATCGTCCTGATCTCTAGGGTTATTAGGAACCTTTGTTCTAGGTATATCTGCTCTGTCAGCCCTGTCATTCCTATCAGCCATGTTTCCTGGCTGCCTGCTCAAACTCTGCTGCCTGTCAATCAGAGCACGTCTGCGTGTGTAATACCTGTGAGAGCCAATCTGTTCTGGCTGCATAAGATTGCTAAACCCTTAGGATTTGTCCCCAAACCCTTGCTCTAGTTTTAAAAAGAAAGAAAAATCATTTTGGGCTATGTTAGATGGAAAAATAGTATTAGTTTATTCTTTAAATTTTTTCCTAAATAAATCTCAATAATTGAATTACATTTGTACATCTTGTTTGTTGAGTCAATCTCTATTCTAAGTAATGCCCCTACGATTGTAGCAAAATTTGTAGACTTATTTGAGATAAAACACATGAGTTCACATGGATCTAGCTATGTTGTGCTAAGGGATACAAGCTCCTTTCTGACATAGTTCATGGCTCCATATTGTGATTTTTTGTTTTTGATGTTATGGATATCATAATCTGTGAGTTTTGTACACCCAAAACACTTGACAATATATACATTTAAAAATGTTTTCTCCTTAAGCTAAAATCCACTTTTATACTCGTGATCAATGTATACTTGTGTATGTGATCAAAGTAGCTTCTATTTGATTAGTTTATGGTGCTTTAAAAAATTATTTATTGAAGGGTACATAATAAAAGTTATAATTTCTTAAAATTCTCTATATTTCATGATTTATTCAATTTGTCCAGTCTTTGTTGAGTTTGAGTGTGGGGTTGGAGTCTGAGTCAAAAATTAGCTTGCTGAGTCTTAAGTCTTGTAACAATGGTGGATACATGTATAGGACAGAGGGGAGGCAAAACTGAGGTCATGTCTCCTTTTTAGGATTAAATCCAAGGAGAAGACTTCTTGCCTATCCCCATTTCCTATAGGCTTAAAGGAGAGAGCAAGGGAAATAAAAATAATGATTTTCTAAGTGGGTCCAATCAATTTATTTTCAAAAGGGCAGCTTAAATATTATTTCAGGTCCTATATAATGTTTTAAAAAAAGTACTTTTAGCACTTTATTTAAAAGGTAATTTAGGAAAGGCCCTTTGGATGTAATTAAAAGTATTTTTAAATACTTGGAGGGAAAAGCATAATAAATAAAAATAAAATAAAATAGAGGACCCAAAGTAGGTGTCTATAAAAGAGAATTCAAGGCTTATCATCCTATCCTCTGATATATGATTTTGTTCATTATTCCTTCCATTTTGGAGATTGAAGCATTCAAGGACAAAAACCCTTGGTATTGAGAATCCAAGACAAAAAATTTCTTGGGTTTCCATAGCAGGATTTGGGGATGAAAGCTTTAATATCCTTTTAGGGGATTCTACACAAGGATCACATTTGAGCTTATTGATTGTGGTTGGTTGATTCATGTTTGCAAGCAAATTGTACATCAAATTGGCATTTTTGGCCAAGTTTTCAAGTTTCCATGTTGCTGCTATAGTGTGGCTATAGTGATTTATTGAAGATTTTAGCTTTTGGAGGGTTACGATGATTTATATTTGCTGTTTGTGGATATTTTTAGCCCTTGGACCAGCTGCTCTTTGAGGTTTTCAACCATTGTTATCATTTTTAGCTCTCTATGCGGCTGCACCAGCAAATTGTGAATGTTCTCAGCCACCCCTAGTGCCATGCTTAGGGTTTGAGTGGATTTTTGGTGTTGTAAGTCAAATTGGTCCTAGGGTTTGTTATATTTAGAGGGTTTCATAGTTTTCACTTTTCAGCATTGGTGATGGAGTTTCCAAGCATCTAACATTGTTCCATCAGCTGCCACACCATTTGGGAGCCACTGTTCAATCCTAGCACTATCCACACAGTAGTTATTTGTTCAGATTTGCTTTTATTACAGTTTGATTTCACATTATTCATTCTGCCATACACAATACCCTTGCTGAAATTCATTGATTGGGTCACCATATAGCCCCATGGAGTTGGATCTCCTCATTTGTAACTGGAACTACATAAATTGTGTTGTTATTTGAGCTGCTCATAAATTGTTTTAGTATTTGGACATTGTTGTTAGTCGTAAAGAGCCCTTGCTGCTGTTATACCCTTTTTATTTCTGCTGTACCTTGTCAATCTTTGAAGGTTTTTGTTGATGCAATATCATTTATAATTAATTGTGAGGTTGAACACTAGGGTTACATATTCATATCAGCTATTAATATTTCAGATTTGTTGTGTACTTGTTTAATTTGCCCTTGAGGTTCTCTAAAAATATAAACCAGCATTGTGGGATGTTTTAATTGTTTGGGAATCGCACTTTTGGTTGACAAGGGTTCGCAATAATCATATTTGTCATATGAATGTTGAATTTCAGCTTGCACATTGTTTGAGATTTCATCTATTTCCTAAGGTTGCCCAATTGGTGACCCACAACCGACCAATGAGATAAGTAACTCCAACTACCCAATAATAGGTGGGAGTTATACTCATGGATGCCATCTACCCTTATAATGACCCACACATTAGAATTAAGCAAGTTAAACTAAACGTGAAGGAACCTACATAATATTCAAGAAAGGAAAATTAAAAAACCTACACTAACATTCCCTTCAAGACGTGGGTGAAAATATATTGTTGGCAAAAGAAGCATTATGACGTACCCATGAACAAATGGATTCCCCCAAAGAGAAAAAGCCCTCCCCAAAAAGAGTGATAGAAGCCACCTCAACTCCCACAAGTAGAAAGAGAAAAGAGCCCCCTTCAAAGTAGAGAGAGAAAGGAAGGATTTGTTGGGTGAAAATAATGTAATCAACTTTTCAATAGATTACACCATCTAGATTTCAGCCAGAGCTATGTGAGATTACTCTCTCCTCTTGGAAATGGGAGGCACCCTTCTTACCGCTAATTAGAAGCTGTAGTAAACTTGAAGGAATACTTACAAAATGTACACTGTACTCATGAAATGGGGGGGGTGTGTTACATTCATACTTCTCTCTTTTTTCAGAGAAGATGTTTACAATGCTTCACTATGAAAAGCTTTTAGATCTGGAATAACTTAAACTTAATCAACAGCAGTAATGCCGATATTCCTATCTTGACAAAGCATAGCTTAGAAATACCAGTTAAATCTATAATAACAAAAGTAAAGAGAAAAGGGAAGGCTCAGGAAGGCACAAAGTCGTTCCGTAGCCTTTTCAATGTTGAATCTGGTGATGATATCGTTCGTTGTATTAGAAGCACAAAGTCTTCTTAGACACAGCGATTCCTCGAACAGCAAGAACGATTACAAGCACAAAGTCTTGTAGATCCTTCAACAAAATCTTCAAAAATAAACAAATACAAATGATAAATGTAACACAAAGTTTACATCAAACACTTGAAGCCCTTTCAATCTCATACAATAATTACCACTGATATAATCAACACACAAAACAATTGATTCCAACACAAAGTCTGGCATGCAATCTTCTTCTTTATTGATTAGATCTGAATTCACAATCTTGAACACAAAGTCTCAATGCTTGTTTCAAAATAGCAGCACTTCGTTGCAAAATCTCAAAAGGTAACTATTACAAAAGAAATCTCTCTTATTTATAAAAAGGAGGGAAGAGCAAAATTAGGGAATCAGATGAGTAAAAATAGGAAACCCTAATCTAACTGAGTGTAATTTATTTCTACGTAATTGCACCTCATATTTTGGTGTAATTACGTTTTACAAAAAGACACCTAAAGTGTCAAAAACTATTTACAATGTGCAAAATAGGGGACACCACGAATGGCGAACACTGGAGACGAAGAGAAGACCATTGTTCTTTGCTTTGGGCGCGAAAGTCTTCATATTTCTTTGCTGTCTCTCTTAAGAACTTATTATCTGGTCCGACTGTAAAATCCACCAGTGTATGTATTTTGGTAATCAACTTCTTTGCAGACGAAGAAACATTTTTACATCTTTCAAGATGAGACTTGAAACAATCAAGTGAAAGCCGTAGATCACATACAGTGTGTAAGGTGTTCTTAGTAAAACCTTTGTCATCCACCAACTTCATGAAGGCTTCTTTATACACTTGAATTATTTCGCTGAGGGGAAGGAAGGTGTGCTCGTCATCAAGAAGATCACCTGGCAACTCTTCCATTCCATTTACCAGTAGAACCCGGTAGCCTTCAACATCTTCTTGTGCTTGGTGAATGTCATCGATCAGAACCTTCAATACTTCTCCTTACCAGGTATCACTCCATTTTTTACCAACTGGCTGATCTTGGATTCTTTCATTTGCAGCCATGACGATAAAGTCCTTTCCATATTGGATAGATCTCTCACAAGTGATCCTTCTTCTTTGTTCATGGGAGCAGGTATTTCTTCCAGATCCAGCTCGTCGGGGGAGTTCATTTGCTTTTTCCGTTTAGGAACCTGCGACACCAACCAGGGGGGAAGAGAAGAAGTATACACATCACTTGTTACTGCTAATTCTTGAGCTGCAGGGGCTTTTTGAGGAATAGTTGAAACAGTAACTATGGGCGCCGTTGTAGTCATTATGGGCCCAGTTGTTTGTACGCCAAGCTGATTCTGCAAAGATTCATTCATAAAGCTATCAAAATCAGCCCCCGATGAGAAGTCAAAAGATGGAGATGACAAGCTAGGGAGAGAAACTGGCGAACAAGATAGGTCATTGATATTTTTTGATCGGTCAACCGCAGGAGAAACCAACACTGTCGACACTATTGGTAGGGAAGAAACATCTTCTACCCCTGGAACCGTGGTAGGAAGAGGAGAAGAATGAATGTGTTGAATGCGAGATTTCTGAGGTGAAGGAGTATGAGGAAGCGAAGAAACTGGAACCTGTTCGGTTTCACCTTGAGTGGGTGACAAAACCTGCTCACTCTCTGGGTACTCCTCACCCTCTTGTGATGATTGTTCTTCTTCTTCATGTGACGCAGTCCCTCCAGAGTTCTCATCATCTGATTCTTCGGATTCAAACTCTGTATCTCCTCCTCCTTCTGATGACAATTCCTCAGAAACAAGCTCTTTCTCTTCAGCACGAGATGTAGTAGCCCTTGTTTCTTGTATCTCAGTAGTTCGTGGAGTACTTTTCCCTACAATGAACTTAATCCTTGGCCCTCTTCTTGATGAAGAAGGAATCACTGCCTATTTTTCTTTGGCGCGAGATTCTGGCAGTGAAGCAGGATTCTCTTTAGGGAGTTCATCTTCAAAATCTGTCTTGAAGTTTTTTATTTGAAAACCATGCTTGGCGAGCCATTCCGCCATGTTGTGTAGGATAGGGGCCAACCTTTCTCTCATGTAAGTGCACTCTTTTTTGGACCATTGCATTGGAGGCAAAGGTTTCCCGACGATGTTGTCCTCATCATAGGCAGAATTAAGGACGTCACCTGGATCTATGAAATCTTCAGGTAAATCAGCTATTTGGAGAGCCCTGATTTGATCAACTGTCAACCTGCAGAAATCCATTTTCCATACATCCTCTTCATCTCTGCATTCTGCCCATATGTCCTCAAAATGGTAGACATGGCTGTGACCTTTCTTGAGTTTCTTCTTGACATCTTTGAAGTCAAAATCACGCCTGTACCTGTAGGTCTTGATAGTATTGATGTGCATCTCAGCTGAAACATTTTTGGCCTTTTGCACTGTTTTGATAGTATACCTGCCAATGGTTATTGGAAACTTAAACCCTGGCTTATGATTCTTTTGTCGTTCCTTGTGCACCGAGATTGATTGCCGGCACAACTCCATAAGAATCCATTTATCTAATGGGTATCTGGGAAGCATATATGGGCATCCTGTGAAACAACCTACCCTTATGTAAGTGAAGGTTGGAAATTGCAAAAACACACATCCCACCTTACTGACCGCCTTGTAAGCTTCATCTGAAATCCTCTTCTTCTCCAAAGTTGGATCAAAAGCAAATAGCAAGGGACTAAAAGAGGCAACTGGGTTGCCAAGATTTAGGAGTATGATCTGGAGATCAAACCCACCAAACTGATACGGGGACGTGGCCTGTGTCAACTCATTGCTGAGAACAACCCCGACAAAGAAGTTTCAAAAGATGAAGAATTTCCTGATGTCGAAGAAAATTCCAAAGACCTACCCCTTGTGCTGTTTGTCAGCACCACTGATGAGTGGTTTTCTAATATCGCTCATTTTCTTACATACGGTGAATGCCCCAGCAACTTGACATCAAATGAAAAAAGGACTGTCAAGTTAAAATCAGCAAATTTTGTCTTATGGGACAAGGGCTTGTACAAGCGCGCCATCGATGGTACCTTTCTACGGTGTGTGGACAAGGAACAACAAAAAAAATTGTTAAAATCATACCATGATTTGGCATGTGGAGGTCATTTCTCAGCGCCGGTCACTGCTCACAAAATCTTGAGAGCAAAATACTACTGGCCTACGCTCTTCCAAGATGCGTAATCCTGGGTACGTAAGTGCGAGTTATGTCAACGGTTTGTTGGCCGACCCAGACTGGTAGCTTTACCATTGAAGCCAGTAGTAATCGAGGAACCTTTCCAGCAATGGGGGATAGACTTCATAGGTGCGGTTAATCCATCTTCCAGTGCTGGACATGTCTATGTTCTGACTGCTACCGACTATTTTACCAAGTGGGTAGAGGCAATCCCCACTAAGCGCGCAACTTCTGAAGTAGTGTGCGAATTCCTGAAAGAGAATATCATTTCCAGGTTTGGCGTGCCAAACAAGATCATCACCGACAATGCTGTTGCCTTTTCTTCAAGCGAAATGACCGAATTTTGTTTTTTACATGGCATAACCTTGTCACGTTCTTCTGACTATTATCCACAGGGTAATGGTCAAGTGGAATTGAGCAACAAAAATCTAGTGACTATCATCCGGAAGCTAGTAGAGGAAAATCAACGCCTTTGGCATAAGGCTTTGTATGATGCCTTGTGGGCAAACAGAATCGCTCCCAAGCGGGCGATTGGCATGTCTCCTTTTCAACTCTTGTACAGATTAAATGCCGAATTACCCATAACTCTGGAATTTCCGGCCCTCAATCTGGCAAAGGCTATCGAAGACGAGACCTTTGAAAGTTCTGCAGACAAACGCTTAATGTACCTCTCTGAATTGGAGGAGAAGCGTGTCCAAGTTGCTGATCACATTTCCGAACACCAGCAACAAGTAAAGAAACTGTTTGATAAGAAAGCTAAATCCAAGGACTTTCAAATTGGCGACCTCGTTCTCCTATGGGACAAACAGAGAGAGCCAAAAGGTATGCACGGGAAGTTCGATTCACTGTGGATTGGACCCTTCTTGGTTCATCAACTTTGCGGTGAAAATAGTTTCTTATTACCATACAAAGATGGAACACCATTCACTCTTCTACACAGCGGACAACATCTCAAACACTTTGTGTGTTAAAAAATCGAACGTTCCAGAGGTAAGTATTTTTGTTCTTGGTCTTAGTCTTTGAGTCTTTTTGTTCTTTTGCTTTTTGTCATTGTCGCCTGACTCCAAGCCCAATGGATGGATAAAGGCACTTGAATTCTGGTTGTTCTTCTCTCTTCACTCATTTGAAAGAATGACTGAAGAAAGATCCCCAGCAGGAGCCAGCTGTTATCACAGAATCTAGCAGCGCTCGATTCACGGATAACCCCCCTACGAAACTAGTTCGTTTCCTAGGACCATGCATTTCAAGCACGCAAAACGAGACACATAATCGTTTTATGAACTTCCATAACCTACCTAGTTCGGGTAGGCGAAGATAGGCTCAATTTTCGAGTTTATCAATGACTCCTTTTTCTCCCCAAGAGTTAGTTTATTTTTTCAATAACTGTTTTTGGTACAATGGCGGTGAAAATCACCGCCACTGCACCTTATGTTTGTTTTCAACTTTTGGTGCTCGGGCAGTGTTTTTCACCATTGTTGCACCAAAAGTTCATTTTCGAGTTTGGTGCTCGAGCGGTGAAATTCACCGCCCAAGCACCTATTTCTGCGTTGAGCCAAGTCATTTCTGCCGCATTCAATGCGCATGACATGAGTTTTTTTTTTTAGGTTTTTAGTATGATTTGAAGTCCGAGTTAACTATTTTTATTGTTCCTAACGACTTCATCTCCTCACTCCGCGTGCTCTCGTGCCATTTTGAGTCGACTTCATTGAGATTCTTCTTGGTGCCTTTCTTTATCGCGCGTTTCTTGCCTCCATCTTCATCGTGACTGTCACAGGTATGTGCGCATCCGGTTTGCGTTTCATTTCTTGCTTTGCTTGGTTTAAAGTTTAGAGTAATCTTCGTTTTCCCGTTTTTATCATTCTTTATTGGTTGTATGTTTCGCCCTCCATTTCCTTTCCTTCCTCCGTGCTTCCTTGTCGTTCCTTCAAAGTCTTTCCTTCGACTGTCATGGCATCTTCCCTCCTCAAACACGTTTTCCCTTTTGTTTTGTTTTGGCCGTCGCGGTCGGTATTTCCAACGGATCCACTAGAACAGCTCGATGTCGTGGCGGTGTATTTCACCGCAACGACACTGAGAGAAATCTTCCCTAAGTGTCGAGGCGGTGAAATTCACCACCACGACACGGAACTCCCTTAAGACTCCCAAAAACCCTTTGGTGTCGAGGCGGTGAAATTCACCGCCCCGACACCAATCAAAAATCCTCGAAATTTCTAAGTATGAACCTTGGTGCTCGAGCGGTGTTTTTCACCACCTCGACACCAAGGTGACATCACTTCGGTGCTCAAGCGGTGAAAAACACCACCCGAGCACCAAAATCTGTATTTTTAATCTAACACTAGAAATAGTGTTTTCTCCTCATTTTTCTCCTCGTTTTCTGTACCACTTGGCCAAAACACAGTAACTCCATATCGCCATGATCATCTCACGTTTTCGCATGTGACATTTTTCCTGACAATCATCGCATTCGCCATTCTTGCAGTTTGTTCTAAGGTTCCTTCCAGGATCTTCGGAGATAAGGATTACATTGGTCTATTTTCTCCTAGATGTCAGCTGAAACGCCATCGTCGTCTCCTAAAGATAAGGAGAAAATGAAGTACAAGTACCAAGGCGTCTTCCCTCCAACCGTGGTGTTGTCAAAGGTAGATGAAATCAAAGACACTGAAATCGGCCATCAAGATCTAGCTGATTTCGTGAAGAGGATTCAACAGAGGCCGTGGGATGAAAATTTGAAAGCCATCGTACATAGCAATCTTCATATGGTTTCGACTTTTCCAACTTCAGCCCATTCAACGGAGTTTGTACTTCAGGTAGCTGCACACTACATTGAAGAAGACAGAACGGTAAGGGATTCAGCAAGACAAGTAATAATGAGGCTTGACGGTGAGTTTTTTGACATAGTCTTCAAAGTGCCACAGATGGAACAATACATCTCTATCACAATACAGAGGGCTCAAGAAATATTTGACAATGATCCAGTCAAAGCCAAAACATTGATTAACTCACAGTGGTTGAAGACCCCTCGGCATGCTATTTATAGGTGGCCTAAGGGACTCCCTAGGAGTGACTCCAAAGAAGACGTAAGAGATATGATTACCTTGTTGACTAGAGTCAAGGGCTTGCCTGGTTCATCTTGTTTCCAAGATTGGATGTATGAATACATCCAGATTATCCAAAGGAGGAAAGTGCACATTGATTGGGGAACGCAGATCAGTGACGAAATTCATGATTAGCTAATCAAGGTGCCCACCACCTTAAAGTTTTATATGACTTCCTTCTTGGTGTACTCAGCAGCAGTGATGAGACAATTTCTAGGTTTATCCACCAAAGGTAATAGGCACTCTACCCCAATCTATGACTACTATTACCAATTGAATCTGAGGGAGAGTTTCCGTCATTTTAGAAGAGTCACAGATGCCTTTTTTGGTTCCTTGCTATTTGCTTTTGATCCAACTTTGGAGAAGAATAGGATTTCAGATGAAGCTTACAAGGCGGTCAGTAAGGTGGGATGTGTGTTTCTGCAATTTCCAACCTTCACTTACATAAGGGTAGGTTGTTTCACAAGATGCCCATATATGCTTCCCAGATACCCATCAGATAAATGGATTCTTATGGAGTTGTGCCGGCAATCAATCTCGGTGCACAAGAAACGACAAAAGAATCATAAGCCAGGGTTTAAGTTTCCAATAACCATTGGTAGGTATACTATCAAAACGGTGCAAAAGGCCAAAAATGTTTCAGCTGAGATGCACATCAATACTATCAAGACCTACAGGTATAGGCGTGATTTTGACTTCAGAGATTTCAAGAAGAAACTCAAGAAAGGTCATAGCCATGTCTACCATTTTGAGGACATATGGGCAGAATGCAGAGATGAAGAGGATGTACGGAAAATGGATTTCTGCAGGTTGACAGTTGATCAAATCAGGGCTCTCCAAATAGCTGATTTACCTGAAGATTTCACAGATCGAGGTGACGTCCTTAATTCTGCCTATGATGAGGACAACATTGTCGGGAAACCTTTGCCTCTAGTGCAATGGTCCAAAAAAGAGTGCACTTACATGAGAGAAAGGTTGGCCCCTATCCTACACAACACGGCGGAATGGCTCGCCAAGCATGGTTTTCAAATAAAAAACTTCAAGACAGATTCTGAAGGTGAACTCCCTAAAGAGAATCTTGCTCCACTGCCAGAATCTCGCGCCAAAGAAAAACAGGCAGCGATTCCTTCTTCATCAAGAAGAGGGCCAAGGATTAAGTTCACTGTGGGGAAAAGTACTCCACGAACTACTGAGATACAAGAAACAAGGGCTACTAAATCTCGTGCTGAAGAGAAAGAGCTTGTTTCCGAGGAATTGTCATCAGAAGAAGGAGGAGATACAGAGTTTGAATCCGAAGAATTAGATGATGAGAACTCTGGAGGGACTGCGTCACATGAAGAAGAAGAACAATCAGCACAAGAGGGTGAGGAGTACCCAGAGAGTGAGCAGGTTTTGTCAGCCACTCAAGGTGAAACCGAACAGGTTCCAGTTTCTTCGCTTCCTCATACTCCTTCACCTCAGAAATCTCCCGTTCCACCCATTCATTCTTCTCCTCTTCCTACCACGGTTATAGGGGTAGAAGATGTTTCTTCCCTACCAGTAGTGTTGACAGTGTTGGTTTCTCCTGCGGTTGACCGATCAAAAAATATCAATGACCTATCTAGTTCGCCAGTTTCTCTCCCTAGCTTGTCATCTCCATCTTTTGACTTCTCATCTGGGGCTGATTTTGATAGCTTTATGAATGAATCTTTGCAGAATCAGCTTGGCATACAAACAACTGGGCCCATAATGACTACAATGGCGCCCATAGTTATTGTTTCAACTATTCCTCAGAAAGCCCCTGCAGCTCAGGAATTAGCAGTAACAAGTGATGTGTATACTTCTTCTCTTCCCCCCTGGTTGGTGTCGCAGGTTCCTAAACGGAAAAAGCAGATGATCTCCCCCGACGAGCTGGATCTGGAAGAAATACCTGCTCCCATGAACAAAGAAGAAGGATCACTTGTGAGAGATCTATCCAATATGGAAAGGACTTTATCGTCATGGCTGCAAATGAAAGAATCCAAGATCAGCCAGTTGGTAAAAAATGGAGTGATACTTGGTAAGGAGAAATATGTTGAGGTAAAAGAATCACTCAAGCATCAAATCTAGGTATTGAAGGTTCTGATCGATGACATTCACCAAGCACAAGAAGATGTTGAAGGCTACCGGGTTCTACTGGTAAATGGAATGGAAGAGTTGCCAGGTGATCTTCTCGATGACGAGCACACCTTCCTTCCCCTCAGCGAAATAATTCAAGTGTATAAAGAAGCTTTCATGAAGTTGGTGGATGACAAAGGTTTTACTAAGAACACCTTACACACTGTATGTGATCTACGGCTTTCACTTGAATGTTTCAAGTCTCATCTTGAAAGATTTAAAAAGGTTTCTTCGTCTGCAAAGAAGTTGATTACCAAAATACATACACTTGTGGATTTTACAGTCGGACCAGATAATAAGTTCTTAAGAGAGACAGCAAAGAAATATGAAGACTTCCACGCCCAAAGCAAAGAACAATGGTCTTCTCTTCGTCTCCAGTGTTCGCCATTCGTGGTGTCCCCTATTTTGCACATTGTAAATAGTTTTTGACACTTTAGGTGTCTTTTTGTAAAACGTAATTACACCAAAATATGAGGTGCAATTATGTAGAAATAAATTACACTCAGTTAGATTAGGGTTTCCTATTTTTACTCATCTGATTCCCTAATTTTGCTCTTCCCTCCTTTTTATAAATAAGAGGGATTTCTTTTGTAATAGTTATGTTTTGAGATTTTGCAACGAAGTGCTGCTATTTTGAAACAAGCATTGAGACTTTGTGTTCAAGATTGTGAATTCAGATCTAATCAATAAAGAAGAAGATTGCATGCCAGACTTTGTGTTGGAATCAATCGTTTTGTGTGTTGATTATATCAGTGGTAATTACTGTATGAGATTGAAAGGGCTTCAAGTGTTTGATGTAAACTTTGTGTTACATTTATCATTTGGATTTGTTTACGTTTGAAGATTTTGTTGAAGGATCTACAAGACTTTGTGCTTGTAATCATTCTTGCTGTTCGAGGAATCGTTGTGTCTAAGAAGACTTTGTGCTTCTAATACAACGAACGATATCATCACCAGATTCAACATTGAAAAGGCTACGGAACGACTTTGTGCCTTCCTGAGCCTTCCCTTTTCTCTTTACTTTTGTTATTATAGATTTAACTGGTATTTCTAAGCTATGCTTTGTCAAGATAGGAATATCGGCATTACTGCTGTTGATTAAGTTTAAGTTATTCCAGATCTAAAAGCTTTTCATAGTGAAGCATTGTAAACATCTTCTCTGAAGAAAGAGAGAAGTATGAATGTAACACACCCCCCCCCATTTCATGAGTTCAGTGTACATTTTGTAAGTATTCCTTCAAGTTTACTACAGCTTCTAATTAGCGGTAAGAAGGGCGCCTCCCCTTTCCGAGAGGAGAGAGTAATCTCACATAGCTGTGGCTGAAATCTAGATGGTGTAATCTATTGAAAAGTTGATTACATTATTTTCACCCAACAGGATTAAGTAGCCCTTTTGTAGAATTAGGCTTCCTGAAACCCAACAAAACTTGTAAATGAAGAAGCTTGCTTTCTGTAAAGGGTTTGGTGAAGATGACATCAATCTACTTGGAAATTAGGGAGCATTGGAGATCAATGACTTGTCCATGCATAAGATCCCAGATATGGTACATGTGAACTTCTATATGCTTGGTCCATTGTTGGTGGACACGGTTTTGTGAAATTTTTATGGTGCTCTCATCTCTGGTTGTCACAAATATGATAGATGGTACTTAGATTATGCTAAAGCCAAATGACCCGTTTCCTTCTCCTGATAACACTAATACTTGAAATAATGAATAGATAGAGCATTTAAATACATCTTCATTCAAACATGAAATTATTATAGAAGTAGACTAAAAATGATCAGCCAAGGATTAGACTCCTTTCCTTGACTATGCAAATTTTATTTAAAGAGCCCAATAGTTTCCAAGTAGAACACAACCGTTTGTCAACTGACTACTATAACTACAACTAACTGAGAGTTGACAAACAACTAACTGAGAGTTGACAAACAACTAATACACAGTCTGACAACTATTACATAGTTGGATACAACCATATTAACGAATATAATAATTGCATTGTATGCTAACTACATCATTCCCCTGAAAGGAAAGTCGTCTTCTATATGACAAAGAATACAAGTAATCAAGTAACTTTAGGTAAGGTTTTCCAAATTTGTGTTGAAGTAGAACCTTTGTGTTGACGCTTCCCATTAGCAACCAAAACAGTCTAATCATAAGTTGAGCTTTCCACAACTAGTGAACATTTCACAATGAAAGATAAACAACTATTTGCAAGGATGCTTTCAATTGGAAGGAGAAAAGAGAACTAATAGAGGGAACTTTGATCTAAATTTTTTACACCCAATTGATCATTGAACCCAAATAGTATTCCATGCAATTCACAAACGAAAAGAATTGATTACTGTTTATGAACCATTATATAGTTTGAGGAAGAGCCAATCATAAAATGTTGGTCAGATATAGTAGAAGATCCATTGATTACTTTAACGGGATCACCTTGCAAGGGTCATGCATGTGAACTATTTGCATCTTGAACATCTTGTTTGGTAGAATTTGAACAATTGAAATCGTGTGGGATAGACCCTTTGGTGACAATATAAACTACAATTTCAAATCTTATGGTAATAGAAGACAAATCAGGTTGTATAGTGAAAAGAAAAACAACAATTTGAAATGGTACAATAATAGGCGTGGGTGAAGTGCATCATATGACAATAGTAGGGTATGGAGCTGTATGATGATGACAAGACAGGGATGTCGTATGACACAACAATAGATTACTATATGACAAAGACAATAACCAATGATTGTATGGATGATTGCCTAGTATGCATGACAAAAATACATAGTTGTACAATGCATTTTCTTTATGGTAGTAGGATTTGAGTTGGAACCTTCCTTAGCTTGCTATACAATGGAAATAGTTTTTTTTTGTTTCTTTTGACCTTGGTAATTGAATGACATTTTCCTCTTTGAATTCAATATTTTTTTGTCTTTTTGATCTACTATATGACAATTTTCCATTCATTATTTTTAGTATGACCCAGTAGATGGCCTTTTCTTGTGAAGTTTACTCTAATTTGACTTTAATGTTGTTGAAGTTGTGGCATAAGGTGAATGCAAGTAGGGTCCTTTGTAAGTTAGCACAATAATATCTGTATGCTCCAAATCAAATATTTTTTAATATTATTATTTTGAGTTATACCTTCATTAATTCCATTAGTTGTCTTCAATATTGCTACTAGAGCATTCATGTCAATCAAATGTAAAGCTTCTAGCCTTTGAGAATAAACTATAAATTCCAAACCATGCACTTTGTCCATCCAGATGAATTATTCAGCAATTCAAGATTGCTTGACTAAGTTTCCTCGATATGAATTGGTTGTTTCTTGTCAACACATAAGCTTTGTGTCACTTCATTACTTTTTATAAATCATAATAAAGGCTTTTGTATGCTGACTACATTGCCCTAGTGGTGGCATTAATAGCTTGTAATACTTGGCCTTGGTGAAATATAGAGCAATAATAGACTGCTTCTTGCTCAACCAACAAATAGGACCTGAACAGAGTGAGAAGTTGTAACTTGAAGTGGATGTGTGATCATGAGAATGGCTTGCCCAATTTGAGTTTGTATACCCCACCAAGTTAATATCAATACCTATTGCATAGCGAATCCCATAACTATGAGTAACTTGAATATAATGGAGAGTTTGCTTGTGTGCCTTACAATGTAGCTCATGAGGCCCCTGCATAAGCCAAGTATCCATGCCCATAACATATGAACTACTGAGCCTTGTGTGAAATAAATGAGGCTCCCAACTAGCCATCGATACAAGACATCATCAATCAAAGGTGAAGTGAACTGATCCTCAAGTTTGACTCTAGAAAGAGAGTTAGAGTAGGTTTGTAGTTAACCATGTGAAACTACAAAGCAAATCAAGAGTATACTTGGATTGGTGGAAGTAGACTAAGATATCCCAATATCGAGAAAGTAATGCAATGAGACCAAGGTGGTCATCAAAAACCTATAATGAAGGGTGGTTTTCACTATCACAATGGATGAAAAGCTCCTTGTGATAAATAGGTCAACAACGTATAAAACCATAATGAGGAGAGAACTTCCTTGTTGCAGAATGTAGATGTTTGGATTAGAATGGCAATGAGAAAGCCCAACTATCATAAAGAAGGAATCCATCTTGGCACACCATGCTTGAGTGGCTTGTTTCAATCCACAAATTTCTTATTTGCATACCAAGGAAGAGATTTCTTATTTGCGTACCAAGGAAGAGTTTTGTAGAAAACCCTATGGCTGCTCCTTATATATCTCTTGCTAAAGGTTTTTGTGAATAAAAACACTTCTCACATCCATTTGTTGAACTTGATAGTGATGTGCTATAACTTTAGGAAATGTAAGTTAGATAGAGCCTAGCTTTGCAATTGATGCAAAGATCTTAGAGTAATCAATGCCAAGAACTTGGGAAAACCTCTTTGCTACCAAGTGTGCTTTGAAATTATCCATTAATCCATTTGCTGCAAATTTTTTCCAATCGATTGACTTACATCGAACAAGTTTCTTTCCCTTAGGAAGGTGGATAAGATCCCAAGTGTGGTTCCTAACCAAGGAGCTATATTCCTCTAGCATGCTTGTAGTTGTATCCCATTGAAGAATGCTAGATGCCTCCCAAAAAGACTATGGATTGGATGTACAGGCAATAAAATGTGGAAGTCCTTGGAATTGTGACTATGTGTGCTAGGTGTTTGGTGGATACCCACCCCAATCACCTGTAGCTTGTGGGGTTTGTCAAGCCCAAAGTGGACCTCTAGTTGAATATTTTGAAGGAGATTCCTCAACCTTTCAATAGCGACTGAGAGAGGAAGGAGTGAAAGCTTCATCATTACTTGTCATTGGAAGTAGAGGAGAAGAATCTTGATCCTCAAGAATTTGCCTTGGTGAATCTAAATCCTTAGAATTGTTGTCATTAAGGCCAAGTGGCTCCAATGTGAATGTGGAAAAATGAGAAGTGTCAAGAGTGGAACTCAAAGAACCCTTCTTAAAGTGAACACTCCTCTTAAGGAACAACTCATGTGTGGTAGGGTAGAGGAATCAATAGCTCTTAACATCATCTAGATAACTTACAAAAATACAAGGTATACATTGTGGATCCATGGCCTTACATTTATTTATAAGAATGTGGGCCATGTAGGAGAACTAATAACTTTGAAGTGCTTAAGTATGGGTTTTTGATCGCTCCAAGCTTTGAAATGAGTGATTGCCTTAAAATATCGATGAGGAACATGGTTCTAAAGATTAAGCATAGTTAATGGCCTTTGCCGAATACCGAGGTGCAAGAGATCTAGAGTGTATCATATAGATAGCCATTTCCTTCAAAGACCTATTCTTGCATTCTGTCACATTTTCTTGCTAAGGATTATAAGGAACTACATGTTGCAAATCAATTCCCTCTGAAATGCAAAATTGCTCAAAACAATGGTTAAGATACTCACCATTGTTGTTCGTGCACAAAACCTTGATGGCCTTCCCTTATTGTTTTTTGCAAAAGATTTTAAGTCTCAAAAAAACTCAAAGACCTTGGACTTCTTTGTGTCATGTCCCCGAAACAGCAAAACCATAAAGACCAAGTGTTAAAATACAAATAAATTAATAAATAAAATAAATAGCAATATTAATATTAAATATAAAAAAAATGTGTATCATATCAATATAAAAATATATGAAATAACAAATATAATAATAATATATAGATAAATTATTGTTATTACATTCTAGTATTAAATAACTTAATATCAAAAATAATAATAATAAATAAATATTATAATCATTACACATCAAAGAGTGTAATACATTCGAATAGAATAATAATAAGATATTAGCAAATTGGTTTTATTATTATACTTTAATGTTAAATATGTTCAATAAAACATCAAAATAAAATAATAAAATAAGTATAAATCTGAAATATCATAAATATTAGTAATAATATAGTAGTTTAAAAATAGATATTATTGTGATAATAAAGGCAGCAATTAAATCTAACAAAGGGATATATTTTATGAAAAGTCACCTCTTTCACCAAACAATACATTCCCCCCATGAGTCACCTACCTTGATGGTATAAATAAAAGGAAGTAAAATAAGGAAGGGGAAAAGACATGGAGAAATACGATTTGCAATTTAGAACAGCAGCAACAATGATTGTAATGCATTGGAATATAGAGCCATTTAATATATATATATATAGGCATGCAAGTATATATGCATAGATATAGATAAATTTTATAATGAATAATATGCAATGAATAAAGAATGTATATGAATAAGGAAAGAATAATTATATAAATATATATATGAATACTAATGATAAGTAATGATGACTCTTTTAATATAAACATAAGTAGATTATGTATATTTATGAATTGTCCTCATCCTATGATCAATTTAGTATAAAGTTGAAGGAGGCGAGTAAGGAAACATGGAGAGATATAGCAACTCAGGTGATGTACTCACTTAGCAATAATATTTATCATATTTTGAATATAAGAAACAAATAGTGCTAATATGATTATTGGTGTAATGCTTTCTTTAGTATTCTCATGATGATAATGATGTTGATATTGACTTAAAGAATCAGTAATAAATGCAAATGTATTTGATTGCTAAAAGATTGTCTTCCTTGTGTTTGCAAGCTTATTGGGAGGAAGGGTGTGAGAGAAGTGGTGCCTAAAAACCTCACTTAAGCCCGCCTCCGGAACCCAAGGTAGGGATGGGCCCTGGAGGGGTGGAAATTCCACTCATAGTCCGCCCAATCCCAAGGCCTGGGTGGGCCGTGGAGGGGTGGGGGTTCCACTCATAGTCTGTTGCGGCCCTGGAGGGGTGGTAGGCCCGGGCCACTTATCCGTTCCCTCGACTATCCCCAATAAGTCAAGTGTCTTCTGAGGTGTTGACGTGGGTAGAGAAAGCAGGTACCAGTGTTTCCACTAAGCACGCCACTTTGAGGATGGAATAGTCTTAGTTTGGACGTTCAGCTCAAAGCCAAGGGGTGGGTCATCCTGAGGGGATGCTTGTGCCCTTGGGCTTAGATGAATAGCTTTGGGAGGATCTACCTATGCCACTCCTCTTCTGTTTCATTATTACTTTTGTGATTATGCTTATATTTTGGATATCTAGATATTAATGCTAACAAATATGTTGTTAATATGGTGAATACAGGATTCTTATCTAGGGTTATTACATTAAGAGAACATTCATTTGGAAAAGAAGAATTCTTAAACCTAATCAACAGATGAACTCTAGGGCAAATCAAGTAAGGGACATGACACTTTGGTAGAAAGTACACCCAAGTACTCAACATATCTATCCCACTCCCTGCTGAAGGAAAGATGCGGAAATGGACTAAACAAATCAGTGTGAACTAAATTTAGAATTTGTGAAGCTCTCCATGCGTTACCTTTGTCAAACTTCTCTTTGGGATGCAACACTAACAATACATTGTCAAAAAAGCAAAGAGAAGGCAACCTTGTAACCATGTGCTATTGCTTGAGCTACTGCAAGTAGTGGAAGTTAAGATGACCAAACTGCTCATGCCACAACTAACTTCATTGGAACGAGTGGGTAGAACCATAGTTGAAAAACTCGCCAAGCCTGGAAAACTGGACTTGGAAACTTAAAAAATTGCTTAAACTTCATTAAAAATGTTTTTTTTTGCAAAATTCAATGATAAGATGCATCCAATGTCTCAATAAATGAGTACATAGAAGAAACAAGCCGAGTCTAGTTGTATCCGATTGATTTGAAAGAAAATTAGATACAAAATGGCATCCTCATGTGGAATGCTCAATGTGCTGATATTGATAGTCAAACAAAATGAAAAAGCAAATTGTTTTTGTAAAACTGAAAATAAATACTACATTGTACATTAATATATTTCAGTTTTTACAAATTTACATCTTCCTCTTCCCTTGCCTAGTTCTCACTAGAGGAGAGGGTCTAATCATAGGACTCTACTGTGGCTCCTCAACCTCCCTCCTAGATGTAGATGCTGCTGTTTGTGCCACCGGCAATGAATCCTCCTCAGGCTCATCCTCAATATCATCCAATGAGAATGCAAATCCATCCCCCTACTCCATTGCCTTGTCTCTAAATCATAGATATCATCCTCTGAAAACAATGGAGGCTGCTCATCCCGCCTTGTCCAATCATTGTATGGATCTATCTCATCCAAATCAATTGGATTATTTGATATTTCCTCTACCTTTCTTGTGCATAGTCGGAGATTATATTGCACATAGACAAGGTCATTGAGGCGTTTTTGAGCTAGTTTGTTCCTCTTCTTTGTGTGGTTGGCCTTAAACAAGCTCCAATTGCACTCACAATTGGATGAACTACAAGGCTGGCATAAGATACAAAGAGCAAATTTTGGGAGATTTGGGGTATTTCCACCCCAATTTGACCACCAAACATCTGCAAAAATAATATTTAAGAGTTAGAAATTTAGAAAGGAAAGTTGAAAGTTCAAAACATATTTTATCAAATTATCAATATTTGACCACCAAATATCTACAAAAAATAAATTAAGAGTTAGAAACTTAGAAAGGAAAGTCAAAAGTTCAAAACATATTTTATCAAACTATCAAATTATCAATATTTGTAGCTTGTAACTTGTAAATCTCAAATTTTATACCTGGTGACTAATTGTTTATTGCTCTCTTTGCTAGCTCTTAAGAAAAGAGTGCACCCCTTTTTTCCATATAAATTTGCAGTTCATTAACAATGAGGTTTGCCACCTCAACCTCGGGTGTCATCCTTTGAATGCAAGTAGTGAGGCTCTCCATAACTTCTCTAGTAGGATCTAAGTAGGTGCCTAAATGGAAGAAACTGGGGTTCAAAAAGTACCCTGCTGCATGGATGGGTTGGTGGAGTTGATGGTTCCACCTCTTATCAATAATCTCCCAAATGGGATCAAATTTGAGGTCCCCCTTATAATAATTTCTTATAGCCTCCTGGCCCTATTGATGGCCTCATAAAGATACCCCATTGCAGTTTTATCCCCATCCACCAAGCGAAGAACTCTAACCAAGGGCTCCGACACCTACAATATAAAAATGCAGAAAGATTAGAGTTACAAATTTACAATGAAAGACATTAAAAAAAATATTCAATTTTAATTTTAATTCGAAGTTTTTAAGTTACCTTCACAATCTCTGAAGCTCTTTGTGCAAATAGGTTGTCGAAGACAATGCTTGCAATCCTCTCCTTCCGGCTTCTTCGAATAAGTTGAGTCTACCCATGCTTGAATCACAAACATTTGTTTCAAAGTTGTCAAAGAACCAAGAATGCTTTGCGACATTAAGAAAATTGTTGCAAACCTTGTCACACCAGATCTTACCAACTCTTTCCCTTGGGTGTGATCCCTGATCAAGTGAAGAACCCAAGGGTGATTGTATATAAATTTAGTGATCCTTATTGCATCCTCTACAATCGGTGTGACCCAATCTAGTTTGCCTATGTCCTCCAAAAGAAGGTCAAGGATATGTGTGGCACAAGGTGTCCAAAAAATTGTGTGGTGTTTATCTTGGAGAATTCTTCCTGCTGCCACATATGCTGATGCATTGTCAGTTATGATTTGCACCACATTTTCAAGCCCAACCTCCATCCAAACTTGCTCCAACATTTGAGCCAATTTTTTTGCATTTTTGACTATGTTGGAGGCATCCACTGATTTCAAGGACGCCACCTCATTTTTGCAAGCAACCAAAAAATTAATGATGGTACGGTTTTTACCATTTGTCCACCCATAAGAAAGAATAGTGCAGCCATATTTTTTCCATTCTTCTCTTTGTTCTTCTACCGCTGCCCTTGCTGTTTTAGTTGCATTATTAAGCAACCTACAAGTACAAAGTGAAACTAAGTATACAATTTTAATTTGTAAACAAAAATATAGCTTAAATTTATCATAAATTGGTATAAATTAAACTTAAAGAACATAAATTTATCAAAAATTAAATTAAGTTTAACTAAGCTCCCACTCAAGTTTGTGCGGGAAGGCGCCTTGTAGCCTTTTCTTGCAACTGTCAATGTAGTAGCCAAATTGTGCTAGTAAGGAGAACTTGCCACATTGAAAGGGATGTTGATGAAATACCAAAATTTCGCACAAGCAATGTCTGCCTGCTCATGCACCTCCCTATTCCACCTAGTTGCCTCTAAGGAAGGTTGTGCACTAGGTGTGTTTCTAGGCATAAAAAAATCATGCATGCGTGTAGGTGCTGATCCTGGTGCTCTACTAGAGGTAGATGAAGGGCTTGTGGTGGTGGTGGGTTGCCTTCGCATGCGTGGACCATGAAGAGAGCCCACTATGCCCTGAGCTACATCATCATTCGACTCAAGGTTGACTGGAGCACCTTGGGAAGAAGCTTTGGCTGCTTGCAATGCTACCTTTGCCCTCTCTTTTTGCAATTTGTTTTCTTCTGCAGTTGCAAGTATGGCATTCATTTGTATTTTTTTTTCTTTTGTGGTGTTAGGACAAGCCTTAGCATCACGATGAGGGATGCCTACAAGGTGGTATTTGAGGTGATTGATGCCTCCACGTAATACACTTTCGTATTTAATGCAAAAGACTGAGCCAGGTTTGGGTCCTTGATAAGCATATTTTCAAGCAGGATCTCTAGCTCTTGGAGGACGAGTGCCTACAAATGGTGGGGGCACGAATGGGGTAGAGCCTAAGGCAGAACCGGATGCAGAAGCTTCTCTATTTGCCATTATCAATTAACCTACACACACAATGACAAAGTGAAAGCACAACTTGTTAGTTTTTTGATAGAAAATTTAAAAACAACCTAAATTAGATTAAATCAAAATAGATTACTTGTTACACCCCGATTGTATAGCTACTATTGCATAGGGCAATTGAGTGTAATGTTTGAATCTTTAATATGAATAAAACATGTTTTGTTATCAAAATGAATGTACTCTATTTAAATGACTGTCTCATTTGATTGATTCTTCTATTGATGTTATGTTGCATGCATAGAATTAAGTTATGAACATTCTAACTTAAGATGTTTTGTATACTGTTGATGTTGTGAACAAGTAACTGCCGAGATTGTATGTCTATGGTTGCAGGAACAGGAACTAATCCTCTTGGCGGAGGGGAGACATCACTCGGGAGAGGGGCTTGGTCGAGTAACCGGTAAAGTTGATCAAGTTGAGCATACACACACTTCACTGAGGGTTTTGGAAACTGAGTCAAATTGAGTTGTCTTAGTAAGTCACCCTTAGGCTTAGGAGTTTTGGATTACTTCGTTATGCTTTTGAGTGGTGTTACTTGTTGATTGACTTACTGTTCTGTGAACCGTGAATGTGAAATGTGAACTGATAAGTTATACTGATGCCTGGAATTTACAGTTAAACGTATATATACATGTTTGTACAAATACGTGTATTAAGGGTACTCTGACTGGCCTGTAATACACGTAATTGGATAATTAAATACAAGCATGTATAGATATATTTAAGTGTAAATATGGATATGTTTATAAATATATTTAATAGTATATTTAATATAAACATTATTATAGTTTTACCAATAATAAAATATATCGATATATCTATAGTAATATTTAAATATTATATAGCTATATACATATATTTAAATAAGGTAAAATAAAACTATAATAGTTTATATTGAATATAATGCAATATATATATATATATATATAACATTTTAATTTATAATTTAAAATGACTTTGCCTTGGAAATAATTAAAATTGACTTATATAGTCATTTGGTAATAAAATGCATTTACCATGAGTAATGAAAGTATTTTGAATTTCATAGACTATTGGAGAAATACGTTGGAAACATTATGGGAAATTTAAATAATAAAGACTATAGTCTTATTAAAAGATTTAACTCTTAAAGCATTTTAAAAACTTTGGTATAAACTGAAAATCGCGGATTCCTTCACACGGGAAAATACGCGAACTGTATACTGGCCGAAATAATGGAAATGGAGACAAAGAAGAATCCTGCGCCAAACTCTCACGCCTTGGACCTGGTCGCCACCATGCTGGAAACGCGTGGGTGAAATAGGGCCAGTTGGCTGCATTATTGCATTGACATTTTTGACTGTAATTTATCCACCATTATTAATGAGTAGCGCCATTTTTGGGGAGACGCCTGTAGGTGTCAGTTTCTTTGAAAGTTTGAAACATTCTATGAACTGCTGGAAGTCAAATCACCTTCTCAAAGGCTGAGTAAGTACGGAAAATTCGCCACATTTCAGTTTGAAATATTCAAATTGTAGTTCTGTCAATTTACATGCCTGCAAGAGAGGAAAATTGTTGGCTGAGGGCTCTATAAATAGCCGCCTAGTTCATTCATGAAAGAACAACTGACAATTTCCGAATTTGCTTAGAAAGAGCTGCATTTTACCTTAGCTACATTCCCACGAAACTGCTATCTACACTTGCAAATTACGAAATTCTGTTTAGAGAGTTGCAATCTATCATTACTGTTGCCGAGGGCCATAATCCATCATTGCTGTATTGCATCTACCTAAAGAGTCATACTCTACTCATGCTGTGAAAAGTATCTGGAAAAGACTGAGAAGGACTGTGGAGGAAGAGCAAAAGCTACTAATTGAACTCATTTCGCAGCAAGGGAAACAGGCATGAGAAAATGTCTTTTTAAATACTTCTGTCATTTGAATTGAAATGAGTTTACTTGCTTAGATTATGCTTTGTATTGTGTTTGAAGTAGGAAAGGAAAGTGTTAGAAAGATTCTGTTTTCCATAGAATTGTGTTAAATGGAATAGCCTGAATTCATAGGGAAGCTTGTTGGAATGAAAGAACTTGTTTTATAATAAAAACATGTTAAATTGGGAATAGCTTAATTACATTAGAAAGGCTTAATAAATTAGGCATAGCTCATTTTATAGTGAAAGAACTTCAAAGAATAGTTTACTTATTTTTCATAAAAAGGAAAGGGAAGGATTTTTTTATGCATTTTGAATGAATATTGCATGTTGTGTATGATCTCCGTATATGGAGAATAAGGGTAAACTAGTTACTATATTCCAGGAATGAAATAAGGACAGAGGTCAAGTATGTTCAAAGCGGCTTAGAGTTTTAGATTAACTGAGATAGGCTAAGGAACTCCTAGGATAAAGATTTCCGTAACAGGAGAGAAAGAATGAATTACTTGTCAGGCTGGATTATTTCTAGTAAGATAGAATGTCGTAGGTTGGTTTGGGATGATTGATAATCCAGTGAAGGACTTGAACCTATATTTGTTGTCTTGGATTAGATTGAAGTAGGATAGTCTGGGGTGATTGACAATCCAGTGAAGGACTTAACCTACGCATAGTGTAAGATAGCCTTAAGTCAAATCGGCCCTGAGTAGTGTATATGATAGATGACCTTTATTCGAAGTACTGAATGAGAATACTTTGGCCAAAGTAGTGGAAGGTACGACATCCACTTAGAAGTGAGATAGTCAAGACTACACTGTCAGTTCATTGTGATCCATCATGCTAGTTCGGGATTGTGAAATAGCAAGTTCTAGATGTATAGGACACATCACTATGCTCAGTTGGGTTGTCGCAGCCGGTTACTTTACCAATCTCTTCGTTCGAAGGGAGGGCCATCTATTGAAAGATAGATGTGCGGGGGACCGCATTAACAGTCTGTGGTTGGTGGAAAAGCGCCTGAGTGATGTTTCTCTTCCATAGCAGGCGACAGATACACCAAGATTTGAAAGGAAAGGAACCTGGACCGTCTTACTACTATTTGTGCAAAAGCTTACGAGCTATGTATGTAATTGTTTTACTTTTGTACTCTGATTTATATTTACAATGAAAATGGAATTCATGTGGAAATATATATATTGTAACTTGCATGTATTTTTCAATAAAGAAAGGAAGAATTTTATTGCAATGTCTTTGTTACTTGTTACATTTATATGTTTGAAGTGAAATGCTAGAAAAATTTTAATTACCCAGGGATGGGGTCATTACATTACTTTAAACTTATCTAAGATTCTAAACATTTTCATAAAAAAAAAATGGATTAAAAAAAAAAACTAGGGTTTGAAAAAAATGTGAAAAAAAGCTGTAAATTAGTAAAAAATTAACTAATATAAGATTTTAAACATGTTCTTCAACAAAAAAGAGATTCAAAATAAAAAAAACTAGGGTTTCAAAAAAAATGGAAAAATGAAAAAAATGAAAAAATGAAAAAATATATAAAAAGATCAGAAAAATATGTCAAAAAATCTTGTTTTGATGAATCTAAATTTTGTTTTGATCAATATAAGTGTATTTAAATCATTTTTATACTACATTCATGATGTTTTTTAAATATACAATCAATAAAAATGAAGAAAAAAATAAAAAAAAATAAAGAACAAGAAAAATCAGAAAACCTACTTGGAAATCCAATTTGCTTTCGAAATTCGATGAAAATCCCCTTCAAATCTTGTCACCTCAATGCATAATCACTGTAAATAGGGGCAAAATGGTTTGGAGTGGGTTTTTGTTGAAGGAGAGCAAGTGAATCGGTGAAAAAAACGAAACAAAATGCCCTTTTTCCACCCGCGTGAGACTTTACACAGATTGCACGAGTTTTTTTCAAAAACTCACCAAAAACTTGGCGAGTTTTTCACAAGAATTTGGCGAGTTTTTGTGGTGAGTAAATTGCTCAAAAACTCATTTTTTCAAAAAACTCGTAAGTTTTGATAAAGTCACCGAGTTTTTGGCGAGTTTTTCATCTATGGGTAGAACACTCTACAGAGGATCAAGAACAAAGTGAGACAAGAGATATAATTGATACTGATGATTTGCTCTCCTCGCTGCAACTGTAGAACCATTGTGGACCTCACTAATAACCATTGAATCAATATTGAAATCAACTCGCTTGTTTGAACTAGTGTGAGTAATCTGATAAACTAATAGGAGATAAGGTGACAATGGGGGAACATAAAGAACACCCTAAAATAGAGCAAAAAGAAACCTCAAATTTTGGAAAATAGAGCAGTAAAATCTAAATACTGATTGCACCACTGCAAAATACACGAAATTCTATCCCATTTCCAAAAGAATCTTTGGGAAAAACCTTTGGTTGTGCATCCAAGGCCTCTTGAAGTTGGCCTATTTGACTCAAAAAGTTAATGGAGAAGGGGGCAAGGGTCTAGTGGTAGGTGAGCAATGCTTTGGTGGCTAGAGGATGGCAATGTTGGTGGTTGTGGTGATTGGGCTAGGTGCTAGCAGTTAACACACACTTGTTGGATTGTAGTGAGTCAGCTGAAAAGCACCTTTGTGGCATAGAGGCAGAGCTGCTAATGCTGGTGGGTTTGAGGTGGTAATGTGGCTGCAGGAGGGCAGTAGAGTGGTGGTGGTTGGCTAACAACAGGAGGTGGTTGACATAGGTTTGTGCAGGTGCTAGCAGTGAATTTTTTTTAATTTAAAAATAAACTTGAAAAAAAAAATGCACATTTGATATCATTTTTCTGAAAAATTAAAAAACCAAACTTGCAGAGCTATATGGCCTGATAATTATTTTTTATTTTTTGCCTCAGATGTTGCTTGCTCAAGTTTTGACAATTTTATTGTTGATCTATATGTTTTGATGCCTTATGGATGTAAAGGCACTATTTGGCCTCAAAAAGCCTAGAAAACTAGCAGTTTGTCCATGAGCATGATCAAATCCTCTACTATAAATTGGGTTACCGATTTTCGATTTGAGTGAAAGAAAAGCCAAAATTGACTTTCTTGATCCTCTTGGACACCATGGAACAGTCAAAAACTCTGTTCAGATTATTGAAAAGCTGGTAACACTCAGAATATAGAAAACCAAGACTAAAATCCCATAGATGTTAGTATTTCTTGTCAAACCCTTTTGATTCTCTAGATCATCCAAAGATTTAAGAGAAGAGCATATTGGGTCTGAAGAAAATCTACATGCAAGTGATTAGCCCCTTTCAAATGTCACAATTTGGAAACTAAATGATCTATCATTATACCAAGGCTTTGATACTATGTTAGATCTAGAAAGAAATTGAAGCTACCTAAATTCTAGTGCAAGAAATAGAAACAATGAAACTATTCTAGCAAATGATACTGAAACCAAAATAGTAGAATATAATTATTTCCCACTCAAAGATATGCAAATGCTCAAGAACAAATTAGCATTAAGAAAAAATCACAATAGCATGAATGGATAACAAGTTTGAATAGTGGATATGTATATAGGATATAGAAGGGAGGCAAAACCAACCATTGAGAAAAGTAACTCCAGCTATCAAAAAGTAGGTGGGGGTTACACTCGTGGAAAATGCCATCTACCTTGATCATGACCGGTTCTTTGCAACTAAGCAAGCTAAACTGGATGTGTAGGAACTGGAAAATACATAATATCCAACTCAAGAAATAAAGACCTACACTAACACCAAGTATATTTGATGTTACAGGTACACTCATATATAGGTGAAGTCATTATACATTATGAAATTATCAAGCTATAATAAACAATATCATCCACTTGCTATTGACTACTGTTATTTTCATACATAGCTTTGATTCAGTATTTTTATATTCTAATGGCTATTTCTAGTGTCATACTGATGTACTGTACTTTCCACATAAGCTTTAAAAGAACATATTTAAGACCCTATGCATGTTTATGAACATTGGATTATGGACATGATTTGTGGCTAAAAATTTATTGAAAATCTTTAGGCTGTATAAAAGGGATTAAAAATGGAATTATATGCATTCTAAGCGTTAGAATTATCCTCAGAAAAAGTTCTTGTACGCAGGAAATGTTTCCTAGTGAAAAGACGTTGAATGCAAGCACAAAAGAATTAACGAAAAATATCTTAACCTGTTGAATTATTGAACACTTGTTTCCTAAACTTGTAAACCCTATTGAATCCATATATTATAAAATGCAGGTGCATACATAACCATACTTCATATTTCCAGTCAATGACAGACAACTTACCAATACAAAAGTCGATGTAAATTACTAATAAATACTTGAAAACATAGTTGGAAAACTCGGACTTGGCAAAAACTTGCCAGCCCCAAAAAGCGCGACTTGACAAAAACTTGGGGAAAACTCGGCAACTTAAAAATTGCTTAAATCTCTTTAGAAACACTTTTTTTTTTTTTTTGCAAAATTCAATGACATGATGAATCCAATGAGTCCATAAATGAGTACAAATGTGTTTTCCATTAAATTTGATTGATTTTAGTACAAATTGAGTACAAAATTGCATTCTCATGCAGAATCTTGATGGCTGAAACCCTGATAGTCTAAGTTGTCGATTCTAGTCTTCACTCCCAAATCCCCTCATTGTAATCAAATTTATTATATGAGAAGAGATCCCAATAACTAGTGAGGATCTAGTAGTGGAAATCTCAATGGCATTGAGGGGCGGTGCCCCTTGTAGGGGTTTGGGGGCAACGCCCCTTGTGGGGGTTTGGGGGCAATGCTCCTAGTGGGGTCGAGGTGTAGTGCCCCTCATGGGGGCTGGGGGCAGCGCCCCCGCCACCAAGCCCAAATTAAGGTCTTTGAAACCACATAAAACTTCTTGTCGCACACCATTTCACAATTTTATCACTTAAGGGAGAATTTAGGTATTTGGCACTTTTTTATGAAAAGTATTTGCTCTCCAAGTGCTATGTGAGGAAGTGTGAGGTGCGTTGATGCATTTATAGGGCAAAATCGTGAGTTTTTTGACTATTGTTTTCAATTTTTTTTTATGTTTTGCATTTTTTATGTATCTGTCGAGTTTTTGCTATGGATTTGCCAAGTTTTTGGCGAAAACTTGCCAAAAACTCGCTAGGCAAAAAAACTTGACGAGTCTGCCAACTATGCTTGAAAATGTTGGGTTTTACTACTAAACTTATCATTTTGAATACTTTACAATATTTTCTGTTAGATGATTTTGTCTACTAGGAACAGGGACTATCTACAATTATTTCCTTCTCCGATGTAATGTCCCTTTTTGGGATAACCCTAAATCTTGTCCTAGAATCACAAACTTCATGTAGTTAGGGTTATAACTTACCACCTAGATTCTTAAAGAGAGATAAACCTTGGCTTAGATCCTATGATCTTGTTAGAGATCCATCACTCAAGTAGCCTAACGATTGGTACTCCATATTGAACATTGGAATTAAATATGAGTAAATCTATATTAGACATCATAACCAACATTTCCCATAATTGATTTCACCCCCTCTCATGTTGCACCATGGTAGGAAGGTAGTATTACAAGGGTGGATCTCATGCTTGAACTAGACCCAAGGGCATTACCCTGATTAATCAGGTAGAAATCCCCTTGGCCCTCATGGGCTCATCATGTCCCACCCCTGGGTGGCGTATCTAGTGGAGACCAACCTAGACCCAAAGGCAGTACCCTGATTAATCAGGCAGAAACCCCCTTGGCCCTCATAGGCTCGTCATGTCCTACCCCCGGGTGGCGTATCTAGGTGGCTCCATTACACGGATTCCTCCTCTTGTGATCCTACTTCTCTACCATGATGGAACATGGACATTATAATATAAATTAACTATACATATGCATATAATTTCTGAATACACTATAACCAGAAATAAACAATAATAAATATTAGATGCTAATAATGACAATGCACAATGATAGAATGCACCTATGCTTCTATTTTATAAATTCTGAGCATAATATAATTGGACTCAAACAATGAATATACCTATTCCTACTATGATATAGATTCTAACTTATTACTATTAGATACAAGTAATGAGAAATATGCCTATCATCTATTCTAGAATTATCATTGTAACAACAGTAATAAATATACCTAAGAATTCTACTTTACAAACTCTGACATATATTATAACTGTAATTAAACAGATTATCATATCTATCCCTTTTACCTACTTTATGTCCTTAGCAAGTTACGATTCCATATACTCTGAATGCAGTCCGCATTTTCTCTTTCTAATTCGATACCTTCTTGATCTCTCCTTTAGACTTGCTTTGATTTATTATTTATGGTTGCTGCTGGGACGTGTCTCTTCATGATACGTGATATGCCTTTGTTTGCTGGGAACCGATTCCCCAAAGGTTGTCTCTCTTGGGTCGATCAAATAATAATATGTTTTGATCGCTGCTTATGTTTAGGGACTCTGTTTGATATTATTTATTTCTCTTTTGATATTATTTGTAGTTTATATTATCTGTTTCTGTTCTGTGGAACCATATTTATTTGTTTATTTATATTTATATGAATTTCATGTAGTTATTTCTGTTTTGATATTATTTATAGTTTATATTATTTATTTCTGTTTTGTGGAATCATATTTATTAGTTTATTATATTAGGTTTCCTGGAAACGCTTTTATTTTCAGCAGAGCTGAAAGGTTATCAAGACAACTTTGAAGATTAGATTTCAATTACTTAAGAACATATTTTTTGGTGTAACACCAGTCACAGTGTCTTCCATACTTTTTGGTGAAGCATCGATTTTATGTTTTCTTCACACACCCCAAAGTCAGTCAAGTGAGCATCAAACAAAAATGTACTATATTTGGTGGGTTGACTCTGGTTAACAGTAGTCTATTTGAAGAAGTGAGAGAGTTGGATGATTTTGCCTTTTAAGGTCAAGGGAGCTTTATAATTGTTTTGGTTGCATATTTTAATTTCTTCTCTATTATGGCTCCATATAAGCAGGCGATTTGTGTCAGAGAGGTGAAATTTGCAATTTTTTTTTGCGAAGGCAAAAATCTTCCAATAATGTCCACTTGCTCGTGTGTTATAAGACGGAATAGATATAGTTCATCACTGCTCACAACCCAGCATCAAAGTCCAGTTTTGCTTCAAGAAGTTCCTCTGACTAGGATTCTTTTTGGGTGATACTGCAGATTTATGAGTAGGATGATTGAGCTTTTTGCCATGGTAATGGAAAACATGAAACTCAAAAACTGAAACACGAAGTCAAAAGATCTCAACAAAAGCAAGGCACAATTTGTAATTTGAATCAAGCAAATAATAATGGTTTCTGGAGTGAAATTCTGGAGAGTTTCCAAATTCAAAATGCACATGCAACCTTCAATCCTAGTCTCTTTAAACCCTCAAGCCATTCTCACAAAACATTGCATTTGTTTTTTCAAGCTAATAATAACCAGTGTACCCCGGGGATGCATACTTGAGACTATTATGGTGTCCTCCCCAATTGGGGATGTCTTGGGGACTGAGGGATGGGGACAGAACATCCCCTCCCAGTATTTCTTTTCTGTGTTTTTTGTGGATGTCCCTGGGATGTTATTACAAAAACTGAGCACACAAAGAAACCAAGAATGCTGAAGAGAAAACTCAGAAAGAGAAATACTCGATTCATAATGAAATAAAGAGAGCAACATGTCTTTTATAGCAGTGTTCCACAGAGTTTCCTGATGGGGACGAGGGGACAAAGGGTCTAAGTTTGGGGACGGCGGCGGGGGGCGGGAGGACGGGGGGGTGCTGATATACATATGGTACTTGAATAACTAGTTATAAAAAGATGTCTAAGAATAACTGTGATGTCCCCATCATAAGATAAGTATATGTTCCAATACACTTGCTCTTTTTCAAATAGATAAAAGATCTAATTATATATATATAATTCCATATATGCATGTATGTAAATATAATTGTAATCATTACCCATATATTATATGACTAATCAAATGCTAATAACAGCCGATCAGATGAAGATGCTAATCAAATGCTAATAACAACCGATCAGATGAAGACAAATATGGGTTTAAGCAAATAATGAAGGGACACGATTAGTGGGAAGCCAAACGCAGCTTTTGAAAGGTTGCCTAAAGCAACACACCTGTTAAAGACCCACATATATCTAGATGAAGTCATGTAGGAGGGAGGATATACAGAAAGGAATAAATCGACGAAGTTTCAGCTATATATCATTTAAACAGCAGATCTAAAGTACTCGTAAGGAGCCGTGGTCAGTTAGACAAGGGACGTATGAGTAATTCGTAATTCTCAGGAACAACACCCTCTCCATTCACACGAATAAAAGATAACAATCAGAAACAGTGATACAACTCCAACACCAGCGTATTACACCATTCATTCACAACAAATAAAAGATAAATTATTCATTGAATTGGGATACAGATCTGACTAACGGGAATCGAGGCTATTATTGCAAATAATCCAACCAGATAGAAAGCAATGTTTCAGAAGACAACTTCAGGAGGAATGATATCAAGAATAATATTCGGATCTTGCCACCACTACATTCACAGTCTACAGACAACAATCATTGAAGTTTTGACAGAAAGACTTCATTCATTAATTTCATCTCTTCAATATGAATCTCCATAGTCGAGTCTACTAATTGGAACACTATTTTTGAAGTATATGATTGCGATTCATTGTGTAAATGTAAACAAATCTTTATCAGATAGGATCCTAAAAAATCTAAGGAAACACTAAGGTCTGAAATTCTGTGTGTGAGAATTCTAAGTCAAAAACAATTTCCAGATTTCTTCTCTTTATGCTAAATGTGCTGATTGCAGAACATTAATAAATTTCGATGTTTTGCATATCAATGAGGAACCACCATAAGTACGTATGGAGACCCGCCTCTAAGAGACGCGTCTCATGAGAGGACGTGTCCCTTTGAGCGCGCAGGTCCCTACATGACCGACTAACATTGGTTAGTGCCTTAACACACACATAACCATAAGTGGCGGATATATGAATTCCGATTTAAATACAAAATTTTAACATCATTTATTTTATCGAATTTATCTATGCTTATAAATTCGATTTCACTTATTTTCAGAAATGTTTATTTTGAAGAATAGCCTTGATCCCATATAAATGATGATGTTGCTTTTCAGCAATCATCATTTATATCTCACCCAAGCTACCATTCATCAACACTCCCTCTTAGCTAGGGAAGATATTTCAAATCAAAATAAGTGGAGATATCACCTTAACACCGGATATCGAAGACATGGTATGTTTTCTCAATATTGTCAAGTCACATGACATTCTTCATAACACATCTTCATTATGGTATGTGCACTGACATCAAGTCACATGATGTCTACCATAATTCATGGCATATCCACGGATATAAATATCCACCATGATTTATCTCTTAAGGATCACAATGATCTTCAGATGACATCAAGTCCCATGATATCCATCAAGGTGTCCAAGAGATACTATCATGACATGTCCACAGATATCAAGTCTCATGATATCTATCATGATAGTTTAACTCATCATTGTAGAGTCGTCACTTTACAATGTCAAATATAAGTGTTCATGATTAGAAAGATCGTCACCTTTCAATAATGTAAACAGGGGGAGTAGGCCCATAAGGTCATGGAGTCACACACATGACAAAAGAGTTTACACATTAAACATCTTTATATATTAGTACAATTTATAAACAATTTGAATTTCATACATAAATATCAAATTACATTTCAACCATACCAAGTTTCTTCCTAAAGTGCTCTACCTTGATTCGGGAGAGAGGCTTGGTGAGAATGTCTGCAGTTTGATCATTTGTACTAACATACTCCAATTGGATCACTTTCCTTTCCACCATATCTCTTACATAATGATAGGGGATCTCAATGTGCTTAGATCTATCATGGAAGACAGGATTTACAGAGAGTTTGATCCAACTCTGATTATCACAATGAATAATTTTAGGATTCAGGGGCTCACCAAAGAGTCCCACAAGCAATTTACGAAGCCAAACTGCTTCTCTTGCTCCCATAGAGGCTGCAATCTATTCAACTTCTATTGAGCTCTGTGCAACTGAAGACTATTTTCTGCAAATCCAGGAGATCATAGCCGATCCTAAACTGAAGCAACATCTTGATGTGCTTTTCCGATCGGTTACACTTCCAGCCCAATCTGAATCAGAGTACCCATGTAGATCTAGTTGGTCATTCTTGTAAAGAAGACCATATCCAATAGTGCCTTGAAGATATCTCAAAATATGTTTCACAACCATTAGGTGAATTTCCTTTGGCTCACACATGAACTGGCTGAGAACATTCACTGCATAGCAAATATTAGGTCTGGTGTTAACCAGATACATCAAGGATCCAATCATCTGTCTATAAAGGGTTGGATCTGCACACTTGGATTCTGCTGCTGCTTCTTTCAGTTTGTGAAAGTTGGTTTCCATAGGTGTAGACATCGATCTACAGTCCAACATTCCAAATCTCTTTAGAATATCAATAGTATACTTCCCTTGATTTAGTATAATGCCCTCTGATTTCTGCCATACTTCCAAACCTAGGAAGTAGTGTAGAATGCCCAAGTCTTTCATTTCAAATTCATAAATTAGATCCTTCTTTCCTTGAGCAATGAGGTGATCTTCTCCTGTTATCACCAAGTCATCAACATATAAAATAATTATTAGCATATCACCTTTGATTACCTTGAAGTAGAGATTGGAGTCAACATCATTCTTGGAAAATCCTAGTCCCAAGAGATAGTTGTCAATTCTTTCATACCAGACCCTGGGAGCCTGTTTAAGTCCATAGAGGGATTTCTTCAGTCTGCACACATGTGAGTCAAGTTTATGTATCACAAACCTTCAGGCTGTTCCAGATAGACTTCCTCTTCAATGGTTCCATTCAGGAAGGCAATTTTCACATCCATTTGATGGATCTTCCAGCCTTTAGCTGCAGCAATGGCTAACACTGCTCTCACTGAAGTGTAGTAGGCAACAGGTGCAAATGTTTCTTCATAATCAATGCCTTCCTTTTGAGAAAAACCTCTTGCCACAAAACGTGCTTTATGTTTTTCTATACTGCCATTAGCAGCATGCTTGATTTTGAAGAGCCATTTGGAAGAGACAACAGATTTCTCTTTCGGTCTAGGCACTATATCCCATACATCATTCTTTAGAATGGACTGATATTCCTCCGTCATTGCATCTTTCCATGCTTGATGTCTGAAGGTTTCTGTAACACTGACAGGTTTTGAGTTTATGATGTTGTTCATTAGAGCAACATAGCTAGAGAATCGTTTGGGTCTTTTACTTTCCCTGAACGTTCCTTTGGGTGCTGCATGATCCTCGGCTTCTTTGATCATCTTTCTAGCCCAAAGTGGTCTTTTTCTGCCATTGTCATTTGTATTCTCATCTGAAGTAGAAGGAAGTTCATGTGGCATTTCCTCAGGATGGTCCCTCTGAATCTTAGGAGCAGGTTCCATTTCAGGTACTCTAGGGGATTAGGTTTCTATCTCACTAAAATTTCTTGCCCTCTTGAATGCAATGTCTTCTTCAAAGATGACATCTCTGCTCAATTCAATTTGTTTCTGCTCAGGTATGAATATCCTGTAGGCTTTGGAGGTTTCACTATAACCCACAAATACCCCCTTCTTTCCGGAAGGTTCTAGTTTGAATCTCTTCTCTTTGGGCACATGAATATAGACAGGATAGCCAAAAATCCTAAAATGACTAATGTCAGGTTTTATGCTAGTAAAGGCTTCTTCAGGACTTTTGTTATCAAGATGAGAATGAGGACATCTATTTTGGATATAGACAGCAGTCCTAGAGGCTTCTACCCAGAAAGAAGTTTCAATGTTTTGGTCAAGCAACATTCCCTTAGCAGCTTCTAGTCCATAGTTGAAAAACTCGGACTCGGCAGACCCAATTTTTTTTAAAACTCGGGACTCGGCAAAAACTCGGGGAAAAACTCGGCAATAACTCGGCAAATTTATCGAACATTTGAAAATACAAATTTTTTAAAAATATAGAAACATATTACTGATTTCATCATATATAAGTCAAAATTAGAGTTCAATACATATCAATCATCAATGTATCAATTGATTTCATCACATATAAATCAAAATTAGAGTTTAAAACCTTAAAACATATCAATCATCAATGTATCATAGACCAAAAAACAAGTTCGACTTCTCAATACATATCAACTTCAAGTTTCTGTATCAATAAAAATTCTCTATCCTAAATTTCTTCTACGATTGAAACTCAAAAGTTTTTGTCGCTGCTGTGTGGGTGGTACTGAAGTAGATGGTATAGCTGCAATGTCCTCAATAGAAGCCTCAACAGGTGCCCCAACAGGTGCCTCATCCATAGGGATAGGATCAAACTGCGTGTGTGAAGAAACAACCTCTATTGGCTGACCAAGCTCGCCTTTTTTCTCCTCATATGCTGCCACCTCTGCTTCCCATTCAGCTGCCTCTACCTCCCTCTCCATCTTAGCAAACTCATCATCAGTTATCCATGGTTCCACATTGACCTCATGAGGCTCAGCAATCCAATCTGAGTATGGATCAATGTCATCAAGGTCAAGTGCTTCATGTGAACTCAACCCTTGTACCTTCTTCTCATGCAACTGAAGGTTGTAGCGCACGTAGACAAGGTCATTCAAACGCTTTTGAGTCAACCGATTGTGCTTCTTTGTGTGAATGGCCTCAAAGACACTCCAGTTGCGCTTCTTTGTGTGAATGGCCTCAAAGACACTCTAGTTGCGCTCACAACTAGATGCACTACAAGGCTGAGATAAAATGCGAATGGCAACCTTTTGAAGATTAGGCGTTGTGGCACCATAATCTTGCCACCACAAATCTGCAAGGATAACAATTGCCATTTATAACTTAGTAAGGATTTAATAAAATTAAACATTAACATAATGTTATAAATAGTAAAATAATATTAAACACATGAATTTGTTACCTAGCTGTAGAGTGTCTCTCCTACGAATGCAATCCTTGGAGGAAAACAATGGCCCTTCAACCTTCTTATAGCTCTGTATCTCATCAAGTATGAGATCTCGAAGGTCATCATCACTAACCAATTTCTCAATACATGTATTGAGGCCAACTTGAACCTCTGCATCTGCTCTAAAAGTAGGAGAGAAATAAAACTTGGGGTTCAAAAAATAGGCAGCTGCATGAATATGTTGGTGGAGTTGTCGGTTCCACCTCCGATCTATTATGCGCCATATGGGTTCATATTTGGTCTTGTTTGACCCATATAAATGTTGATTTGCCTCTTTGGCCTTATCCATGGCTTCATATAGATACTCCATGGGGCTTTTATCCCCATCCACCAATCGTAGAACTCTAACCAACGGTTCTGACACCTAAAATATAAAAAAATAAACAAAATCAGCAAGCTGTAATATTAGAAAGAAAAAACATAAATCATCAATAAATGTTTGAAAACTTACTTTGATGATCTCCTCCATTTGTTTGGCAAATCTATCATCAAAAATGGTCTTCTTGACCTTATCTACTTTAGGCTTCTTGGAATAAGGACTCTCAAGCCATTTTTCACTCACAAACATGCGCTTGAGGTTGGGCAATGTAGCTAAAATGCTTTGCAAGGTGAGGAAATTAGTGGCAAAGCGTGTGACTCCTGATCGCACGAGATCCTTACCATCAGTGTGCTCTCTCATGAGATTGAGGACCCATGTGTGATTGTAGATGTACTTTGTGATATTCCTTCCATCTTCAACCACATTCTTCACCCAACTTATTTTCCCTATGTTCTCAAGGAGCAAGTCAAGACAGTGGGCAGCACAAGGGCTCCAAGATAATGTAGGATGCCTCGCCATTAGAAGTTTACCGGCTGCCACATATGCATTTGCATTGTCGGTCACAATTTGAGTTACATTTTGAACTCCCACTTCCATCACCACCTCATCCAACATGTTGCACAAGGTCTCTGCATTTTTTGTTTCATTGGAGGCATCAACTGATTTTAGAAATACCAATTGTCCGCTTGAAGCCACTAGAAAGTTGATGAGTCTCCTATTTCTGCCATCCGTCCACCCATCAGATATAATGGTGCAGCCATTCTTTTCCCAATTTCTCCTCTGTTCTTCCACTAGTTTGTATGTGTTTTGGACCTCATTCTGCGATAATGGCCCACTCAACTCACAACGACTTGGGGCCTTGAACCCCTTACCTGCCACAGTCAAAACAGTGACCAACTCTTCCCAATAAGGACTAGAAGCAACATGGAATGGAATATTGTTGTAGTACCAAAATCTAGCACATGCCAATTTTGCCTCATTTTCAAGTCTCTATTCCAAGAAGTACCTTCCAATGACGGTTGTGCACCAGGAGTATTACGTGGAACAAAAAAAATAGAATTGAGGCTACCCACACTTCCAGTTCCTAATCCTTGTATTCGTGGCCCAAGAGAAGAAGAGCTTCCCATAGCCCTTTCTGACCCTGTAGAACTGAAATCTGCATATGGGGCTGCCATTGCCTCTGCTGCTCTCTTTTTACTTTCCTTCCTTTGGTCAAATGCTGCAAGGAGTGCTTTGGCCTCCATCTCAACCTCTACGGTGCCTTTTTACATGGTGTAGCATCTCGACAAGGGATTCGTGCAAGGTGGTATTTCAGCAGGTTTATGCCACCAAAATAAGACTCGGTGCAATGGTTGCAAATAACATCTCCTCACGCTGCACCTGGTGTTCCATGTTTCCAACAAGGATCTCTTGGTTTGCCACCACTCTTTTTACTTGCAGAAGCCATATTCTTTTAGCAAATTATGAACGTAAATCTGGTAAAAGGAAGACAACATCGAAAATTAAAAACAAGGTAATCCATGATTCCATTTAAATTTTAAACTTTTTTTCATAATGCAGTTTCATAAAGAGATAAATTAATAACAATCATTCATTATCATGAGAGATGGGTTCTTGTGAACTGCTACTCATGAATCATGGGTCAATGAGTTTGACTCGTAAACTACACGGTTGAATCCTGATAGCAATATCATAATAACATTTTAATTAATTATTTTTTTATTTATTGATTTATAAACATTAAAAGATTTAAAAAATATTTATTAAAAAAATTAATATATTATATATTTTATAGACAAAAGTATTTAAAACATTGAATTTTTTTAATTTATTTTATTTTTAGAACTTATAATTTAATATATTTGTTAAAAAAAAAATATTATATAAGAATCAACTTCAAGTATTTAAACTTTAAGTTTAATATTTTAAATTATAAGTTTTAAAAATAAAATAAATTAAAAATTTCTATTTTTAAAATGCTTGAGTCTAATATAAAATATATATATATTTTTTACACATATATTAAATTATAAGTTTTAAAAATGAAATAAATTAAAAAAATACAATTTTTTAAATGCTTACGTGACTACGTCTATAATATATATAATAAATTAATTTTTTTACAAATATATTAAAATTAAAATTATAAGTTTTAAAAGTAATTTTTAAATCTTTTAATGTTTAAAACTTTAATATTTTAAAAAAATATTCTTTAAACCTTTTAAATTTTAATGTTCGATATTTTCAAATGAATAAATTAAAAAATAATTAATAAAAAACCTAGGGTCGACATGGTTAAGTTTTTGCAAACTCAAAAAAAATAAAAAATGAATTCGGGGAAAAAAAAATGCAAAATACCTACCTGCATAAATCTTCTACCGTCGACGATTTTCTTCTCCCCATGGCCCGTTCTTTCAAGTTTCTCTGGCTACGTCGTTTTTCTATGCGTCGCGTTTTCCTTCTGTGCGTCGCATTTCCTTGAATCTTTGCCCTCGTTTTTTACTGCTCACGTTTTCCTTCTGCGTTTTGTGTTTTGTGTTTTTGCGTCAGCGGTTTGCATTTTTTATTCACAAAAAGATTAGGGCAAACGAAATGAAATTTAACTGTATTTTTTAGCCACATTTTCTGGCCGCGTTTTCGTCTGAGACATGCGATTTTTCGCGTTTTTTAATGATTTAATCGCTGCGAGTTTTTATCATTACTCGGTGGCGGGTTTTTAAGCGATTTACTTGCCTGGCTATTTTATGCGCGATTACTTGCGAGTTGTGCGAGTTTTAAGCGATTTTCTCATCTTTGGCTTCTACAATGGTTCTATTCTTTCTTTCAGCAACCCCATTTTGTTGAGGGTTGTAGGCAATTGTGAACTCCCTCTTAATTCCAGCACTCATGCAGAATTCCTTAAAAATTTCAGAGGTGTATTCTTTCTCATTGTCTGTCCTTAAGGTTTTTATTTTCTTTCCGGAGAAGTTTTCAGTAAGGGTTTTGAACTCTTTGAACCTTTTGAGGATTTCTATTGAATCTTTGCACTTAAGGAAATAGATCCAGGTTTTCCTAGAGAAGTCATCTATAAATATGACATAGTAAAGAAATCCTGCTTTAGAGGGTACATACATGGGTCCACATAAGTCTGAGTGAACTAGTTCTAACACATTTAGGGTTTTGCTCAAACTATTGGGAAATGACCCCTTTGTATTCTTTCCTAAGGCACAACCTTTACAAGTTCCTTCATGAGATGGTTTTAACTTAGGTAAGCCTGTTACAAGTTTTTCCACAGAAGGTAGGGCATGGAAGTGAAGGTGTCCTAATCTTCTATGCCAAATCTCATTTGAATCAATGGTGTCAAGGGTAAGGGCTTGTTTAACTTCAGTGCATAGTTTGTAAAGGTATCCTTGTCTTACACCTATGGTTTGAGCTTTCTTGATAGTTGAGTTTTTAGGCCATACTAGAACTTTCCCATCCATAAAGGTAATTCTATATCCATTGTGTTGAGATGGATATTAGATTCCTCTTTATTCTAGGTACAAATAAGACTCTAGTGAGTTGAAGAGAAAGACCAGATTTCAGTTTGATGGAGCAAGTTCCAACCCCTTTTACAGGGTGTGCACAATCATCCCCAATGGTTACTTCTTCATCAGACTTTTCAGTCATAGTGTCTAGGTGTTCTCTGAATCTTGCGATATGTCTAGAAGAACCACTATCAATTACCCAGTTGTGGGTGTTGTTAGATACTTGACTAGATAAGGTTGTATAGAACACAAAGTTCTCAGATTCATGATCTGAGTTTGTCTTTCCTACTTTGGTAAACGATGCTTGTTGCTTTGATCTGTCAGGGCACTTCATTGCATAGTGGCTATATTGATCACATCTAAAGCATTGCACTTGAGAGATGTCTTTCTTCTTAAAAGATCCCTTTCCATTGGAATTTCTCTTTTCTTTGAAAGATCCTTTCTTGTAGGAGTTTTTCTTATTCCTTTTATTAGACGTTGTGTTGAGTACATGAATGTCTTCGTCTATGTTCTTCTGTTTATTTTCTTTTGTGGAGAGCCTTGTTTCTTCTTGAAGGCAGTCAGTTCTTAGCCTATCAAACTTAGGGAGTTTAGATCTTGCACTTATTCGTTTAACAAATGACTCCCATGAGTTTGGTAGGCCTCCTAGTGCAATTAGAGTTAACTCTTTGCTATCAATCTGATATCCAATAGTGGATAATTGATCCCTTAGTTCAATGATCCTCATGAAGTATGCATTAATGGACTCTCCTTTGTTTATTTGAGCATTGTTGATTTGCCTCTTTAATGCAAGAGTCCTACTGGTGTTGTTGATCTCATAGGTACTCTCAAGGGATTCGAACATATGATATGCAGTTTCATGTTTTGCTAGGATGGGCACTATATGATCCCTAACTGCATCTACTAGGATTTTCATGACCGACTAACATTGGTTAGTGCCTTAACACACACATAACCATAAGTGGTGGATATATGAATTCTGATTTAAATACAAAGTTTTAACATCATTTATTTTATTGAACTTATCTATGCTTATAAATTCGATTTCACTTATTTTCAGAAATGTTTATTTTGAAGAATAGCCTTGATCCCATATAAATGATGATGTTGCTTTTCAACAATCATCATTTATGTTTGTCTGAAGCTACCAGTCATCAACACATTGATTTTTCAAAAATTGGTGGATTTTAAGTAAAGTTGTCCTGATTAAATAAGGGAACATCTCAGACATGAACTGAGATTGATACTACTTGCAAGTCCTTGACATAATTGTTGAAATTCCTATACATCCATCTACCAATCTAAGTAAGGTCTATCACAATAACATTTCAAATTAAACTTTGGAAAATTAGTAAAATAGCAAAATTGCAAATACTAACATTTTAAATACTTGAATTACTAAAAGACTAAAAGTAAATAAAATATTAAAATTTGACAAATGAAATTGTCGAATTTGAGATTTCTATTATATCGAAAATATGACATGTCAATTCATAATATCATATCATAAAGATGATTACAATGAGTAGCATGATACATTGATATCAAAATAAGTACAAAATGTAAAAATGTAGTGAAGGGAGGCCTCTAATCATCCCCAAACTCCTCATCATTGGTTTTCTTCTTCTCCACCTAGCTATTGCAAAACATCAAATGGCATATGTGAGCAAAAAAGTGAAGAGTGAGAGTGTTTTGTTTAACTTAGAGGCTTTTAGAAGGGTCCCACAAGCCTTAGGGTTCGGCCCAAGGCTAAGATTTTAAGAAAAGTCAAAGAAATTTTTAAAACAATTGCTTTTTGTTATGTCCCAGTGCGGGGGACTCTTGGGCTTCTTCGAGACGCTTGAGGGACGGCTAGAAGTCCCCGAGATGTCTCAGCGACGTCCAAGAGTCCCCGCTGTTTCCTCGGAGTCTCCCAAGTCTTGGCGGCGATGGGGGGATGGCGGGGGGATGTTTCTCAACTACCCCCAAGTCTCTGAAACGTTCGGGTTAGGGAGACGGCTAGATTTTTTTTGGGGGGGGGGGGGGACGCATCCCTATGGAACACTACTTTATAGTAATACAACATGTTTAAATCGAAAAAGTGAACCCTAAAATAACTTAGAAAACCTAATGTTATATTATTAAATTACCAAAGTGACCTTATTGTAAGTATATAAAGTATCCATCATAAACTTCTAAATGACGATTATAATAATATGATACTAACATAAGATTGAGTGGAACAGATGTCTCCCCAATTTTGGTGGCATTTCCGAGGACGTCCTTTGGAGATTGTTAATTGGGAACAATCCTTTGTCTTGGATGCCCCATACATGGCACCTGTCACCTGCCAAAAACCATAAAGTAGAAAATAAACTTTAAACTAAAAACAAAAACCCTAGAGCCTTTATGGTGGATGTCCTCCTTGAACTAAACATTTTTTTATTTAACACTCAAAAACCCTAGCCCATATTCATTTTATGTTTTCGTTATTTTCTGTTTTCAATTTGATAATTTATTTTTGCAAGCAAGAAGAGGAAGGAAAACTCAGAAGAGAGGGAGGAGGAAGAGGATTATTGGATCACTTCTTTAACTTACTTTAAGCTATTTTAAATTTTAAAATTTAAATATTAATTTTGAATATTATTGTTAGCTTGTCCCAGCTATCCCCAAAATCTAGAAACTTTGTTGTCCTTGCAAACCTCTTTGCCCCTGTCCTTGAAGATCAGAAAAAACATTGACAATAAGTAACAGATTTTTTTAGGGTCTGGTGTTAATTTCTTTCCACACCACTTATTTTAAAAAGTGGAAAATAATTCTCAAATGTTGGCTAAATCTTGTAGCAACTTAAATACTCTCTCAAGGAACTTGTCCATGTTTAAAGGTTGATGAATCTTGCAAACTTCATTTTTTCTGTATGGAAGTAGTGTTTATAAGTTCCGGACTTGTAAATGCCAAGGTGGTGGAAGTAATAAAAGGCCTGAAGAGGAATGTTGCAAAAAATATGCATCTTTTTAGTTGTTAGCTGTTTCCTTAGGCATTTTCCTGAATTTGCACAAGGACGAATTTTAAGTGATATATTCGTGCTTGCAAATAAATCACCCTGCGATGAAGAGTGTAAAGAATACTTGCAATCTAAATCCTTGTTTGTTCAGTGATTAATATTTCTTCAGTCCCATAGGGTATTCCAAGTTTAGATGCCTTTATTTAACAATTGCACCATATATTTTTCTTACTTCTGATATAAAATGCAACTTAACTTAAGCATTTTCTCATAAAGTGGTTGATTTTCCTACACAATTGTTGAATTTGTATTTGTATGTTATTATAAATGCATTTGATATCATAAAATTCATTTAAAAAAATATTTTTGTTATGGCCTTCATATCTTGACCCAATGATTATATTTTTTAGGTTCATCTATGTTTGTCATAGATGTGTGTTGTGCCATTGAGACACTGTTGTAAGGCTGTCTTACTCATGCTTGTTAGCTGTATGCCTTGGTGATAATTTGTTTCTCTACCCATATAATGCAGAAGTTTCCCTATGATCGAATAAGACATGGTCTAATGGATTTGAATCTTCTTTGTGGTCAAGATTTTGAATCTAAACACATTTATAGATGTTGGCGTTTCAATTCGCACCTCTGGAATGCAGATTGGAAACAGACAGCTATGCATAGTTAGATTGCTCTTCAAATTAGGAGGGGAAGCTCCCTCTTTGCTGATTATGCTTAAAAACTGTTGGTTGAAAATTTTGTATACTTGGGAAAGCATACAAAATTGTGGTTTCAACCACAGTACGTGAGATAAAACTCTCCTAATTAAGGGAAGGCTCCCCCTTTCCTATTGACTAATTTAAACTAATATGGGTTGGATAGTAATCTTTCCTCTTTTTTCAGGAAAGATTGTATTCTTTTCTCTTCACAAAAAGTATCAACAAACTTTGAGAAAACTTATCACAGCAGCCTTGAAATGAATTTGAGAGAGAGGAAATGAAGTTTCCTGAAAGCACAAAGACTTCCGTCACCTCCTTCGGGACGGGAAAACAACCACCAAGCACAAAGTCTTGAAGATCTGAAATCCTATCCACCCTTTTTAGAAGGATTGCCTATGAACAATATGCAACATAAGACAACACAAAGTCTGCAAGTATGATGCACCTATTAATTACTTCAAATGGGAATTACTATGAGCACAAAGTCTTGCAATTCTTCTCAATTTCTAAATACAAACTACGAATTCAGCCTTCAACATTTACAGCACAAAGTCTGCAAATATTTCAAGTGAAACTCTCTTCAATAACCTTCCACAATCTCCAAATAATCACAAAGTAATGCTCCAAAATGACATAAGAACACAATGGATGCAAAGTAGGACTTAAACACAAAGTCTGAAATTCCAACTCTTTGATATTACTTGAAAAATGACAACTTATAACTATAAATCTCAAAGTTTTTATGAGGAGAAAATTCTGCAGAATTTTCTTGCTTGCCAAAAAGATAAATATTACAATAGACCCCCGCAAGTATTTATAGGAGAGAAGCCTTGAGAAAAAGGTGGGAGGATCCCTACTAACTTGAGAAATTCTCTCAACCACTAATTAACTGTAGTTGACTTATTCAACATTACAAGCCCTATTGTAATTTGACTTTTTATGCAATTAGATTTTACAAAAATGCAAGTGAAAGGAAACACTTGTAATTACAAAATTTGCTTTTACATGTAACTTGTCGAAAACAAAATACATAAAATAAAGATAAAGTATGATGAGACACTTTTTATTCCATTTCATTCCTAGCTTTGAAAGATTGAAATTTCCTGATAATTCCTTGCAACTCATCAGGATCGAGGCCTAGCGTATTCTTGGCAACCGCAACAGTCTTAAGGTTCACATCATAATACCTTATTGTTGCTTCTCTGTGTTCTTCAAGAACAATTTGCATTTTATCAAGGATCATTTGATGATTTACAAACTTATGAATTGAATCTATAGTAAATTGTTCTGACTCCAGCTCTTTGCGAAGATATCTCGGTAATGACTTCATCTGCTGCAAGTAACTCTCCTTCGTGACTTAGAATCCTGCAAGACATTTTCTCAAAACTAGAAAGTATGTCCTGCTCAACTTCGCCACTCATTTCAAGTATAGCTTGAATATCTTTGATGAGGTCTTCAACAATTAATGACTTGTTTGTCATAAGTTCTTCAAACTCTACATATTTTTCTTTGCCTAATATTATTGAATTGCTGCTTAGAATTTCCAGCTTGACTTGATCCATCTCATGCCAGATTTTCAAGTCTTTTCCAAGTGAATCTAGACTTTGCTTGAAAGCTTCCAAAGTCCGATTCATCTTAACTCTTGCTGCCCTGATAGTGCTTAAAATATGTAGTGCCTTCTAAATCACTGGTGTACCTTGATCAATCAACTGATCTGCCCAAGAATCAACTGCTTTAGCCTTCTCTGCAATCTTTTCCAATTGCCTGACTGATTCTTCAGCGGTAAAGGAAGTTAATGGATTAACTTTATCTGAAGAATTTGTTATTTTCTGAATCACTATGATGAGTTGTGAATTCTTCTCTTTGAGCTCACTCTTCTTTGCCAGTAATTCATCATATCTCTGAACCAATGAGGCCACTGAGTTCGTGGCATCATGCATAAGACCAGAATGTGTCTGTTTACCAAGTTCAACCTTGGTAAGCCTGTAATCTGACAGCTGCGTTTCTTCAGGTGGCTTCTCAACCAATGGCTCAGCTATCTTTGCATACTTCATTTTATTTTCATCTATCACCACCCGTGAGACTTTCCTTGCCTTGTTTACAACCCTAGATTTAGGTTTTGCAATTTGCTGGAAATCAAACACATCAGGAGAGATTTCTTGCTTCTTCCTTTTGGGCATAATTGAACTTAGCCATGGGGGTAATTCTAATGAGTTCACTTTGGAGACAACAACTGTGGTTTTTGAAGAAACAGGCTCTACTTGTACCATAGTTGTCACCTTAGGAGAAGTATCAGTTTGAATTGCAATAGGCCCTTGCTCAGATGGCAACACATGATCTACCTCTGTCATAAACTTATCGAAACTCAAGGCAGAAGTATCAACCTCCGAGAAAGGAATACTGGACATGGCCACATAGGAAGGATTATCATCAAAAATTCTCTCCAAGTCTTCGTGAGAAGTTCCAATAGGAATCCCCATTTTAGCACCAGCAGTCATACTAGGTTCCATAGGATCTACAAATATAGTGGAGAAAGAGTCTACATTTGTATCAATAGCCATGGACATTTGAGGAATGACCGCATGAGGAGAGTCTAAGACTGCTGAAGGAGGTGATTTTGCTGTATTTTCTTCATAAGTATCATCCTCATCATTAATGACATGTACCTGTACTTGTGATGTCTCTTTCCCTTTCGTTGACACTTTTGGTGGAGGGATTACCAAAGCTCTACTAACCCTTAACTTGATTCTTGTGCCAGAAGAAGAAGAACCTTTCTTAGATTTGTCTATGATTTCAGAGCTTTGCCCAACTGGACCAGCCAAATCATTCTCCTCTTCACCTTTGATTTTGATAGTCTTAACATTATTATCCTTCAATCAAGCATTGGTATTAGCGAGGTTGGGTTGAAAACGGTCAAGGATAGAATCACACTCCTTTTTAGACCATTGCGGGGACGGGAGAGGAGCTTCTGCAACTCTTTGTTCAATGAACTCTGGATCTAGGATTTCTCCATCATCCACCATCCCTTCAGGAATTCTGGTTAAGTTAAGATCCACAATCTGCTCCAAGGTAAGCCTGCTGTAATCCATCCTTCTTATGTCTTCTTCAGTACAAAGATCAACCCAGATATCTTCAAGGCGATGAACATGAGCAAAGGCTCTCTTGATTTTATCTTTCAGCCCATGGTAATCAAAATCTTTTCTCGCAATGAACTTCTTCAACTTGATTTCTTAAAGCTCACCCTCCATTGCCTTGGCTCTTTGAGAAGTGTTTATAGAATATCGACCAATCTGCAATTGATTGTGCGAAAAGATAGTAATACCCAACTTCTGATTAGCAAGTTGTACAACATGAACTGCCATTAGCTGTCTTGCCAACTCCATCAAAAGGATTCTGTCAGTAGGATACTGGGGTAACATGTATGGTTGTCCTTCAAAACACCCAACTCTCATGTAGGTAAAAGTGGGGAACTACAAAAACAAACAACCATATTCATTCACTTTCTTCCAGGTTGCTTCAGAAACTCTTCTAATCTTGAGTGATTTGTCAAAGAGACACATAAAGTGACCAAAGAAAGCATCCTGCACTCTCCTGTAATGAGGCCTAGTGGGCCTCAGAGTTAGCTGATCATAATATTCCCAGACTGACACCAACGATCTATTCCCCTCAGTAGAAAGATTAGAAAACTGTCTGAGTGATGCAACAATATACACCAAGAATGAATTCATATAAAAGGTGTAGGTAGTATGAACTTGTGCCAATTATCCACACAAGTTGTTGTTAGTGTTTCTTAGATCAGATTAAACAAAGAAGGCACTTAATAATATTGCAACACATAAGACAATGAACACAACAAGATACCTTGGGAAAACCCTCTTCTTGAGGGAGAAAAACCCAGCAAATAATTCTCTTATATAAAGTAGAACAAGAGCAGAAATCTGCTTACAACTTAGGCCCAACAATGGCTAATTTGATACAATGAAATCGCACTTCTTCCTAGATGCAAGATGTACAAATGAATGAGATCTTCCTTGAATCCAAACTGCTGCTTAGAAGGTGCGAATTCTGCTCTTAAGGAAATGCGAACTTGACTTGATAGAATGAATGATTACAATGACAAGTGAGACCTTGTATAAATACAAGAGAGGCGCCTCTTCAAGATAGGTTGGCCCTCTTAAAAGAATCATAATAAATGTCAATTACAAATAAGGTCGGCCCAAGTAATAACTAAAGCATGCGAACCATAAAGGGTCGGCCCTTTGCATTTATTAAATATTATAGTCATGAATTAAATAGCCGAATGACTACTTATTTAATTAATGCTCTTCTCTTTGGAATTCGTGCAACGGAAGTGCAGCCCTAAGCTGCTATAACATCAACACTCCCTCTCAGCTAGGGATGAACTTCCACCTGCACAAGACACATCATATTAGAATAAAAACAAAATAGAATATCACCTCATTGTGATATCAACCATTATGGCTACCTCCATAGATGGTATAAACAATTGCTCATCACTTAATGTGATGTTGTCACCTCAATGTGACTTTCACCATGGCTCTCCCAGAGGGTGATACACAAGCACAAAAAAATCATCACGGATTCCCTCACATGATGCTGTCATGGAATCACACACATGACATCCACCATGGCTCTCCCAGAGGGTGGAAACAAGGGCTTTCACCTCAAATTTCAAAGAGAAATGCATTAAAAAAAATCATCACGGATTCCCTCACGTGATGTTGTCATAGAGTCACACACATGACATCCACCATGGCTCTCCCAGAGGGTGGAAACAAGGGCTTTCACCTCAAATCTCTCTCAATAGAGAAATGCATTAATAATCAAGGATAATTGATATTGAGACTCTTTCTCAGTCAAGGTTGCATTCTCCACCATACCAAGCTTTTCTCGAAAGTACACAAACTTAATCCTGGAGAGGGGCTTGGTGAGAATGTCTGCTGTTTGCTCTTCAGTGTTGATATACCTCAACTGTATAGCATTCCTTTGTACCATATCTCTAATATAGTGGTACTTGATCTCAACATGCTTTGTTCTGTCATGAAACACGGGATTGACAGAAAGCTTTACACAACTCTGATTATCACAGTGTATAATGGTAGGCTCCATTGATTGTCCAAACAATCCTGCAAGGAGCTTACGAAGCCACACTGCCTCACGAGCTGCCACACAAGCTGCTATATATTTTGCCTCTGTTGTACTCAAAGCCACTGAGGACTGTTTCCTGCTGCACCAAGAAATCATAGCAGTACCTAAACTGAAGCAACAACCAGAGGTACTCTTCCGATCTAAGACACATCCTACCCAATCAGAATCAGTAAAACTATGCAGCTCTAAATCCACACCTAAAGAATATCTCAACCCATATCCAATTGTGCCACATAAATATCTTAGGATATGTTTGGCTGCTACAAGATGTATTTGCCTTGGTTCACACATAAACTGGCTAAGTGCATTCATTGCATAGTAGATGTCAGGTTAAGTGTTAATTAGATACATCAATGAACCAATCAACTGTCTATACATTGTAGAATCCACTAGTTCTGAACTAGCTGCAGCCACTTTCAACTTATCTAGATTAGTCTCCATGGGTGTAGACATAGGTTTGCAGTCAATCATACCAAACCTTTTGAGAATGTCAACAGTATACTTGCCTTGACTTAGAATCATCTCATCTGGCTTTTGCCAAACTTCTAAGCCAAAAAAGTAATGCATGAGACCTAGATTCTTCATCTCAAACTCTGAAGCTAACTACTTGCATTTTAGAATTAGATGTTCCTCACCAGTGATAATCAAGTCATCAACATATAAAACCAAAATCAATGCTTCACCATTTACTACCTTGAAGTAGAGGTTAGAATCTGCATCATTCTTTGAGAAACCCAGGCTTGATAGATACTGATCAATCCTTTCGTACCAAGCATGAGGAACTTGCTTAAGACCCTACAAGGCCTTCTTCAGCTTGCAAACATGAGACTCCTTCTCATATACCTCAAATCCTTCGGGTTGCTCAATGTAAACCTCTTCTTCTATTACACCATTTAGAAAGGCTGTCTTTACATCCATTTGGTGAATCTTCCATCCTCTAGATGCAGCAATGGCAATGATGGTTCTGACAGACGTATATCGAGCCATAGGAGCAAAAGTTTCTTCATAGTCAACTCCCTCTTGTTGTGAGAACCCTTTAGCCACGAATCTTGCTTTGTGCTTCTCAATGCTCCCATCAGTTGCATGCTTGATCTTGAAGAGCCACTTAGAAGACACCACAGATTTGCCTTTGGGTCTAGGAACTATATCCCAAACATCGTTCTTAAGTATGGATTGATATTCCTCAGACATGGCATCTTTCCATACTTGTTGACTAGAAGCTTCTTCGACACTTGAAGGCTCTGACTCAATAATCTGACTCATCAAGGCGACATAACTAGAGAACTTGTGAGGTCTCTTGCTTTCTCTGAAAGCTCTTCTTGGAGCTGCAAAACTTTCTGCTTCCTGCATTGTCCTGCGAGCCCGAAGAGATCTTTTCTTTCCAATCACAATATCTAGAGGCCCATCAGCGGGATCCAAGGGCTCAACTGGATCAACATCTTCTTTAGGTTTTGAATCCTCCTTCAGGTTCTCTGGAATATGATCAACTTCCATGTCTTGAGGAGGTTCTTCTTCATCAATCTCCATAGGAGTTCCCTTGGACCTTCTGAAGGCAACATCTTCCTCAAATGTGACATCTCTAATAATCTCAATAGACTTTTGTCCTGGTATGTATATCCTATAGGCTTTTGATGTCTCACTGTAACCTACAAGAATTCCTTTCTTCCCAGAAGGTTCTAGCTTTGTTCTCTTCTCCTTTGGAATATGAACATAGACTGGGCAACCAAATACCCTCAAATGACTAACTTCAGGTTTTACGCCTGAGAATGCTTCTTCAGGAGTTTTATTCTCTAAGATCCTGTGGGGACACCTATTTTGAACATAGACGGCTGTCCTCGATGCCTCAGCCCAAAGAGAGATTTGCAGATCTTGATCATGGATCATAGCTTTCACTGCTTCCACAATAGACCTATTCTTTCTTTCAGCAATACCATTTTGTTGTGGATTATAGGGAACACTGAACTCCCTCTTAATCCCTGCTTCAATACAAAAATCTTGAAAGGTGCCAGAAGTGTATTCTCCACCATTATCGGATCTCAATACCTTGATCCTTTTCCCAGACAGGTTTTCAACCTGCGCCTTGAATTCTCTGAATCTTTCTAATACTTCTTCAGATTCTTTAGATTTCAAGAAATAAATCCAAGTCTTTCTAGAGTAATCATCAATAAAAATAATATAATACAAGAAACCACTAGATGATGCAATAGACATTGGACCACACAAATCATAATGAATGAGATCAAGAATACATTTAGATCTACTTTCACTAGAATGAAACGTACCTTTTGTGTTTTTGCCTAGGGCGCATCCCTTGCATGTACCTTCGTGTTCTTGATTGAATTTTGGAAGACCGGTGACCATCTTCTCCATGATAGGTAGAGCACAAAAGTGTGTGAGCCAATCTTCGATGCCATAGATCGCACATGCTGGAACTGTTATGCACAAGCGCTTGAAGAGGACGAGTGCATAGCCTGTAAAGACATTCCTGTCTAACTCCAATTACTTGAGCAGTTTTGAAGTTGGAGTTCTTTGCCCATATAAGAACTTTGCCTTTAGAAAAGGCAACTTGATAACCCTTGTCTTCTAATGGTGAAATTGAAACAAGATTCCTCTTTATCCCTGGAATGAACAGTACATCATTCAACTCTAATGAAATCCCGAAATCCAAGTGAAGAGTGGAGTTTCCAATTCCTTTCATAGAATATCTAGCATCGTCTCCAATAACGACTTGATCGCTAGAGTTGCTCTCCACTAAGTTTGAAAGGTGACCCCTAAAACTGGTGATGTGCCTAGAAGCACCACTATCAATCAGCCAAGTGTTGGCGTTGGTAGAAACATTGCTTGACAAGGTTGAATAGAATAGATAATCACTGGAGTCCTTCTGTGGAGCGACTTCTTCAACATTTGCAGTGGCAACTTGTTGCTTAGGTCTTTGAGGACAATCCTTCGCAAAGTGACCAAACTTATCACAACGAAAACATTGAATCTTGGACATGTCCCGTTTTCTTTTGAAGGTAGGAGCACCATCATTTCCGTTTTCACGATTCCTCTTGAAGAACCCTTTCTTAAAGCCTTTTCCTTTCTTTGACGAATGGGCGGCAAGAACTTGTAAGTCTTCATTCTTTGAACTTTGACCAATGCCCCTAGCTGTTAGTCTCGACTCCTCTTGGATATAGTCAATTCTCAATCGATCAAACTTGGGAAGTTTAGATCTTGCACTGATTCCTTGAATAAATGATTCCCATGAAAGCGGGAGACCATTGAGAGCAAGCATAGTCAAATCTTTGTCATCAATCATGTGACCAATTGTAGAGAGCTGATCTCTTATCTTTGCAATCCTCATGAAGTATGTAATGACAGATTCTCCTTTCGCCATTTTCACATGATGAAGTTGTTGCTTCAGTGCGAGAGCTCGTCTAGTGTTGTTGATTTCATACATCTCTTCCAAGGTTGTAAACATTTCTCTTGCCGTATCCAATTTGAAGACGATCGGTACAACATGATCCTTGACGGAATCAACCAACACTTTCTTTGCCCTAGTGTCTTTCTTCCTCCACTGTAGCTTCTCTTCTTCCTCCTCAGGTTCAGGAACTTTTGTTTTCACAAACTCAGCCAAATCATTCTCTTCCAACGTGAGCATGATCCTGAACCTCCATGATGTGTAGTTCGAAATCCCTTCGAGTCTATCCTCGATTTTCAGACCGTTCACCATCTTGAGAAATTAGAAGATAGACTGAAAAAGAATAATGTGAGAGTTGCAAACTAAAAATCTGATCACGATGTTTTTCACACCCGCTCTGATACCATGTTAGTGTTTCTTAGATCAAATTAAACAAAGAAGGCAGTTAATAATATTGCAACACATAAGACAATGAACACAGCAAGATACCTTGGGAAAACCCTCTTCTTGAGGGAGAAAAACCCAGCAAATAATTCTCTTATATAAAGTAGAACAAGAGCAGAAATCTGCTTACAACTTAGGCCCAACAAAGGCTAATTTGATACAATGAAATCGCACCTCTTCGTAGATGCAAGATGTACAAATGAATGAGATCTTCCTTGAATCCAAACTGCTTCTTAGAAGGTGCGAATTCTGCTCTTAAGGAAATGCGAACTTGACTTGATAGAATGTATAAATACGAGAGAGGTGCCTCTTCAAGATAGGTCGGCCCTCTTAAAAGAATCATAATAAATGTCAATTACAAATAAGGTCGGCCCAAGTAATAACTAAAGCATCCGAACCATAAAGGGTCGACCCTTTGCATTTATTAAATATTATAGTCATGAATTAAATAGCCGAATGGCTACTTATTTAATTCATGCTCTTCTCCTTGGAATTCGTGTAAAGGAAGTGCAGCGCTAAGCTGCTATAACATCAACAGTTGTTACTGATTAATTCTCCCCAAAAACATGAGACTGTCCTTTCCTCAAAACCACGATGTACTTGTACATCCAAGTTTCAAACACATTGGGATATTTCAAACTTGCTAACCTGCTGAGAAGTGTAATCATATCACCTATTTCCTCAATGAAGTCAGAACGATACAACCTAGGCCATCTGGAAAAGAAAGTTCGGGGAGTCTTCAACCACTTAGCACTAATGTGTCTAATGCAATCTGCTTTTCTTTGTTTATAATGATTTGTTGCACTCTTCATTGTGATCTCAACATACAAAGGAGTTGCAGGTACTTTGAAGATCTTATCAATTGTTTGAGCATCCAAACTTATTATGACATTTCCATCATCGTCCCTGATTGTCCTTGTTTCTTCATCAAAATGAGCAGCACATGCAAGCACAAATTCCGGTTCTAAGGCAGCCGTTGGAAATGAAGAGACTAAAGGAATGACTTCGGAGAAGCAACTGCATTCCATGAGTTGGTGAGTCCTTCGTTCTTTCTAGGAACTTAGACATATCAACGTGCCTGATCTTCGTGTCTGTAATCTCATCAATGAGAGAAACCACCTGGGAGGGAGCAATCTCATTCAAATATTTATCATATTTAGCCTTCATCTTCTTGTTTGGAGGTGATACTGGCTCTTCTGTCATTGAACAAGAATCTAAAACACTGTGATGAAAATTTAGAAGAGTGAGAACATCTTCAGTAGCTATGGGTGATTCCATGATGCCAAAATCCTAAAAACTAGCAATCCCACCAAGACATGCTTGAGTTTTGAACTTATAACACTCGCCATGACTTGAGGATGCTTGGCGAATATGCTATGGACAGCGATGGGCAGAAAATCGGATCTAGGAAGGTCATTTTCAATTTCAACTTGTAATTGGGTCTTGGGAACCCAATTGCAAGTAATGAGTATTTTTGACAATGTATACTTGCAGTCGGGTCTTCGAGACCTGATTACAAGTGATGGGAGTATGATATGACGAATGCATTTTGAAGGGATTTGTAGGTGAAGTATAAGGCACACGGAAGCATTTTTAAGGCTCTCGAAATATACCCTTTACTTGCAGTTGGGTCTTGGAAACTCGATTGCAAGTAATGCGAATGATGGAATCTTTTATCCCTTAATGCATTTTGAAAATGCACCATTAATTTGAGACCATGAAGAAACTAAAAAGAAGAAAACAAAAACAACAAAGACAAAAATGTACCTTTGAAGGGCAAAAACGCACAGCTGAAGAAATAAAATAAGAACCCTTGATTTGTAACCAGCACTTATAGACAAAGTGAGACAAAGACTCCTTTTCAAACACAATCAACTGAGTATTTAATCTTCTCCTCAAGAAACGCAGAAAGAAAGGGAGGAAGAAGAGAGAAATCACGCCATGAAGAGGAGAATGACCAAGACCAAGTCAAAAAATCGGGTTTTGAAGACGAGTGCATGCTTCAGCAAAACCTCGAAGTACAAGCTTGAAATTGGGCCTTTTGAGTGCCTTTACAAGTGACTTTAGTCACTAGCTTAAGTGGGTCAGATCTTTTAAGACCAAATACAAGTCGTTTTTCACAAAGCCTTTTCACACGAACTTGTAATTGGGTCCCCAAGACCTGATTGCAACTAATATACTTGACTTTCTATTTTATGCTTGTAAATCGGGTCTTGGGATCCCCATTACAAGTGAACAATTAAAAAGTAACTTTTTAAAAAGCCTTCGACTTGTAAATCGGGTCTTAAGACCCCCATTACAAGCTACATGAAATTTTATAAAGTGACTTCGAAGCTCTTTCACTTGCAAATTGGGTCTCAAGGCCCCCATTACAAGTGACAAACCAATTTTAAAACTGTTACTTGTAAATCGGGTCTTGGGACCCCCATTACAAGTTAACAACAAAACACAAGAGTGACTTAAAAAGCCAATAAGTGAAATTGGGTCTTGTGGACTTGATTGCAAGTTCAAGTATCACTTGCATTTTAGAGCTTGAAACCCCCACACTCGCAATGAGACATCAAAAACCCGACTAGAGGAAGAAGAGACATAAAAACAAGACCAAAATGGACTCAAAACTGAAATGAAAATAACAAAGATGACCAAAGACCTTATAGAATATTCAAGGCACGTTTTTCCCTTGAGAAACGTGCATTAGAGTAACCAAGAATAAGAATTTTTGGAGAAAAATTCGTATAGGTTGTCCAATTTTTGCTTTCCAAAATCAGGGGACAACAAAAAGAAATACTAAACTATTGCCAATCTTTTTATTTCACAGCTAAGAGCACAAGGTTATAAAACACTTTGCGTCGTAGCTGAGGGTTTTCTCTTTCTCGGAACTTCAACTACAACTAGACCTAAACTAAAGACGTTTTTGACAACTCCAGTAAACTCAAAGCCCGAGAATCAGAAGTAAGCAAGGAATGATTTTGATTAACACAAAAGATTAAATAAACTCGCTTTCAAAACACACCCGAAGACTCATTGTACTTATAAGATGTAAGCTGAAATAGAGATTATGCAAGCAAAGGACATAAGATAAAATATTGAAAGAGATTGAGATAGTAGATCAGAGCAAAATAGGCATGAGATTTCTTTCCTCAAATTTTAACAGTAAATACACTTTTGGGACAGAAAATTGTAGCAAAGGTAGCCTTACAATATGCGATCAAACTAGATTACACTTGACACAAAGTGAACAAACATTGAATAACAAAGTTGTGGGCAAAGTAGGCTCAATAAATTTGTTATCACAATGGTTAAAAAGAGATGGGCAAGGCTGCCCTTATTTATACACACAAGGAGTAGTGAAGCCTAAAATCTCCTTGTTTTTAACAACTAGACTTTGTCAACATGCAAGCTTTATTTCTAAGACTAAACAAAAGATAACTAACAACTAAACACCTGCTAACATTAGTTAATTGATTTAAAAACAAGAAAAACTTCAACTATACATTTGATATTTCCAAAGAATAGATATGCATGAATGAGAACAACGAGTTTAACTTGGAAAAGGCATCAAGTTAACTGCTACTTTTCTTGAGTTCTATTCTTGGAAATCTTTGCTGCCCCAAAATGGTGACCCACTCAGTGATAACTTGAGAAACTATATCTGCCAAAAAGCTGGTAACTGCCTCTTTGTCAGGAGCACATATACTATCCAAAACAATATTCTATTGTTCCAACATCTCCTCACCATTTGCAATCAAACTCATTAATTCCTTCATCTTTCCCATTGCTTTATCAAATTTTGTTGTCATCATGACAACATGATTCATCTTTCTGACAATAGGATCACTACCAAAACTTCCGCGGATGAGATTCTGAAACTCTGTTTGCACTTCACCAAGATCAAAGCAAGTGCCATCATCATGAAGATATTGACAAGGGATTTGTTAAACAAATGTACTTATGAACCTGAGAGTATTAACAACCTTCTGTCTACATTCAACCAACTCTACAAATATTCTCTCATAGGTTTTTACTTTGAAGAGGTGTTGTTTTCTCCAAGCAAAAAACCTCTTCTTATGGTCTTTTGTAACAATTGAATCATAAGCCATCCTCAAGTCAGAAATGGTGATTTCATGCATTGGTTTCACTTCTTCCATATGCTGCTCAAACTCTTGGATCTCTGAGCAAAGATCATGGGCGTTATACCTCAATTGGTATATCTCTATGTTGTACCCAAACCAATTTTTTTGCTTCATTAAGGCATTTTGCTTAAAGAGTCTAAACTTTGTTAAAATGCAGGGAAACCCGGGGACGTGTCCCCCCCTCAAAATGCCCCGTACCCATTCCCGGGACATCCCGGGTATTGGGGGACGGCAGGGGACCGTCCCTCTTTTCCCAGAAAATCCAGGAAACGTACCGGGGACGGGGGGGACAACATTGATTGAAGAGGGACCGCTGACCGTCCCCGGGGACGGCCAGGGGACGGTTGAGCCGTCCCTCGACCGTCCAGGGGACGACCGGCCGTCCCCCGCCTTTTAGTCACTTCAAATTCATAAAAAAAATCATAATTTTTAAATATTTCGGTCCAATCTACGTGGCATGTGTGGGCCCCATCGATTTTGACTCTCCTATGAAAGAAAAAAGGGCTTCTCTAACCTCATTATTTGCATTTTGTTTGTTTGAGCAGCCAAGGGTTTGAGAGCAAAAGAAGTTGCAGCCATTGAAGCAGAAGGAGCAGCAGCTTGAAGGAGGAGAGGAGGTTGAAATATTGTGTTGGAGGGAGTGCAAATCCACTAAAGAGGTATGCATTTTCTTTCCCTATTTTTTTTTTTTCATTTTTTTGCAAAATGTGAAGCATACATTGTCTGATTTTTTTTATTTTTTTGCATTTTCAGTTTAAACTTGCATTCTAAAAACAAAAAACATGAGCAGCAGTGAGAATGGAAGTGATAGTGAAGTTGAAATGCAAATTAGAAGGCAAGGTGGTGGGGGTGGTAGTAGAACTAGAGAGCAAAGAAGTGAAAGAACCTCAATCCAATGCCATCCTTCATCAACCAATACCAAAACTATGGAAGACTATGCAAGACACCCATTAAACCCAAAAAAACCATTCCTTCGATATGTTACACCCGTGGGTGAAAGACAAAAAAATTCAAGGGGGAGTAGGGTTTGGTTTTGCCATATTTGTGAAAAAGACTTTAGGGGCAGCTACACAAGAATTAGGTCTCATTTTTTGGGTGAAGTGGGCCATGGAGTTAGAATGTGTCCTTCATTGACAGATGACCTATTTTTAGAATGCCAAAAAATTCAAATAGAGTGTGATGGTGGGGTTCAAGGTGGGTCTCCTTCTTTCCCAAGTGCACAATCATCCATGCCTATTCTTAGTCCTTCCACGGTTGGTAGTAGTGGAGTTCTCTTTAGAGCAAAGAGGAAGGTGAGTGGCAGTGGTAGTGAAAAGGCAACCTTAGTTTAGTCCCTATTTAATAACCAAGCACGAGAGAGTATTGAATCCGCCATTGCCAAATTCTTTTTTGCACATGCCATTCCATTTCATGTGGCCCGTTCCTCTTATTTTAAACAAATGGTGAGAGAAATATCCACAGTTGGTCCTTCATTCATACCCCTTGGAGATCATAAGCTACGCACCACCCTCCTAGACAAAGAGTACTCCAAAGTTAATGTGTTAACGGAGGACATGAGACAAACGTGGATGAGGACGGGGTGCTCTATAGTGATGGATGGGTGGACTGATTGTAGACGTCAGCCACTCGTCAATGTCATAGTCACATGCCCTGCTGGTTCTTATTTTCTTAGAGCCATAGATTGTTCGGGGAAACGTAAGGATGCAGAATTCTAGTTTTCCATTTTGAGAGATGCTATAGAGGAGGTTGGGGCTGCAAATGTGGTGCAAGTGATCACCGATTCTGTACGTGTGTGCAGATCGGCTGGGTTGATGGTGGAGGGTAAGTACAGGCACATATTTTGGACCCCATGTTGTGTTCATGCATTGAACAATGCATTGAAAGACATAGGGAAGTTGGATTGGGTGAAGAAAATAGTGGCAAAAGCTAGAGATATTCAAATGTTTATTTGCAATCACCACACCTCACTTGCTCTCTTCAGAACATTTTCAAAGAAGGAATTTCTCAAACCTGTTGAGACAAGGTATGCCACTCACTTCATTTTATTTCACTTTCAATTTGTATTCATAATCTGATTTTGTTTTAAATTTTAAATTTTTAATGAATCATTGAATCAATGAATGAACATTGAATGTAGATATGCCACATACTTCATCTTGTTAGAGAGGATGATAGAGGTGTATGAGCCTCTACAAGCGATGATGGTCAATGTAGAGTGGGCTAGATGGCCTAATGCAAGTTCTACTGAAGGAAAGACTATCAAACAAAAGATCCTCGATGACGATTGGTGGGCCAATATGAGGTAAGACATTAGATGGCTGATTTTCATATTAAATTTCTGATATTTTATTGTCCAATGTTCCAACTTTTGAAGTTTCTAACATGTCAATTAACTTGTCAACTAATTATTTTGAACTTTTTGTTTGCATTTTGCAGATATATTTGCTCCTTCATCTCCCCTATTGTAGATGTCATCAAATATGCTGATACAGACTCTCCTAGTCTTGGAGAGATTTATGAGACATTTGACAGTATGCTTGGGAAGATCAAGCAAGTTATTTCAGCAAAGGACCCCACTTTGGATTTATATGAGCAACACATTGGGCCCATTGTGACTCGAAGGTGGAATATAATGAACACCCCGCTTCACATGGCTGCCTTTGCTCTAAATCCAAAATGGTATGCACCAAGGCCTGGTAGGGTGCCTCCATGTGATGATAGTGAGGTTTTAGATGGGTTCACACGGGCCATTGAAAAGATTTATCCAGCAGAGCAGGCTTCACTAGTTCGGTCACAATTCCTAAACTTTGCAAATCTTACGGGCCCAAACTTGAGTAAACCACAGACGAGGTTGGATAGAGCTATATTAGCTCAATCGAACCCTATTGGATGGTGGACCTATCATGGGAGGGATACACCACAGTTGAAGACACTTGCTACTCGCCTTCTTGCACAGGTTGCTAGTTCCTCTGCTGCAGAGAGGAATTGGTCCACGTATAGCTTTATCCACTCCCTCAAGAGGAATAGACTTACCTCTAGACGAGCGGAGAAGCTAGTGGTCGTTCATAGTGCTCTTCGGCTTCAGGATCGGCAGACTCCAGCTCTACGGTGGGATATTGATCCCGAGGACGTGGCCCAAGTAGATGAGGAGGAGACAGCTGAGGGTTTGGTTGGGGTTCCGTTGGTTGAGGAGGAGCATCACAGTGGCAGTGACTCAGAGGATGACTCTGATTTTGAGGCGGTTATGAGGGATGATTAGGGGCAGCAGTGCTCTTTGACTTTGTTTATTCTATATTCATTACTAACATTGTATTTTGATTTTCATAGCAAACTTGAAAACTATATGGCAAAATTGTAGCCTTTGGGCAATTTGATATAAGTTTATAAATTATAACTTGGAGGTTGTTTCATGGTTCGTGTATGTTAATTTTGAATGCGTATTGAGTATTGGCATAATGTTGGACACAAATGTTATATGTTAATGTTCTATAATGTGTATTATGCATGCCTTATCCATGTTATCATATGAATATTTAAAATTTCCCTATATTTTAAAAATTTTCCCTATATTTTTATATAGCCGTCCCCTGCCGTCCCTAATTTTGGCCTCAAAAATCGGAAACTTGGGGACTCGTCCTGCCGTCCCCTGCCGTCCCCGTCCCGGAAACTTGGGGTAACCCTGTTAAAATGATGTCAAAATGCAAGTTTTTGGGCGGGTCAAGTATGGACTTTGGTTAGTGTCATGTCAGTCATCAATGACAATTGGTCAGTACGTGGAGGTTAGAACCTAAACTTGGGATCCAGAGCAGAGCATGAATGATGGAAGAGCATTTCACGAGCATATTATACTTCTACAAGGTCAATTCAGTGGCCGAAGAAGGTGTTTTTCAAAGCAAAGACAAATGAATTTTCAAACAGAAAACAGATTTGTGCCCCTGTCGCTCAGGGGTGCCCTTCTTTTTGGAGGCTCAGATCTCATTGCACGTGCTTGTTAATGGATTCAATCTCTTCAGAATTACCCTAGCTTTTCAACGAGCTATCGAACGAAGATGTACGTAGTACAAAACTCCGATTATCAAGGTCAGAAGTTGGAGGTACGAAGAGAGTACAAGTTACAGAGACTGTCAAGTTGATGATTTTTGCGCCCTTGTAGCTCAGGGGCACCCTTGAATTTGGCTTCTCAGATGTGTGAATTTGTAGATAGGGTCTTTTTGAGATGTTCTCTAATCTAGTCTGGCTTTGCAACGCATCAACTCGCAAGAGGATCCGACATTGCAAGTGACCGTGATAGAGGTTCTACCGAGCACGTAAATCAAAGGATGGAGAAACGTAGTTATATACAGTTGCACATCTGTAGGCTAGGGGCGCCCAGCCTTTAGGCCTACCAGATGAGGTTATTTGCATTCATAGTCTTCACGAGACTTGTGCACAATTACTCCAGCTATCTAGTGAGTCTAGCTATCAGCCTTAGGGATTTGGCAAACGCTCGTACGTGCGAGGTCAATGTGGTAATGCTAAAAATTGAAAGCAACCAGAAAATGGCCAAGTATGGGAAGTACACATCTCCTTGAAAAAGGCGCCCTTCTCTTTGAGGTCTTAGAAGCAGTTTTCTTGCTTCGTCACCTCCAGAGACATATCTTGTAAGTTGATCCAGCTATGCAGAGAGATAGATGGTGCGCGAATCGGAGGACTCTAGCTCCCAGTGTCAGGGGTCAAAGTATGGTGTTCAGATGAAAGTCACACTTTTGTCAAAAGGATATTTGCACCTTCACAGGTCAAGGGTGCCCATCCTTTTGGAGTTCCTGATACAAATTTCAAGTACCTTACATACAGTCGTTGGATGCAGAGTGCTTTCAGCCACGTAATGAAACTATCATCTAGTCAATGGGGCTGATCAAATGGCAAAACGGAGAAATGACTAAGTTTGGAGATCTTGCATCAATTTAATTAAAGGCGCCTAATTGTTTTGAGGGGTCAAATGTTGATTTTAGCAGTTGCAGCTCCCAACAGACATTTCATCCTCGCTATGTAGGCTTCGTAGTAGATATCTCAAATCACTCACAGGTTCACTCAGTCACTCGGAAATCAGAGTTGAACATGGCCAGCTATAACTTTGCTGTCAACTATAAAATAGGGGATAGTCAAAAATTCAATATCTCTTGCAAATGGATGCCTAGAAGGTCAAATTTGGACTTTCTGGAGTTAGTGAAGTTTGCTGAGCACATCTAGATGCTATTTTTGGCTAAATGATTAAAATAATAGTTTAATATTTAATTTTTGCATGCAAAACATTAAAAGGCGATTTTCTTCAAAGAATTAATTATTGGCGCCTCTTTTAATGTTTATTCATAAATTCGCATGTGAAGGTTATTTTAATATTATTTTAATCCGGAACTCAGAGTCAGTGATAGTTCAGCTGGTGGAGAGCCAATCAAATTCTTTCCTTCAGAGTTAGGGTTTTTAGAACTTGCAGTCTTGCTTTTATGGGACGACTTTGTCTATTTATTGCAAGTATGGCACCATTTCTCACTCATCCAGCTTAGAGAATTCAAATATCTTCAAGAGATTGGCGAATTTTCATCAGACAATCAAGTTCGAAGGCAGCAAAAACATTCTTTTGTAGGTACAGGTTCAAATTCAACAACATAATTCAAGACAGAGTGGCGATTTTGACAATAATAAAAATAATAAAAACTAAAAAAAGTCTTTCTTTTCTAGAATTCTTCCATTTTCTTGTCTAAAATTCTCTCACATGTTCAAAGAATTGGCAAATTTTGGCAAATCAAAACCGCTGGATTGATTCCAAATGATTTCCTCAAGCAAACCCATGTGCTAGAATTTTCAGGAAAATTTGTTCCAAAGCATCAGTTCTTGAGGCTCTAATTTTCTTAACTGAAATGTTTTTTGCATGGCTGAGTAGAAGTTGAATTTTTACATTTGTGATGTTCTGGGTTGTCTTAGAATCATTTTCTGAGCAAAACCCATATTTATCTCCGACAAGCTATTTTTAGCTTTCCAAAAAACTTGTCAAAATATAGCCATGTTCATAGTCAACAGGCGAGTTTTTCAGAATGTAGTTTACTCAACTCGAATTCAAGACCAAGTTGGTCTTGACTCATGACTTCATCGGGACAGTTGATTTGAATCTACGTAAGGTGCTTCCAGAAGCAGTTTTAGATCCACTCAAAATAAGAGATTCGATAATCCAAAACATACAGCAGTCCGAGTTACTTGAGGCTACTTCCATACCTTTCTCAGTTCATTGCATAGAATTTGTAATGTCTTGTATTAAGCATTACAATTCTGCTGCATGGGAGATACAGTCAGTGGAGGGGCGTGTTATTTGCAGTCTCAAACCCTTGGATATCGAGAGAAGTTTGGGTATTCCTTAGCATCCAGATGGTCTGGTCATTTCTATGAGTCAAAGTGAGCAAGCATTCATTGCTGAATTGGATAAGTGTCAGAGTAAGATGACAGAAAGGTGGTTGAAACAAAAAAAGACCAAGTTGCCAAACAATGTAGGTCAGGGTGAATACAAAGATGAGTATGCAATTCTGATTACATTGCTTAATCGTATCTCAGGTCATGCAGATGCCAATAAATTTCACCTATGGATGTATCATATCATTGGTCGAATCATCTTTGGGCAAGAGCATTATGACTAGGCATCCTTCATCAACGATGCAATTCATGAGCAAATCACCGGTTTCCTAGTTGCGCATCAGTTTCATGTGTTCCTACCTCATATACTTGATCACCTATCAGGGTTAGTTTAGAGGGTTGAACATGGTGGGCATACTCAGGGCACAAAAATTCTATCGTTACTATGATCAGCTTGAGTTCATGAAGGCTAAAAGACATTTCAAATGTGTGCAGGAGGCTTTCTTGACATATACAGTGAGAAACTTGGACTGAGAGTTGCACGTTCGTATCTTAGCAATTGCTAGAGCAGCAATGGAAGATTGGGCAGACTGATACATTCAGTTCCCTACATACACCTACATCCGTGTTTATGGATACACAGGAAATCCAGCTATGCTACCACATTATCCTTCGGATAAGATAATATTTATGGAGTTCCTGAGGTAGTTGTATGAGGTTCACAAACGTTTGCGCCACAAGTGTAAACAGGCTGCCAACTTTCCTATGTAGTTCGAGATATAGTAGTGTAAGACAACAGTTGATGCTAAAGTTGTAGGATAGGAATTTGAGAATTGCAAACTCAAGTACTTTGTTGACACGCGCACATATGATCCTTGGGGTCATTACGCAACACGCCTTGGTAATCGCTCTTATCACAAACCTACAATGGAGGACTACTGGGTGAATTGCGAGGATGACTTTGAGGTACGCAGACACAACTATAGTAGGTTCTCTCTTCCGCAGATATTTGCGTTTTTGGCAGAAGAGGTGGAAGGATTGTCAGAGGATTAGGGAGATGCACTTCCTCAGTTTTATAGAGAACAGGTTGATGGACAACCGTTGCCGACAGTTGATTGGTACACCAAAGAGTTCTCATCAGTGAAGGAGAGGTCAAGCAGAGTCATCCAGAATAGTATGCTTTATCTAGAAAGCAGAAGGACTAGGAAGGTAACTATGCCTAGAGCAGAGTCGCCACCAGTGGGAGTTTCACCACCTTCCTCATCTAAACCTTAGCAGAAGAAGAGGAGTAATCCTCCTAAGAAGATCCGGTGCCTAACAACTCAAAGGGAAAGGCACTCGTTGCTTTTTCGCATGTAGAGCTTGTCAGAGAAGTTGTTCAGAGTTTACCACAGCCTGAGGTTCAGCCACATATGCCATCACCGACACTAGAGCAGCCTCCAGTTCCAATTCACATCGATTTGGACTTGGATTCACCACCTCGCAGTGACACCTCTACACATTCACTGTCGTCAAAGCCTCTCATGACTAGTATAGATCATTCCAGTGGGATTAGTCGTCATTTGTCTTGGCTTGAGAGTCAGCTGGGAAGAAAGAGGAAACAACCATCTTATGTGCTTGATCATTCGGATTTCGATCATGCTTATCAAGATGCACGTGACAAGAGGATCAAGAAACAGGTCCACATTGAGAGGAATGCAGGTAAGGAGATCATCATTGAGACTGTTGCACCTCTAGAGGATAAGAGTCTGAACGAGATGGAAGCTCAAGACTTCGAAGTGATCACAGTCAACTTCGGTAGAAGTACTTGCCAGACAGAGATTGATCTCCTATAGGTTGCTACAAATAGCGCAAGGGATAGAATGCTGAAGGATGGAGAAGATAAGTCAGCCCTCAATGCTGAAATATGGCAGCTTCGCCAATATATTTCTAGCCTTGTACACAGAACAGGGAATGCTGTCACTGCACTTCCGCCAATGTTAGAACCATCAGTAGAACAAGGTCAGCTTGATCACTTGGTTACATATGGCAAGCGGTTAGATGAGTGGGAGGAGTTTGTTACTAGAGGCCGCCTTATACTTTCAGAGTTATACCAGTTGCGGTACAATGCACACGAGCTCCGTCTACAACTTCAGGATGAGGAGCGTGACTTGGCTATTAGTAGACCTAGGGATGAGATCTTGATTGCTAACCTGGGATTGTCATATGAATCAGTCACAGATGCAAAAGATAAAGAGGTTGTCTAAACTTGGAGGACATAGTTGATCTTCAAGGCTAAGATAGAAGAAACAATGGCATCGGAGTTGGTTGAAAGCAAAGAGCACGTCACTAGTGCATTCCGTTATGTGAGAAAATTTGTGTCTCAATTACCATGCCAATATTAGCGTGTGGGTGGTGACTATGTCGAGCTTGTTGACATTCAGTCAAAGCTCCAAGCACTCATTCACGATATTTTTAGTGGTGAGACCATTGGCTGTAAGATGAATTAGCTTACAGTCATGTCAGCATTGTTTGATGAGGCAACCAGGAGTAAAGGCTGTAAGTAGATACTTCAATGTCAGATCACTGGTGGAGAAGACATTTTGCATAGGCATGGGATAATTCGTCGGAGCTTGAGTTCCCCAGAAGGTGAGGCAGTCAATGACCTCGTGGATGGGTTGATTGCTCGAGATCAGGGCTAGTAGACTTCAGTTCCAGCCTTTCGGGATAAACTTCATGCACGACAGTTAACTTGATGCTTCTTTCCAAGTTAACTTGTTGTTTCACATCTCACGCATGTTTATCTTGGAAGTATCTACATTCACTTGGAGTTTATTTTCTAGGTTTTTACGTTAACTGATGGTAGTATTCCAGTTAACTTGCTTTCAATAAGGACGTGCATGCTTGCACATTGTCCACTTAGATTAGATGTTTCGGTTAACTGATGGTAGCTTGCCAGTTAACTGTATAGTTTCCATTATTAGGGTTTAGTAATAAGATCTTGCATGCACTGCAGGACTGTTGTTGACTCAAGGTGATTTTAGGGTTGATTACACCTTTGATGTCTATAAATAAGAGCTTTCAGCTCATTTGTAATTGACTTTTGCATGAGAGAGTAATATATGCTGTGCCTACCTTGCCTATAATATTGCCTATTTTGTATCTGTTCATGAGTGTTTATTATGATAATGAATTGTTATGGCACTTGGGTTTTATGCAATTATTATGATGAATGCTTACCTTAGTTAAATATAGTTGGCTAGTTTGATCGTAGATTGTACGCGTGTCTCGCCTATGCAATTTACTATCCTAGCTGGCTATCCTTTATGTTTTGTTATCAATAAGCCTATTCAAATTGAGCAAATTGTTGTGCCACCTTGCCTTCATGTTGAGAGTTTGTACCTAAAGCTTATCGTGTGATGTGTGTGATAATAAGCCTATTCAGCCAAGCAAATTGTTGTGCCACCTTGCCTTCACGTTGTGAATCTATACTTGGTTTATCGTGTAAAACCATTCCTGCTCCTTTTCCTCATGCTCTGTTTTCTTGAGGAAATTGGATAGATTAAAGTATTTAGTTTTAGTTGTAGTTAAGACTTGCGAAACTAGAGAAAACCCTTAGCTGCAACGTCCCTGGTTTCTTTAACCTTGTACCTCTTCTAGTTGAGTCGAAAAAGATAGGTTTAGATTACTTTACTTTTAGAACACATACCAGCAAAAGAGGGAGCTTCCCCTCCCAATTTGAAGAGCACTCATCACATAGTGTGCATAGCTGTCCGTACAAACTTACACTCAAGAGGTGTTAGTTATTACGCCAACACTCTATAAGTACAGACCTGCCCCTGGTGATGAATTCCTCTATCCAATGTCGCATATGCTTCCCATATATGACCAACTGACTTAGTTGACCTTGATTTGTTGGTGACTCCAAAATATGCGGAAGCAACAAAGTAGCCTGTGAAGTGCCATGAAGGAGATTGGAAATATATTGCCGCAGTTGCCGAATCTTAGCCTTGAGGGCTGCCTTATCTTCTCCATCCTTGAGCACTTGTTCCTTTAGATTATCTGCCGCAACCTTAAAGAAATTCACATCAGTATGTCGGGTTCTTCTACCAAGATTAGCCTTGACAACCTTGAAGTCATAAATCTCAACCTCATCAATGTCCTTATCCTCCAAAGGTGCAACAATCTCGATGATAATCTCATCATCAAAATTCTTCTTCATGTGAACTTGCTTTTTAGTTTTCTTTTTTGGTGTGTCCTAGTAGACACTATCAAGTTTTGCAAAGTTCAACTGATAAGAAGGCTTCCTCCTCTTCTTGCCCAAGATGTTCTCAAGCCAAGATGAGGAGTCTTTACTAACTTCTCTGGGAGGATTGGTTCTAGTTCCATCAACTCCTGATGAATGAATCGGTGTTGAGATATTGCGAACTGGTGAATCAACTTTTGAATCTATATGAATGGGAGAAAGCCTCGGAGAAGTAGGAGATGAAGGCATCACTTCAACTTGTGGTGTTGGTTCAATTGGATCTTCGGATGGATCTGCTTGCTATTCTCGTTGAATCCCAACGAGAGACTTCATCTTTTCCTTCAAACTACTTGACATTCTATCGATCTTTGTACCTTTTGGAGGAAAGCTCATAGCTTTCACTCTAGTTTTTGGACTAGAAGAAGAAGGTAGAGATGACTAAACTATTGGCGGGTCTGCAATTGGAATAGCTACCATCCACATCCTTTTATTGTTCAGGAATAACTCACTGTGCTTGATAACTCGACTTGTTCTTTCCCCAGTTGAAGTGTTCTCTTGGTCGAGTGGCCGCTAATCAATCCGATCTTGGGCATACATGGGAAGTAGGACTTCCCCATCATCATCTGAAAGACCTTCCACATCTTCTGATAAGAAATCAGCCATCTGTTGTAGAGTAAATCTGTTGTAACTACGCTTGCGCACTTCAAACTCATCCACACAATTAACCCAAAAGTATTCAACTGTAGGCACGTTTGCATGATTTTGACCAACACGCGATGCAAAGACTCCATGAGGATCATATGAATGCCTCTCATTGAAAAACTTGAGGCCAAACTTTGACATTTCAGCACTCATCAATTTGGCATCAGCTGATGATCTACATATGTAAATGCTCATTCCAATCAGGAAATTGAATGCAGTCTTGTGCCTGTTACACAAAAAGGTGTGAACTTCGTATACTTGCCTGAAAAATTCCGTGAACACTACTTCATTAGTTGGACATCTTGGTAGCATGACTGGATCACTTGAGAAGCCATATATACCCTAATGTAGGAGAATGTGGGAAATTGGATAAACCAATCAGCCCACTCCGTTATTGCTGATTTGGCATTTGCTGAAATTTGTACATGCAACTCATTATCTAAATCTCGCACTGTATGCATCAAGAACACATCATTCACCTGCCCGTAATGTCATTGAGATTTTGAACACTCCAACTGTGGGTAATGATCATACACATGCTGAGTACCTAAAGTTCCAATGATATTTAAACGTTTGAACTTGCCTTGAAAGGCCATTAGATATATGAGGTAGGATATCATGTGGAACTCATGGACCTTGTAGAATTTTGTCATTTGAAGGTGGAGACTATCATTGATCAAAGTTGGCCAGTCATAATGTTTTGTTCTATCAATAATCTAAGAAATGATGTAAAACATCCAAGGCTGAAATTTATTTGCCTCTGCTTGACCTGTGGCTCTGTTGAGCAAAGTGATCATGGCTGCAATTTCTTCCTTAAACTCACCACACCCAACATTCCTTGGCAAAGTATTCTGCTTCTCTTTCAGCTACTTTTGTGCAACTCTTGTCCGGTATTTTTCCTTTTGCTCAAACCACACCTTTTCACATTCTTCAATTGAAATGATGAAATATTTTGTCCATGGAGGTATTGAGAAACATTTCTCCACATCGTCCGGCCCGAGGCTGCAAATAATATGTGCATCTGCTGATTGGATTTCTCATGAAGTCGGATTATAATACTTAACACAAGCAATTACAAATTCAAGGCTCTGCACTGAGATGGGAATTGAAGCTGCTGCAAGCAACCTAGATTGACCAAGATTCTTGACTCCAATGTTTCTTGTGTCTTTCAAAGTACGTAAATCAAGAACTCGAAACACACGATGCAAGTTGGTTTTGAATGTTATCAGGAAATCGTGGAGCAACACTGATTTGGTTCTGATTTTTGTTGGAGAGTATTGAATGTCGAAAAACTTGAATTTTGATTGTAAACATTGCCTGTGTTCAGAAAAGTTTTGCCCTAACTGCTAAAAATAGATTGCTGATTTTTTTCTTCAAAAAGAGCAGATTTCTAAAAAACGCTGAGGTCTAGGTTTTGTAGGCAATCTCATCCTAAAGAGAGACCCAAATCGTTAGTTTTTCAAAAAAACTAATTTTTTCCTTAAAAAACAAGATCTCCTAAAAAATAGGGGTTGACATGCAAATTTTCCAAAAAACGTTGAGGTCTGGGTTTTGTAAATAATCTCATTTTGAAGAGACCCAAATCGTCAGATTTTGAAAACCCCGAGGATTTCTCGAACATGCGCGAAAAAACAAATTTTCTTGGAAATATAAAATTTTCCAATCTTCAAAAGGAGTAAAAAGCAAGTGGACCCAGATCGATGAAATTGAAAATTATGACCACTTGTTTTGGAAATGTGATGCCCTAGAAAAACAAACCATGAAAAAGCGTGCTTCTGTGCTTCCCAATCTCGAATCCAGGAAGAACACTAAAAAAACACTCCATTTGAGCCTCCAAATCTTGATGAGAAGAAATTTTTATCTTTCTTCCTCTGAAAGCTAACCTGCAAATTATGAAGAATGAATGCTAAAACCTTTCTTAAATAGAGTTTGGAGATAAAAAGCGCTTTCATGCAAAACCCTATTATTTTGGAGTCTATCCACGAAGATAGAAACTATGCATGCAAAAATCTGATTTCGTTTGCATCAAAAAATTGACTTTGGTTGCATCAAACGGTGAATTCCTCTTTATAGCTGCAAAAAGCATGCATGCATGAAGGCACAATTTTATCAACGAAAAACGGGTAAGGCATGAACTCTTGGGAGTATTCACTGGATAGGGGTGCCTAGCTCCTCTAGTGTTAGTCAAATTTTCATTATTTTCAATCTTTTTTTGTTTTTGCTTTCGGTTAGGCCTGCCTCCGACGTTGACGATCTGGAAAATTGGTACTGCCAATTGATAAACTTTGTTTGACCATGGCAATTTCATGTTTGACCATTGCTGAAGTGATCCCTAGCTTCATACCAGCATCTGACATCATCTGATCATGATTGCACGCGCTTGAAATTGCAGGTGAAGACTGAATGGGAACGAGGCATGTTGTAATCAAATTTTTTTCTAAGGCATGAAACCTTGGGCACCCTTCTTGGCCAGAGGTGCCCAAGCCTCCCAGCCTTAGCCAATTTTTATGATTTTTTCAAACTTTTACTTTCTTTGTTTCACGTGAAGCCAATGACCCTTGTTTGATCTTCGTTTTTGGGCAACCGGTGAATAACAAAGTTTGAAAGTCAGTCAATCTGGCAAGCCTAATCATATCTGAGATGATTTATACCCTCTGCCAACCTTTGACGTTGCATCTGACAATATTTGAGATCCAGAATCAAGCTGATGAAGGTGTTTTGAACGTTTTCTGAAAATTGTGAAAAATATTCTAAGGCACTGAAAGCTAGGCGCCCCCTCCTTGATAGGGGTGCCCAAGTCTTCTACACTTAGTCAAATTTAAAAGATTTTCAATTTTCCTTTGATATTCTTCGTTTTGCGTGAAATGCCTCGTTTGATCTGCAATTTTTGTTGTCCGACAGATCCTCTGAACTGGATGATGGATTTATTGAATAGCCTGAACATATCAGAGATGATCTCCAACTTTTCCCAACCCTAAAACTGCTTTTGATCGGTTCTGAATTGGGTTGACGAGGAAGACTTACACATTTTTTGAGAAAATGGCAAAAATAACTAAGGCATGAACACTTGGGTGCCCTTCTTGGATAGGGGCGCCTAACATCACCAAAGTTAAACCATTTTTTTATGATTTTCAACTTTTTCTTGCTTTTCGTTCACCACCATTGCTGATTGTGTTCACCGTTGTTAGGAGCTGAAAAATGGTTTAAGGCATGAAATGCCAGGCGCCCTTCCTTGACAAGGGCGCTTGGACTTTCTAGTGTTAGAATTTTTTTCACAATTTTCAACTTTTTCACTTTCCCTTCTTCGTTCTACGTGCATTGTTCATCATTCGTCGTGTCTGTGCAGCAGTTGAGACTTTGAATCTGACACTTGACAACTGACCATCCTCCATTGATGACTTCAGAGCTCATGTTTTGCCTTTTGAAAAAGCATAATAGACCCACCAGAGAAATCCTAATCTTTTGACGATTCTGATAGGACCAGCCTGATCGGGAAGTATTCTCAACCAATCAAAATCAGTTAGGACCCTCTAATCAATGATTCTATTTTTATAAATTTTCTAAAAATATAAATTTCTATTTTTAGAAAATTTTGCCAGTATTTATTTCACAACAAACCCAAAAAACCCTAAATCAAGTCTATTTTTAGAGATTTCTAAAAATAGAAAGTTTCTATTTTTAGAAAATTTGACTTTTTTCCAAGACTTTAACCACTTTTACAAAATGCCTTAATGAAGCAAAAATTTTAATTTTGGGCATTACAATAGATATGCACTTGCCTTTCACTTAAATATTTAGCAATTTTATCCCCATTTGTCTTTTCATTTTCACGGCTTCATGTTCATGGATCTGGATTAAAATATAGCATTTTCATTTGCATTCCAGGATATCTCAGGTCTCAGATCAAACTTTGAATCTGTTTTTATTTTCATTTTCAAAGATAAAAATTTTGAATCATCGTTCTTGCTCTTGGTGGTTGTCTTCTTCATTTCCATTGTCAACAATTAGATTGAGTAAATGCTTTACAATACAAATGCTTCGGACTAGTTAGCTATTTTACACAAGAGTGACAATTTATTTCTTTGGAACTTGGTATTTAGGTTTTGACATTCATCACACTATAATGAATACTTAGATTTAACTCTTGACACCTGAATTTATTCAATTGATTGAAAACCGAATCATCAGTTTCATAATCATTCTCATTTGGTATGCTTGAGATTCAAGCTTATCCCAATATATTACATCATGTTCAGTTTCCTTGAACTTATTCAGTTATGCCACGAGAAATATATTCATATATGAAAGACACTGCACAAGCAACCATATCATCCATGTTTTTCATAGATGTACGCTGTGCTATTGAGACACTGTTGTAAGTCTGTGTCACTCATGTCTGTTTGTTAGCTGTATGCCTTGGTGATAATTTGTTTCTCTACTCATATAGTGCAGAAGTATCCCTATGATCGAATAAGACATGGTCTAATGGATTTGAATCTTCTTTGTGGTCAAGATTCTGAATCTAAACCCATTTATAGATATGCACTTGCCTTTCTCACTTAAATATTTAGCAATTTTATCCCGATTTTTCTTTTCATTTTCACGGCTTCATGTTCATGGAACTGGATTAAATATAGCATTTTCATTTGCATTCCAGGATATCTCAGGCCTCAGATCAAACGTTGCAATCTGTTTTTATTTATTTTTACAAAAATAAAAATTTCCAATCATCTTTCTTGCTCTTGGTGGTTGTCTTCGTCAATTCCATTGTCAACTATTATATTGAGTAAATTCTTTACAATACAAATTCTTCAGACTAGTTAGCTATTTTACACAAGTGACAATTTATTTCTTTGGAACTTGGTATTTAGGTTTTGACATTCATCACACTATAATGAATACTGAAATATAACTGACACCTGTATTTATTCAATTGATTGAAAACTGAATCATTAATTTCATAATCATTCTCATTTGGTATGCTTGAGATTCAAGCATATCCCAATATATTACATGTTCAGTTTGCTTGAACTCATTCAGTTATGCCAGGGGAAATATATTCATATACGAAAGACACTGCACAAACAACCATATCATCCATGTTATACATGAATCTGCATTAGCTTGCTCTAATGCTTGTGAGTTTAATCTAGTGCTTGTCAAACTGTGATTGGAAATAAGAAGAGCATGCCTCAAAAGAAGATCCACAGCAGAATGCCATGCTTGTCCCCGCATGATATGCCTTTTTACACTCTTTGATACTAGTAATTGTCCCATGCCCTTGGTAGACAATTGTGACTCAGGAGATGGGGTGTTATCCTTTCTTGAATTGAGAGGAATAAGAGTGATGGGTTCGTTATGCCCAATCCTCTCCCTTAGCAGTTAAGGGGTTTGGTATGTTTCCTCCTTTCCCAAGCATTTGTTCTTCCTAATACCTATTATACCTGAGTCTCTCCACAATTACTCTTCATAAAACCAGAAGGCAGATTTTGAATTTCAGCTTAGTGCCAGTAGCTTCTGATATCGCTAGAGTTCATACTTCTCTTTTTTTTGGTTTCTAATTTCTCAGCAATTAAACATTTATTGTGGTTCCATCTAATAGATCTACAACTTTCATGACTTGGTTTTTCTGAACTTATAAAAAACTAAATTTCTCAGCAATTAAACATTTATTGTGGTTCCATCTAATAGAACTACAACTTTCATGAGTTGGTTTTTCTGAACTTATAAAAAACTAAAAGTGACATTGGCCAATGGATTGAAGATTGATACACCACTCTCTTGTAGTTTTCTTTGAAAATGTTTAAAAACTTGGGGTTTGCATATACCTAATATGTATCCTATGGTAAAGTTTTTATCTCCTCTCAGTAGCATCTTGTTGCATTGTACCAATCTTTTGTTTTGATGTTTAGTCGACCCCTTATTGGTAAGATGAATTTATTTTACTTCACTATTGTTTTAGATGCACCCTTGGTAATCTTGAGTCTATCTAGTTTAAGTGATAATTTTGTAGTTTGTTTTGCTTGCCCGGCTTGTTGAGCATTTTAATTTAGAGTATTAGTTTGGGTTGATATTTATCTTTAATATGTTGCATTTGCTTTTGTTTCAGATCAAGATTATGTTCTTCAGTTTGTGCCATCAGCAAATCGCATAGAGCTTTTGCAATCGAATTCATGCCCAACTTTGATAACAAGCCATGTAGAGAAATTGTAAAATAATCCATGGATGGTGCTTTGTACCATGCTCATTTTTGTAGCGAGCCTCCCAAAATCCATATGTTAGAAACAAGCAATAAAATCGTTGTTGATGATTATGTTCCCTTTATATGTGCAATTCTTTTTCTCCACTTCCATAATGATAAAATGAATTTTGCTAGTTCTATTTTTGATGTTTTTAGGTATCTTTCTGTTATGGGAATATATAATTTTGATTTCTTTCTTCACTAGACAGAAATTCAAGGCAATGTGTTGTTTTCAGTCTATAAAGTCCGCAGAACTCAATGGAATAAACCTACAGACATTGAAACTAATTTGGTTGTAAGTGATTCAACTATGATGTATATTGGTTCTAATTTAAGATGCTTTCTGGAAGATAACATATTGAAGTAATCTGTAAGATTATCTAATGCTTTTAATTTGTGATGCATGCTTATTATGATTCCATACGTTCCACAGTTCTCCATGCCAAAGCCTTTGTTTAGTTTACGAGTCGTTAGTGCATTCTCTTTTGCTTTACATCCATTTTTTTTATTTGTACTGCACTGAACAACAATTGCATGATCCTTGCAATTTTCAGTAAAATATGAATATTGTTGGATTAATTGTCTTTAATGTCAAAGTCGCCACCAAGAAAATTGTATGCTGTTGTTCCAAAGAAATGGAAATCGTATGCCTTGAGAAATCGCTAATGGGGAATTGAAAGTACGAAGGCCAAATGACACTAATTGCACCATTCCAAGGGCAGACTTTACCTTACAAAGGCAACACTGAAATTAGATTAAATTCATTTTTATTAATGATGATGGACCCCCCTCTATGTTGGCGCCTCTTTAAACAAGTCGTCCCAATTTCACAAATAAATAATATATAAAGGACACTTCCATTTGGGAAAGATGTCTCAATGAAGTGATGCCTCCTTCCATGAAATCACACCCGTCTCCAAGTGGCATGAAGATATAAAATTAGAATGACGTGTGGATGGAAGAGTGTGAAGAATAAAAGATCTTATCATTTGAACACAAGCAATATTTTTATGAAGGAAAAAAGGAAATATGCTTGATCATTCAAATACACAAGCAAATCTGGTGAAGAAGATTAAAAAAGGATCGTCATCCATTGAAGAAGCAATATTTAAGAAGGCGAAAAATTTGTTTATTTGGAGGTTGATGCCTCCTAATAGAAGAGATTGGTGTCTCTTGCTAAGTTGGTGATTAATAGTGGGGATTGGTGTCTCAAGTGGGTTGGTGCCTACAATATTTTTAAGAGATTTTTGATATGTGGGTGGATTTGCACAGTAGATCCAAGTATTCCTTTTTTGCGGTTTTTCTCTTGGAAGGGTTTTTACGTAAATTTTGTGTTCTTAATTGTTAGATGTGATTGCTATTATTGTGGTTGTTAAATTTCAAATAAGAAAAAGATTAACTTATATTGATTCACCCCCACCCCTTCTCTTAGTATAAGTGTGTGCTCATCAAATATATCTATATCAAAATCAAAGTTTCTTAGTTATACAATTGTAACGAGAGATTCAAACACATTATGACTAAAAGAATGGAGTGAAAGATCCCATGTGCAAGGAAAATTATTTGCACAATCCTCGCACTCAACTTTTCAAGGATAGAATGAGATAGCCAAAAGCCACTAAAATAGGGCTCAAGGGTTTTGTGTTTAGGGATGATTGCCCATTTGGATTGTTGTTAAGGTTTTTGTTGGAGCAATTATCTATCTTTGATAACGGGCTATTTGTTTCCAAAATGTCTTAGTAACTTGGTAATGAACATTGAGGATTTGGAATTGAGATATAAGGGTAGGAGGGAATAAGGTAGATTGAAGAACATGTTGATTAAATAGTTTATCAACACCATTTTGATTCGACGTTGTAGGACCTGGTGGATGATATCCATTGAGATAAATGCAAGAACTATGTTTTTGTTGATTTTTTTATAAGATAAAAACTTAAAATGTTGCGAGCTAATATGAAATGCTCCAAAGCTTTTAAAACAATTTGAATGACCAAAGTTGAATCTTTGTTAAATAATAATCTAGAGATGTTAATGAAAGTAAAGAGATCTTATAAGGTAGCAACCCAAGCAATTAAAGGAACAAGCTCTGATATGATGCAACAAAGCTTAATCGAGTTGGGGCAACAAATAATTTTTTATGAACACACCAAATACAACTCAAGAACACCAAAGTATCACACAAATGAATTCAAGGATGTAAAAAATCATGCACAAACATAAAGAATCAACAAGCTAGATGACCAAAAGAGACCAAATGATCATTGAATTTAAGTTAATTGGAAGGGAAAGCTTATGTGATAAAAATGTGCTAGAAATACTGAAAAATAATGCAAACAAACAAGATTATGTGGATCCATGGACACATTGAAGTAAAAAATATGACAAATTGTTGAAGTTATAAAAGGGACAATATAGTTGAAAGGTGAAGTAGCAATGATGGAACAATGTTGTGAAAGTCAAATGCACCTAATAATTGTTACTCTAGTATTTGCTAGTGACAAATAAAAATATACTAGTATTTCATCAAACAAGTTGTGACACATTTTTAAGGGTAACAAACTATAAGCAACCAATGTTTTTGAGTAATAAAGGGGAACAATGTCTCTGACTATTGGCAAATTAACACTTTAACTCTGATACTTGCTTTGACTTGAAAAATGAAGAAATATAAATTTTAAAGGCTGACAAGAAAATTAATGGATATAAAGATAAAACTAAAAGTTAAATAAAAAAATTGAAAATTGTTGATTTCTTTTAGATTTGATATATCTAAGGCTTTTATATTTTCAGAATATGATTCTTACAATCACTATAATTTCTTGCATATTATAATCAGAATATTGAACAATATTGATCATGAATTCACAAGTTTGAATTTTCCTTAATGGTATTCAATCTAAAGAGCAAAACATTTATTAATTTCAATGTCTCCAATTGTGGATTGGATCTTTATTAAATATATAAGGAAGAGACATCCCATGAGTGGACATGTCTCCACAAAGTGGAGGCATGTCCGTTCATGAGATGTCTCATGAATTGTGCCTTTTAATCTTAACTAAACACCTGATCTCTAATTGGGGTTTGTTTCTTAACAAACATAAATGCTTACCAAGTTCGATCTGTATTTATCTTGCACAAATAAATAATATCCAATCTGGAAATGATCACCGATAATGACGCTCAATTGGGATCCTATATGAAACATGAAAATATATACAATTAAATATATATGTGTGTATACATATGTCAATACATACTAACATATATATATGCACATATTATCAAATCGATCATCATTTCTATATCTGATCGAAGCTATCATATTTCAACACTCCCTCTTAGCTAGGGAAGATAAAACTAACCAAGTATATAATGATATCACCTTACTCGTGATATAAGAAGATATGGTATGCTTCTAAGAGTGTCAAGTCACATGACATAACACATCTTTATTATGGTATCTGCACTGACATCAAGTCTCATGATGTCTACCATAATAAATCATGGCATATCCAAGGATACATTTATCCACCATGATTATCTCAAAAGGATCATAATGATCTTCAACTGATATCAAGTCTCATGATATCTATCAAAATGTCCAAGAGATACTATCATGACATATCCACGGATATCAAGTCACATGATATCCATCATGATAGTGAAACTAATCATTGTAATAGTGATATCACCTTACTCGTGATATCAGAAGATATGGTATGCTTCTAAGAGTATCAAGTCACATGACATTCTTCATAACACATCTTCATTATGGTATGTGCACTTACATCAAGTCTCATGATGTCTACCATAATAAATCGTGGCATATCCAATGATACATTTATCCACCATGATTATCTCATAAGGATCATAATGATATTCAATTGATATCAAGTCTTATGATATCTATCAAAATGTCCAAGAGATACTATCATGACATATCCATAGATATCAAGTCATATGCTATCCATCATGATAGTGAAACTAATCATTATAAAGTCGTCACCTTACAATGTCAAATACAAGTGTTCATTATCAGAAAGATCGTCACCTTTCAATAGTGTACACAGGGGGAGGTGCATAAACTGATGGAGTTACACACATGACAAAAGAGTTTACACATTAAACATCTTTTAAATATATTAGTACAAAATAAACAATTTGAGTCTCAATCTCAACAATAACTTACATTTCAACTATACCAAGTTTCTTCCTGAAGTGTTCAACTTTAACTCTGGAGAGAGTTTTGGTGAGAATGTCCGTTGTTTGATCGCTTGCACTAATATACTCCAACTAGATCACATTCCTTTCTACCATGCCTCTCACATAGTGCTAAGGAATCTCTATAAGCTTTGATCTATCATGGAATATTGGATTCACTAAAAGCTTAATACAACTCTGATTGTCATAGTGGATAATAGTAGGATTCAGGGGGTCACCAAATAATCCCACAAGCAATTTTCGGAGCCATACTGCTTCTCTTGCTCCCATAGAGGCTGCAATAAATTTGACTTCTGTTGTACTCAATGCTACAAAAGATTGCTTCCTTCTACACCAAGATATCATCGTAGACTTCAACCTGAAACATCTAGAGGTACTCTTTCGATCTTCTTCTTTAGGTTCAGTAGGCTCCCTCTGAATCTTCAAGCACTTGCATCAACCTCCTGACTTCATCATCCAAGATTGCCCGCAACACTTGCTTTAGAGAAATGGTTTCCAACACTCACCTCTGTAGAGATTCAGGGTTGTCCTCTTCAACCTCATCCCAAATCACTCTATTATGAATAGGTTTGCGAAGCTACCAATGTTAAATCCAGGTTGACTGACTTGAACAATTATGATCTCAACTACTGAAGAGGTACTTCAAGGATTTAGCACCAACACTACAACCCTTACTTATTCTCAGCAAATCATAGAACTCCCTCTGAAGGTTAATTCTTCCTCTTTGAAGAGATGTCTTCAACCATTCATTCAGTCTCATGGCTGCAAGAAGTGTCTCCATTCTCTTCTTCTTTTGAAAGCAATCTCTTGGTCCATCCTAATGCACATTAAGAAGAGATTCCTTAATAGTTCATATGACTCAACTATTCCGAAGAGAAATACAAATGCTAGAAGCATATGAGATTCACTTATCCAATGTTATATCATGAATTAATAACTATATACAATTCATGAACACTATTCAACCACACAATACTTATCTCATTGAAATCATAATCGTATATGTAGACAATGAGGAATTGATATCAACGATCACAATATTTGCTCTCTGCCCTTTGCAGTGGCATCGATCGTTGTTGCTCTCAATGCAAACTCTTGACTTTGATTGCAACTGAATATCAAAAGAAGGTCAAGATATCCTTTACCCAGTCAATATGTCTGCTCTAACTATGATGTCGACTTCTTTGTCAGGAGTATAATCAAGGGATGAATCCATATCTTGTGGAGCCTTCTACTCCTCACTGTATATCCCCATGTAAGATCCTTAAGATCTTCTGAAGGCTACCTCCTCTTTGATAGAGACATCTCAGCTGATCTTAATCTGTTTTTGTCCTAGGATAAATAGATTCAGTAAGCCTTTGAAGACTCGTTGTTGCCCACAAATATACCCTCCTTGCTTGAAGGTTTCAGATTTGTTCTTTTATCCTTGTACACAAGACAACCAAATATCTATGAAGGCCTCCTCTGGGGTCATGTTCCCCAATATTCAATGAGGATTTCTATTCAGTCCAACATGAGCACCAACTCATTGAATCTACAGATTGTAAATGCAATCATTCGGCTAGAGCATACACTAATCCTCAAATTTCCTTTTTAGTTAATGCCATTAAAAACTCAACCTCACATCCAAGGCAACATGAAGCAATAACTCTGTTAAATCTTTTAACACAAAAATACCCTTGATTTCTTTCCTAAATGTTAACAAAAGTAAGGTCTGCAATATCTTCCAAAAATAATACAACTTCATTAGACACTTTTACATCAAATTGTAATACCTCAAACTGAACCGCCAGACCATGTAAAGTGCTCCCACATTTCTTAGATTCACACAACTTAGATTCAATAGCTACGACTGCTTAGAAAGACAAATCTGCCATTCTAGACAAGCCTGAGAGTCACACATGAAGATATGGTGATCACGAGCTGTGAAAAGGTAATACAACTCACGTCAGCCACTATATACTTCCTTCCTCACATCAGACCGTACAATGTACAACCCGACACAGCAAACATAAGTGTTTTGCAGGAATGACGCTTTATTGGTAGCATAATGATCGGCAAAGATGAACCAATAACCAGTTCATCGTACACACCAAATAACTTAGAGAGAATATCAAATTGTTACGGAAATAAGGATTTCTCGATCTGATGCCAGAGCAGATTACTATCGAATACTGGCCTAAGGATATACGCTTTAGTGTAAATGAATCACGTGCTAGAAATTCAAGTTAATTCGCTAATGCTGGACAAGTTCTCAGATTGAGCTTGAGACGATATCGTGAATGGTGGTTCCAATACCAATCATAAAGGAGTAGAATGCCACATATTCCCCTCCTATCGTGAATGCCAAAACATGTGAAGGTGTTGGTTAGTGCACCCCACAAATAGTGATGAGGGTGATTTATTGATTGGGTCAGCGCCCTTGTAGTGGCACTTTCGATTATGTATGACATCCGCCTTTAGACTCCCTCACAAGGAGAGTTTGAACATACCACCAAAGTGGCGTGAGGCTATGGCTTCGCCACTATTCACCAACTTTGCCTAACACTCTCAGTGAACACCCATGAACAAATAGACTTAGTGCGCCCTCCAACTGGATAATTATATCGTTGACAATATAGAGGTTTTCGTCTCTATCTGATCTACATGAGTGTGCTCAAACTCGTGATGGATGATCAGATGCGCTCAAAACTCTATAGCTTCCAATGTTGCCCCAAGTAGAGACTCGTTATGCGGCCACCTTCTGTGTCTTTATTCCACACAAACCAAAATTATGCTTAGTCAATTCTGTTTTTAATTTCCTGAACCTTGCTCTGATACCATGTTGATTTCTTTTAGATTTGATATATCTAAGGATTTCCTATTTTCAGAATATGATTCTTATAATCACTTTGTATCAATGGGTTATGGATTTTAGCAAGGTTAGATTAAATAAAACCCAAAGAAGTTATGAAGAACAAAGAAAACATTAAATAAGAACAATTATACCAGATATATGTCGACGCTTTCATGATTCACCTCAATAACACCTCCTAGCTTGCAGCTTATGATTGTTTCCCTCAGATCTCTGTGAGCAAATTGACTATGCCATTGTCCTATGCAAGTTTTGAAGGATTTAAATGACCAAAAGACTATGATAAATGCTTTTGCCTAAAATGCAAAGTAAAACATAATGAAGTGGTTCTATAATGATGATAAAGTGGATGCAATAATAATGATAAAAAGTGATGCCCTAAATTGTGAGCAAAATTAACATTTTATAAAGAATGTAAATTTGCACGGATGAACGAGATTAAAAGTTGTCAAAGCCTAAAATCAGTGGATGAGATTTCTTGTGACAATCCCTAATTAGAGTTAGGGAAAGATTGTTAAATGAGTGACCAAGATGTGATTTGATAAAATCAAATCGGTGGTCAAGAATGAATGTGATAATTAGCCAAAAAGATAAAGATTTCAAAATATCAAGAAGATAAAGAGTTGAACTGAAAAACAGATTTGGAAAAATCAAGACTTTTCTCAATTACTTGATTTTTGAAAGAAGATTACTATTTTGAATTAAATTAATTCAAAATAATGTTTTTATGAAACAATAAATAATCTTTTTCAAATTACTTACTAAAATGAAGAGACAGTTAACAAAACAAAATAAAATGAAATTATTTTAAAATGAGAGGAATGTGAAATTAGGAAATTAAATAATTAAACATAATTATTTAATTTAGAGGAGTATGACAGATAATTAAATAAATTAATATATTCATTTAATTGTGAGAATTAGTGATATATTAAATAAATAAATAAAATTCATTTATTTAATAATCAAGAAGAATAAATGAATAAATGTAATTAAATAAATGAATAAATTAATTTAATTGTAAGAAGACAATAGACAATTAAGGACATACTGAATAAATAAATAAAATTTATTTATTTAATAATCATGAAGAATACAATAAACATGAATTAATTAAATAATAATGAATTACTTAATTAATAGTCGAATTTGGACCAAGGACATAATTAAATGTCATAATCATGTTAGGATGAAAGGCCTAGGTCATTTTTATGTGTCTACATTTGCCCCTCTTTGTCATAATGCAGCTTGTCGCATTGTGGCAAAGAAAATAAGTCAAAAATGTGCCCCAATGCAAAATACGATGAGAAAGAATGACGAGGAGGGTTGTGGTATGCCCCCTTGAGAGGATATACGGATTCCAAGAACATGGGTGTGCTCCCAACATTGATGAGAAGAGACAAATAAATGTTAGTGTAAAAGATATGGATGATGGTATGAATGCAATGCCCATATGAAATGAGTGAGAGAAGATGACAAGACAAAAGGAGATGCATGTTAATTTCTAGACCAAATCCTTCAACACCTTACCATAGGACTTTAATATTTATTGCTCTTTTAATCATCATTGGGCAGATTGTTGTAATGGCCAACAAACATCGTGATATGACATTAATAGAGATGTGCAAGGTCGCACCATTACATAAGACAAGTAGTCGTAGACAAGGATGATCATGACTCATACTAAGAACGTAATTGCCCTAGTCTTTTTGTCATAACCAACCGCAAGTAGAAAAAGACAAGAAGGACAAGCCATGAAACATTGTTAATCTCTAAATCCTGTTTCCAGGACATCCTTGAGAAAGTAGCAACATGATTTCCAAAAACTCAAAAATAAAACCGTCATCATGAGACGTCGCTGTTTTTCTAAGTCCTATTATCAAGATCTCGTTGAAAAACTAGTAACATGATGAAAAAGCCAAAGAACAATAGACATGAAATAAGGACAAGCCATGAAACGTCGTTGCTTCTCTAAATCCTGTTTCTAGAACATCCTCGAGAAACTAGCAACATGATTGGCAAAAGAACAAAAATAAAGTCAATGTCATGATACGTCGCTGTTTTTCTAAATCTCGTTGTCGGGATCTCACTGAAAAACTAGTAACATGAGGAAAAGGACATTATCATGATACATCACTGTTTTTCTAAATCTCGTTGTCGGGATCTCGCTAAAAAACTAGTAACATGAGGAAAAAGACATTATCATGATATGTCGCTATTTTTTTAAATCTCGTTGTCGGGATCTCGTTGAAAAACTAGTAACACATGAGGAAAAAGACATTATCATGATTCGTCATTGTTTTTCTAAATCTCATTGTCAGGATCTCATTGAAAAACTAGTAACATGATTTAAAAGACAAGACAAACATCATGAGACATCGCCATTTTTCTAAATCCCATTGTTGGGATCTCACTGAAAAACTAGTAACATGAGTGTCAAAAGACCAAACAAACATCATGAGACGTCGTTGTTTATCTAAATCCTATTGTCGGGATCTCGCTGAAAAACTAGTAACATGATAAAAAGGCCAAAGACAAGGGCTAAGTGTTTGTCAAGTGTGTCTGAATGCCAAGTGCTTTAATGTCAAGTGTGTCTTGATTGAATTTGATTACATGTCATTGCTGAATTGATCGAAATTGCTGATGAAACAGAATTTTGATAGATTGTTTGCTTGGGATTGATGGGAGATTTGCTTGATTTGAAGAAAGTTTGACGTGTGTGAAAATGTTGTGCCATGAACCCTAATGGACTGACCTAGTGCGACCTCGGGGGCTCATCGATTGATGGCCTTGCCTATGTTGTGCACTCAGAGACCTCGTAGTTCGACACGACCAATGACTTTGTCCAAAGGACAAAATTTTGAATCATGATTTTATTTTGACAAACCTAGAAGGACTGACCTAAAGTCTCGGGGATTCAAAGATGAATCTTGCCTACGTAGAAAATGCGCAGAGACAACATAGTTTAGACATGGACAAAAGATACTAATTGACGGGACTAAGTAGATTGGCCAGACATACATTGACTTTGACTCTATTTTTGGGATTTGACATTGATTTGGATATTTTTGTATTTTCTCTAAACATTTTCGATTGTTTAGGTCTTTTTTCAAGACTTTTTCAAAATTTTAGGACTTTTTTCAGGACTTGTTTAGATTTTTAGGACATTTTTCTGGACTTTTTCAGATTTTTAAGACTTTTTTCAAGACTTTTTCAAGTTTTTAGGACTTTTTACAAATTTTTATGACTTTTTGATGTTTTACAAAAATTGTGACAAAATGTATGTGAATGATGTTGACGCACATGAATCCAAGGAAAACCATGATTTTGCTGCTAGTCAAGCTGAATACAAATTGACAGGTGATGATGACAACAACAATGTTATTTGATGTGGGAAGGGCACATCCCAAAACAACGTGAAGATGAAAATGATATGACAAGAGGATAAAATTTTGTAGCAGGGCCAAGGGCAAAATCAAGGACTGTTTTGGATGATGCGCCAGGTTTTCCATATTGTTGCATTTGGAATGACGAGGGATCTTTAGACCATTGACACGGTAAACCAAGATGGGTGATAGGTAAAAGGCAAGAGAGATGGATGACCTTGGTAAAAGATATGAGACATAAATGGCTTGGACTAGGAGAATTATCATGTGGTCTCCAAGGATGATGTCACATAGTGAAAAGGAGGCTATGAACGTAATGACATATTATTCAATGAATAAGGTATGACCAAAAGATAGACATGTCAAAAGTTTTCCAAAGCATGATTTGTTTTTGTGCCTTAGTCTTTGTCAAGATCAACATAGGTGGGAAAATGGATGGATGAAAACTTCATGTGAAGGGCATGGGAGATGAGATGACTTGCCCCCAAGTGCAATGGTCGACATAGATGATTTATTCTACACATGATGCCTGTTTGCCAGGTTTTCATCATGGTACTTATCCAAAGCACCTGTTTGCCAGGTTTTCATCATTGGATGAATTTTTTTCTCTTTACTATTTTTGATATTTTGATTCTTTTGGTGTCACCAAGACGCCTGTTTTCCAAGTTTTCATCAAGGTGACAATTTTTTTGATATTTCATTTTTTTTTGTATTTTTAGGTTTTTCCGAATAGCCTTGATGCTTTAGATGACCACTGACTGTGGTAAAGATTTTGACGGTGCGGATATAGAGATTGGTGCCATGACATGCCAATAATGACCTTTCTGAAGTAGTTGCCTTGTCACGATGATAGCGTTTGCATATAGCTAATTGATGTCATTGTGATCCTTGTTGATACTAGAGTTGGCCTTATCAGAATATGCACATCGCAATAGAGTACCATGAGAGTCCTTATGATAGAGAGTTTTTGCCAAGATGCAATAGATTTATGATAGGGGATGTTTGGAATTTATGGAGGATGTAGGATTATGATGGATGATGGTGGATGTGGACAGGTTGGTTGGATGTTTAGATGTATTGGTTTTCATTCTCCAAACTTTGGGCTTTGAGTTAGGATAGTGTTTGGAACCAACACTTTTATATGTATTTCTTGATGGCCATGTTGACGGAGGTGGACATGTATTGTATGTGGGAGTCCTCTTGTGTCGTGGCTCCACATTTTGATTGACTTTTGGATTTGGCATATTTTCTTTGCCTGATTCATTCTTTTCTTGACCACTATTGGACATGGTATTTTTATTGTTGACATTATGGTCAGGAGATGACGGTCTTAAAGTATTAATGTTGAACCCCTAAGGTAATTTAGCTCCTTGACTTAAAAGTATGGCTAAATATTTGTCTCTGTCATATAAGGCCATTTTTTCTATGAAATAGACAGCCTCAGGATCTTGTACGGCTACCTCTAGGTTTTTCGCAAGTATTTGTCCATATCCATCTTTATGTAAGAATGGTTCAAAAGGGTTGTTTGATGAGGATGGTGTGGTCATGAGAGGTTGAGTAGCTGTGTCACTAAATGGGTCGTCAAAAGTCCAATTTGGGTAATAAGTGTGATGGGTGACATTGGAATGAGAATCTTGTCCAAAGTTTTCCATGTGTTGTTTCTTTCTTTTGGAGTCTAGTTTCCACCATAAAAGGTAATTTCTCAAATGATAGGGATGACAACTAAATGCAGGGATGACACTAGCCTTTTTTTTTGTATTTTTAGATAAAGGATGATAATGCAAGACTATGTTTTTGGATTTTCGATAAAGGACTTAGGTTTAAAATGAGGACTAAGTTTGATAATGTTGACTAAGGAGTAAGATGATTAATGCAAAGTCTAGGTTGAAAATGAGGACTAGAGGTGGACAATGCAAAGTCTAAGTTTAAAATGATGACTAACTTTGGGCAATATTTGGATAAAGGTTTTCCTAACCACTCTAAGCTTGACTTCTGTCTCAACTTAGGTTATCAAAAGAGACTTACTAAAGGGACTAAATGACGAGTGAGCCTGCCTAACTAGACTGTTGAGTTGGAGGTTCTCACAAAAAGGACAATGACCAAAAAGAGGAATAATGACTAAATCCCAAGATAAACTAGTGTTGAAAACAATAGTTTTTACAAAGTGTGGAGATTTGACCGAATCCAAATTTTGCCAAGATGAGACTTAAGGACAATTTTTTGCTAAAAATGATGATTATGACGCCTAGGGAATGCAACTAAAATATGGGAATTTTAAACCTATGGTTAAAATGAAAGCTAATGAATGCAAATGATGGATGTTTCGAGCAATTTCAATTCTAGTGTCTGATAGAGACTTTCTAAAAAAAATGTTTGACAGTAGGCAAAGATGCCAGGACTTGAATTCTGGTCTGAGGCAGTGTTTGGTTTTCTGTTAGACAAATGCATAGCTATAGGTAGCAGATGCGTTGCAGCTTTGGAAATGTCAAATGTAGTGTTGTTTTGCAAATGCGACTTTTTAGATGTCAAATGCGGTTTTGTAAGCAATAATTGCGACTTTGTTTGACAATTGTTGTTTTTTGAAGATGTTGTTTTGACTGACTCCGTTTTGATGATCAAGTTGTTTGACGAAAACAACAAAAATAAGCACATAATACAATGTGTTTTTAGTTTATATGTGATGGATTTGTTTAAGGCAGAGAACAATTACACCTTAGGTTGTGCTAGACAATATTTATTGAGTTCTTACTTGGATAAATCCAGCTACGCATATTCAAGGCGGATGACTAGTAGTTTGACCCCACTGGCTCCCCTCCACGAAACTCACTTATACGGGGTAGATAAGCTACTGTACCCATGAAACTCCCATGGAATACATCTCATCTCCACACATGAACCATAAATATGTAAGATGACTTCACAGGTCCGAACCTGTTGCACCATCAAATAGAAAGGATTTTGGAAAAACTACAAGTGGCTTTTTAATTTGGGCACCCATTCAAAAGAGCCATGTGAGGCAATATCATCCCAGTTCTATAGAGCTTACGCTCTATAGGTTTTAATGCACCACAATGGTACTTGGGGAGTGAAGTGCTGGTCCACTGGGATCCTCATAATACTGAGCTTTCCTCGAGTATTAAAATTTGTATATTGGTTGGGAGTCGCTGGTGATAAGCACGTCATTGGTTTTGAGTCATCTTGGGGTGAGTACTTTTTCCTACCAAGACAAGCCCAAGTTCTAGAGTCAGCAACCGTTTCTCTTACACCCAAGATCACACGAATGCGTAAGGGGAGAGGATACTTCGATATATCGAATCGTGGGGTTCTAGACTAACATGAACATGCACAAAAAACACTGGTTAAATTTTAAGCCCAAATGACAATTTTTTAACTACCAAACAAAAAGCTTTTTTAAACAAATCAATGTCTTCATAAGGTCCTACATGCAAATGATCAGTAGTTTCCTTTGTGTCTTCGGCTTTTGTCCTGCAAAAAGAAGTTTATGTTTTTTTTTTTTTGTTTTCTCTTTGGTCTTCTATGCTTCATCCTGCAAAAACTAAGCTATCCCCCTAAGCACAACTGCAAACAAAACATTAACAAAAATAAAACAGGACAAAAATGACAATGATTAGAGATGAAAGATGGAATGTGTGCACCTAGAATTTATTTAGCTCCAAGTTCTTTGTCCACTTGATCCAATGTGTTCTTTTAAGTGTTTATTTTTTTCTTGCACATTCACAAACCCAACAAAGCCAAAACCCTAACAAGATACTTGATCACTAATATTAGAGGGTTAGCTAGTCAAGACAAATCTGATTTATGGAAATATTTTTGATAGTAAAAATAAAAATACAGAGAACAAACCCATAGTAAAAATTCAAGAGCTTTCCACAAATGTAAAGAAATCTGAAAGATTGCTTGTTTTGCACCTAAAATTATTTTTTTATGAAAAATTCAAAACAAGTCCAAAAAATATGATTTTTTCACTGAAGGTGCCTGACATAATTCCAAATCTGCAGAATTTTTTTTGTGAATAGATCTACAACCGTTTGTGAGATTCAAGCAAATATTTGTGAAACCCTAATTTTCAAAGATATGTTGTTTGACTAATAATTTTTCATCCAAATTTAAAACCTAAAAAATAGACCACTATTGAAATTCAGAGCTCTTTCCAAAAATGTAAACATATCCAAACAATTCAACAATTTTCTCTCAAAATTGATTTTTTATGAAAAATAACAAAAAAATTATAAAAAATTAAAAACATCTCCAAAAAATATGATTTTTTTGTGGAAGCTCTTGATATTGTCACCAACTCGTAGAATTTGTTTTGTGAAAATATCTGTAGTTGTTTGAAAGTTATGGTTGAATCTTTGAAAATTAGGGTTATGTCCCAGAATGATGCAAAACCTACAATAAAAAGCAAACAAAACCTACAACAAAAAGAATCCAAGTCCAAAATTTCTCAAAATTTCTCAAAATATGTCAGGTTCACCAATGTATCAATGGGTTATGGATTTTAGCAAGGTTAGATTAAATAAAACCCAAAGAAGTTATGAAGAACAAAGAAAGCATTAAATAAGAACAGTTATACCAGATATATGTTGATGCTTCCATGATTCACCTCCATAACACCTCCTAGCTTGCAGCTTATGATTGTTGCCCTCATAATCGTGTGATCAAATTGACTATGCCATTGTCCTATGCAAGTTTTGAAGGATTTAAATGACCAAAAGACTATGATAAATGCTTGTACCTAAAATGCAAAGTAAAACATAATGAAGTGGTTCTATAATAATGATAAAGTGGATGCAATAATAATGATAAAAAGTGATGCCCTAAATTGTGAGCAAAATTTACATTTTATAAAGAATGTAATTTTGCACGGATGGACGAGATTAAAAGTTGTCAAAGCCTAAAATCAGTGGACGAGATTTCATTTGACAATCCCTAATTAAGGTTAGGGCAAGATTTTTAAATGAATGGCCAAGATGTGATTTGATAAAATGAAATTGGCGGTCAAGAATAAATGTGATAATTAGCCAAAAAGATAAAGATTTTAAAAAATCAAGAAGATAAAGAGTTGAACTGAAAAGTAGATTTAGAAAAATCAAGACTTTTCTCAATTACTTGATTTTTGGAAGAAGATTACTATTTTGAATTAAATTAATTCAAAATAATGTTTTTATGAAACAATAAATAATATTTTTTAGATTACTTACTAAAATGAAGAGACAGTTAATAAAACAAAATAAAACAAAATCATTTTAAATAATTTCATTTATTTAAAATGAGAGGAATGTGAATTTAGGTAATTATATAATTAAACATAATTATTTAATTTAGAGGAGTATGACCAATAATTAAATAAATTAATAAATTCATTCAATTGTGAGAATTAATGATATATTAAATAAATAAATAAAATTCATTTATTTAATAATCAGGAAGAATAAATGGATAAAGGTAATTAAATAAATTAATAAATTAATTTAATTGTAAGAAGACAATAGACATTTAAGGACGTATCGAATAAATAAATATAATTTATTTATTTAATAATCATGAAGAATACAATAGACATGAATTAATTAAATAATAATGAATTACTTAATTAATAGTCGAATCTGGACCAAGGACATAATTAAATGTCATAATTATGCTAGGATGAAAGGCCTATGTCATTTTTATGTGTCTACACACTGTACTTTCTTGCAAATTATAATCAGAATATTGAACAATACTGATCATGAATTCACAAGTCTAAATTTTCCTTAATGGTATTCAATCTACAAGAGAAGAACATATATTAATTTCAATGTGTCTAATTGTGGAATGGATCTCTATTAAATATATAAAGAAGAGACACATCCCATGAGTGGACATGTCTCCACAAAGTGGAGGCATGTCTGTTCATGAGATGTCTCATGAATTGTGCCTTTTCATCTTAACTAAACACTCGATCGCTAATCAAGGTTTGTTTCGTAATAAAAATAAATGCTTACCAAGTTTGATTTGTATTTATCTTGCACAAATAAATAATATACAATCTGGAAATGATGAGCGATAATGATGCTTGATCGAGATCCTATATGAAACATGAAAATATATACAATTAAATATATATGTGTGTATACATATGCCAATACATACTGACATATATATACACACACATATTATCAAATCGATCATCATTTCTATATCTGACCGAAGCTACAATATTTCAACAAAAATAAAACATGATATCTTTAACTTACCAAGGGTGGATGACAAATCATAGAAAAAATAGATGTTTAAAGTTGAACGTCCTTGAAAGGTAAGGTCGTTAAGAATGTTGAGTTGCACTTCAATTTTACAAGAATAAACAAAGATACCACATCACACAAACGACTAAACTAGAGAATAAGACAATAGGTACAAGCTTAAGCTCCAGATTTGGCAAGACAATAGGTAAGGAGGTTTCAAATTGCAAGTATGATGGGAATTTTTTGACTATGAAGGGGCCCCAAAACCTTATAAAATAAACATCACCCAATGTAAAGCTAAACAAGCGTGAAATTGCATTCAAGTTGCCTCCTAATAATGATCAAGTTTTCAAAGGAGTTGAAACCTTTTACACTTTTATAATCTAGTTGCCAACACAAGAAACTAGGAAGAAAATCTAAACAAACCCAAGCCCCTTCCTAGCATACCAAACACCCTTGACCATGGTGTGGGAGACCTAAAGCATGTTTAGGAAGACATCTCTTCCTTTTTTGAACAATCTTCTACAAACCATCATCTTTCAAAGGCTCTAAATGAGGGGAGAGGGAAGGGTTAGCCTTTGTTGAAGACTCACACTGAGCCCTCACAAGCATTGAAAATGACATTAAGGAAACATTGAAGCTTCCAAAGTAGCATGATGAATAACCTCAACACTTAGCACCAAAGTGTCCAAAGACCAAAATTTGTCCTTGAGAAGACAACCCAACAGGAGAAATCTTTGAAGTCTTGACAACATTTGGGCTAGGTTTCTTAGTTGACTCATCATCCTCAATCAAAATCATCGATAGCCAAATGCTCATAAATGGAATTCCTTTACCAAGTTGATTCACCATTCTTGAAGCAAGAGCATGGACAATTCAAAGCAATGTATCAAATAGAAAATAATCTCCTACAACAAAATAGTGAAAGGGAAGACCTTGATAGTTGATTGCTTGAGTCCTCTATTTGTACCCAACAAGCATGAAAATATCCCTAGGTAGATCCTTGGAGGTGTTAATATACACAAGAATGCAAACAAAGGTAGTAAGGAAAAAGTTTGTTGATGAAGTATCCTCTTGTAAAAAAATTCCAAGAGCCTTGTCAATAGATTCAAATCCAAAAACTTCCCAAACTTGAAGAGGGAGATTGGGTAGCCTAACCCAAATAGGCATAATACTTGAGGTTTTGGTTAAAAATTTGATGGAAGGAAACCACAATTCTAATGAGAGGGTGTCGCATCGTAAAATTGCACCCCTTGCAATTTCACTTGCACTTTTGCATCCACTTTAGTGTCCACTCCCTTAGAATTTTTATAGGCTCATTTTAGCCCTTGCATCAGCCTTTTCCCCTCTCAGGATGCTCATGACCCCTTTTTAGATGCTGCATTTGGGTATAACCTTTTTCTTAAACCTTGTGTTTTCCTTGTTTGCACCATTTTTTAGCGTATTTTTTCTAGACACTAGTGCACCATGCGATGTCCACGCGTCGTGCTAGTGTCCTGTGACATTTCAATGTCCAAATGGTTGTTTCTGAGCCTTTGGCCACTTGTCACCTACGTTTGTTGGTGGTAACGGCTTAGGATACCTTGTAATGACTCGAGAACCTTATTTTCCCTTCTATTCTCTCTTTAAAGTCTATCTTTTCACTTCATTATCTCTCTTGGCTTCTCTCTTGAATTCTCTTCTCTCTTAGACATTCTCTATTGTCTGTCTGTCTCTCTCTCAAGTTTGCACAACTCTCTTTCTTAGACATTCTCTCTTGCTTAGACATTCTCTATTGTCTTACTCTCTCTCTCAAGCTCACACAACTCTCTTGCTTGCTACAAAACTTTCAAGTTCTCACAAAGCTCTCTACTACTCTCTTGGCTCTCATAACTATCTCTCATTGGATTCCTCAACCCTTGCAAGCATTGAAGACATTTACTTATTAGAGGATTCATTGCTCAGTTGGATGAGTGTTTTCTTTCTCTCCCTTCATTTCATCATCTACATTCTACTTAATCCACATTTAATTAGTTTACTTTACTTTATTTTAGCTATGTTATACTCTGTTAGCTTTTTGTATTTTAAGAGCTTTTAGCAATCAGGATAGAAGTAGTCATTTTATTATTTTTTGTGAGTCACAGTTTTCGGTTTGTAGGAGACACTAGCATGCCTTTGGGACAATAGAGCGTTGCGCTATCATTCATTTACCTCGCTATCGCCCTTGGCCAAGAGTTCACTAGTTTGTCCAAAAGACCTTTGCGACCTACTCTTTCTATTTTTTGGAACTCTCGCCTTTTTATCTTATCATTTGGTAACCATTCCTCTAGGTAGTTGAGGACTGTTTGATCCTTGATTCTTGCTTGTCTCGAGACTCGAGGGTAGAAAATTTCCTCTACAAAGGGAATGCTATCCCCACAGCCAAATTACATGCTCCAAAACCCACAATTGAAGACGCAATGAAAAATACCTTAGCATAGTGATAAAATTCAATCTTGTCCTCAATGAGAGGCCTCTACAAATTTGAAGCCTATTTATTTAATTCTAGAAGGGATGGCCATAAATGATTGAATCTGCAGATGAGGGCTTGATGTTTTAAATTTTTCATTATCAACCACCTCTCGTCCATAAATGACAATAGGGGAGGGTGGAGAACATGCAATGAGTTGGGGTTTGTTAGGAAAAGGTGTGTTTTCCACCTTGCATAATGTTATAATGTAATATTTATTTATTATTTCGTGCACTTAGGGTATCTAGGGATGTGTGCATCTTGTGGCCACTTTATGTGTTGTATGTAACATTGGATTAAATATTTAATGGGGTTGCACATGTGAATAATATTTTTTATTGAGAAAACTTACTACCAATATTAAATTAGGGGTTAATGGTTTTCTAAGCTCATGGTATTACTTGCATGGTTTTATGTAATACCACTTGTTGGTTTTGTGTGAGCTTGTTTCTATAAAAGAAAACACATGGGTAGTTGTCTAAGGTTGGGTTGTTAACTAGTTGGGAGGTTGGATCTTCCTAGTATTTGTGAGGTTTGAAGCATGGCATGAGATGTGTGGTTACATGCTTGATCACATGGAGTGGTTCTTGAGTGCTTGATGTTTCAAAGGTGTTCATAGACAACTTTGAAAATGTATTGTAATGTTTATTGTTGAATAATACACGAGTAATGGATGATTTTGGAGATTGGGTTTTTTCTTCTTTGAGGATTTTTATAGGGTATATTTTGTGTTATCTTTGATGGTATGTTGTCTATTATTTTGCATATGGATTTTGAATACTTGTTTGCATATATTTTTCTATTTGGGTTATGTGAAAATTATTCTGAGTGAATGCATATTTGTTTTCATTTGATACCAGAGCCATGGTTGTTGTTTGTATAATATTTGTTGTATTAGATCTAGTGTATAGTTTGAATCCAGAGCTTGCATGGAAAGAATTAAGACATGGAAAGATATGAGGGTTTTGTGCGAGTGCTTTTTGTAGATTTCGAGTTTTGGGGTTGCAGATTTGTGGTTATTTTTTACATATCCGAGTTTATGAATCTTTGATGGAAAAAAGAGGTTTTTTATGGATTTTCATCATGAGGTTTTTGTAGGAGAAATTTTGTAGATGGTCCATTGGAACAAAATTGACCTTTCCATTAGATCTAGGAGGCTCGAGAGATGAAGATTGACATAAAATTTGACCTATTCTGGTCATTATGGAAAAAAAAATTGCTCCCTATCTTGTTGTACGGTTGTAAAAATGTCAATTCGTTTGCAAAAGAAAAATAAATTAAAAAATAAACAAATAATTCTGGAACAAAAATTAAATGCTTTAATTAAAAATAAAAATAAAAAATGCAAAGGGGGTTCATAGGCCTCATACCTTGCGGGTTTGACACCCTGCCAATCATACAACCATGGTAGGGACTGTCACCCATGATGATCGACGATATTGTCATTGGCAGGGCATACTCCCTAGCCTGATGCGACCGTTGGTCCCATGGGGAACTGAGTGATGTCACCCCAACCCTCATGGGCATATAAAATAAATAAATTTATAATCCACCATTAAAATTTTGTTTTTAATAAATTTTTACCATAATTTTTGAAAAAAAAATTTAACTGAAATTAATTCTCTTGGTGGGTTTTCCACCCTATAGGTGGTGCCATTGCCACTAGCATGTCACCCAAGGGGCACCACTATTTTTCTCTATTAGCCAAACTTGACAAATTTTTTTCTAGGGGCATAACTTTTGCCTAGAGTGTCAGATTTGCGACTTCTTATACTCATTGGAAAGGCGATTTCATGAATTTCATTGTGGTATTAGTGGGTTTTCCAATTTTTGATGTTTTGATAGTGATTTTATTGTTGGTAATCAAATGTTCCCTTTGAGTTTGGAGATTTCATAACTTGTGCATACAAAATCAAATTTTGAACTTCTTATAGTCGACATAAACCTTGTTAAGATCACTATACAATGGATCAAGTTTGGAAATGTATTGACATGATTTATTTGTTGTTATTTCCATCTGATCTATTTAGAGATTTTTTTTTACTATGGTGATTTTGTGAGCTTATAGATAATTGGATCTTGGTGATTGATGTTGAGGTTTCATGTTTTATCATTTCACATGTGATCCTTGTTTGATAGGATGCTTCTTTTTTATTATGCCATGATGAAATCTTGATCACATTAGAGTGTTGGCATGATACATGTATATGATATGTTCATTGGAGCATATGATATTTTGAGGAGATCTGAAATCATGATCTCATGGTGTGTTCTTGATTTCGTGGTTAAGATTTGACATTGATCTTGGTTGGTTCTCTTGGTATTGGGTAAATTGATCATTTTCTTGAGAGCTTTATGATGATGCTTTTTTGCATTTGAAGTTTGACATGGATTGATCGGTTATAGGTACTCATGGATGCTAGCAATTAGTTTTCATATGGTTTATTAGATTAGTATTATAAGTGTAATAAATATTAAGTTGTTGAGAAACAACTTAATATTATTGTTAGTGTGGTTTGTTAGAATATTATGTATAAGAAAAGTATATGAGAGATTGTAGGTATATGAGTTGTTAGAAAAACACATTATCAGGGAGTGGTTCCTAAGATATAGGAGATTAAAATATTATATAAATGTGTAATATGTGTTAAACAAGGATGAAAAAATAGAATAATATTTTTGTGTGTAGTTTGAAATTTAATATGGTATCAGAGATGGGCATCCAAAAATTTATTTCATTATTTGTCTAGTAAAATCACAATCTCTCTCAATATTGAATGAAAAATAAAAATTCAAAATTTTCTGGAAAGCTTGGAACAAGTAGGATAAAACCTAAAAATTGTTTGAAAATGTTTTGAGTATTTAGTGAGCAGCTTGAAGAGGAAGTTGGATGTGATATGAATGTTGTGTAAAAATATTAGCATGTGCAACATATTTTCAGTAGTTGGAGAATTGTTTTTGTAAAGTGATCCTTTCTTGAACTTATTTTTCTATTATCTTTTGCTCCTTTTCTTGCTCAAATAATGAATCAAGCATTGATGGTAATAATCGTCGATTGTAGTTGCATTTTCTTAATATGTATGCTTCCTTGATGGTGAAATGATCAGATGCTTGCTGACAATTTCAAGCTTGCTTTGAGCCTAAACTATTTTTTGTTCATCTTTAAGTTCTATAACCATCAAAGATATGTAGTAGTTTGCTGTTGTGGATCTCAACTCCAATTGTGCAATTATCTTTTTGACTTTTCTACAACCTTCAATAATTACCTTTGTTGTGTCATGCCTTATAGTATGGACTGTGTTTGTATGTCATTAGGGTAGCATTGTCATTTCTTAGCAGAAGTATGTAGATTTTGAGTTATGATTAATCAGTGGTAAAAATATTCTAAAGATGTAAGAGAGCTACTCAAGCTATAACATATTCAATTGATATCTAAATGCATTATACTATGTTTACAAAGGTGACTTCATGAACTCTATGCATTCATTCAGTCTTGCAATGGTGAGAAAAGATATTGCAGACAATTGTGTAAGCATCAAATGATGTCATGGTCTACGCATCTTGTCTATGTAAGGATTAATATTATTTAATGATTGCTAATATAGTAATAAATTGTAAAAAAATATAAAAAATAAATGCTCTAATTATAATTGAATGCATTATCATTTGTACACGACATCCATTTTAAGGGGGCATTTTAAAATTGAACTTCAAAGCCAAATTTTCTAATTAGAAAATCAAATGGAGGATGGAGGCACATGAGGTTGGAGGACACTCAATGTCCTCTCGTTAGTCACCAACGATGAGGCCGCTTATCAAATTTGGTGGAATTTTTTTTTCTATTGTGTGGTAGTGAGTTTTCTATTATGTTGGAGATTGAGTGGCATGATCAACAACAATGGGTATTTCTATTCATGTGTGTGTTACTTTCTTATGTATCCTCCTAGTGTAAATTACTAGAATAAACAAAAACACTAATGTAATGCAGTTCATGGATCTTGAAAAGGTTAGTGGTGATCTAGAAAACCATATGAGGTGAACATATGAGTGTGTTCCTGTTTGTGTCTAGGTTCGTGGTAAACCCATATGAAAACCATGAAAGGTTGATAAGAGGTGCCTTTTGTTTGAATCAAGATCATGAGTCAAAAGAGATGGGTTTATTGTAGTTGAAATTGTTAAAGTTTAAAAGGAGAATAATGTGGAAATCATTGATGTTATAAATAGTTGTATAGGAAAGCAACTAACTATAGAGATTCTTTGACTGTCAGACTTCTTGGAAGTATGGTCGGTCAATGATGAGTTCATTAGAATTGAAAGTGAGATAAATTATTGTATGTAGGTGATCATTTGCAGCAAGATCCTGATAGCAATATGCAAACCTAAAGTATGCATAGGTATACGATTCTATTTCCAACTTGTGTGATGTTCTTTCTCCCCATCTTCACACTAAGGGGGGGTGCTAGGATTAGTGTTCATATGGATTATTAAATTGGTATTATAAGTGTAATAAATATTAAGTTGTTGAGAAAAAAATTAATATTATTGTTAGTGTGGTTTGTTAGAATATTATGTATAAGACAAATAGACGAGAGATTGTAGGTATATGATTTGTTAGAAAAAATCATATTATTAGGGAGTGGTTCCTAAAATATAGGAGTAAAATCCTATATAAATGTGTAATATGTGTTGAACAAGGATGAAAAAAATAGAGTAATTATTTTGTGTGTAGTCTGAAATTTAATAATGGATACTTGGAGACATAGGTGAGGCTAGGAGATTTATTGAGATTAGAGGCATGATGAGACAGTTTCTCATTGGTGCAGTTTTAGCTGGAAGTTTGAGGAGCCCACACTTTGGTTGTACGTGATTTGAACGTGGACCTGTGAGAAGATTGTTCTTAGATGAGTCATGATGACTTCGATATCTTGGAGGAGCATTCTCATTCCCTACTCTTGGTCTACTCGGTTGTTAATCATTTGAAGTATTTCACATTGTTACTTTCAAATGCATTAAGTTTTATGCTTTATCTTCTCATTCATATGGATCTTGAGCTATGGTCTTCTAGTTTTGGAGTGTTCATATGAGGGATGTTGGCATGTTTATCTCCTTATGTATGTTCATTGATGTTGGGTTTAGGAGACATTATTAGGCTTATTCCCTTGGTTTTTTCTTCCTTTGGTTTGAGATGCATACATATTAGTTATGGTTAGATGTGGATAGTGCTATTATCTTTGGGGTTTTATGGAGATCATACTTATCACAACTTAGCATTTAGAGGTGTGTGGTGAAGGACATGCTACATGTTTTTATTTGTACATTCTCTCTTTGGTCTTTTTCTACTACTTGTATGTTTGTATTCACATTACATTAGATTTGAAATCTTGTGTGGAGCTATGGTAATCACTATGTTTGTGGTCATGTGTTTATCATTGTTATTTGGTGGTGACATGGATGTTCATTTATCTCTTTCCTTTGTTGGGTGTGAAGAACTTGGGAAAGCTAAGGAGACTTGTAGTGAGAGATGTATTGTAGCATATTGGTTTACAGGATTTGCATATATTTTTGGGTGTTCCTTGGTTCTACATGATGTAGGGTACACCTTCTATGTGTTGCTATTGGTGGATCTTGGGTGCCTTGATCTTTTTCATATTTGAAATTACCTATGCAGTGGAAGTTCCTAGATGTGTATGTTCATTATATGATAGGTTTGGTACTTGGAGCTTGTGATTGCATGTTATGGGTTGTATATGTTGATGGCATGAGGTTCACTTGTTATGATTTGTATACATTTGAGATATGGATAATTCAATGTGTTAGCATTTTTTGTGGGTGTTATTTGCAGCTATGGTGATTTTATCTTGACAACTACAAATACTTACTTGTTGCCTTTGGATTAAGTGTTTGTGTATTAGGATATCGGTTGGAGGAAGAAATTATGGTTCTTTGTGGTCTAGTTAGTGTGTCATCTCTTTGGATGGTTTCTTATCTTTGTGCATTGGCATGATGGAGGATGAGAGCATTCATGCTTGATATGGTGGTCACCTTGATTCTTGTTGCAGGTATCTTGATGGAGCACATGGAACACTTTGATTCCTTGATGGTAGATGTAGCTAGAGGTGATTGTTCCCTTGTTCATGTTTGAGTTTACTTGTTTACCCCTTATTTAATGTGTAGCATCTTAAATTGTCACCCTTGACAATTTCACACTATGTTTTCCTCCCCTTTAAGTTATTTGACCTATTTAAGCTCCTGATTTCTAAATTTATGCATTCCATAGCTTATTTTGAATATCTTTTGATAATTTGTAAGCATAAAATCAATACTCTCATTTAATACTTTGTCCTTGACACTTTAAACCCTCAAAAATAGGGTTGGGACACTGGAATCTAGGGTGCCTATGTCTCCCTATTTTGGCTCCAAATTCAAATATGTTGGTGTCGACATTTTATTATTTGAAATTCAAATATTTAAAGTCGATTGTTGAGATTTTTTTTTGGGAAATTAGAATAATAGCATATAAATACCTAGTTATTACATCATTTGAACATTGTCAAGAATTAAGTGAAATCATCTAGCAACAAGTGAGCATCAAGAGAAAGTATTGTGATCAAGATCATTCAAGAGCAAGTAAAGAGTAGCCATTAGAGTTTTATTGCAACAATTCAAGATCCAACATCATGGAAAAGTGTATGCGAGTTCATGTGGTATCATTTTTTTGTGAAGGATAACCTTCATTGTAGGTCTCCAAAGCATTCAAACATTCAAGAAAATAAAGAAAACAAGATCCAAGATCCTTGAGGTGATGTGTATGACTTCAGTCCTTCAAGGAAGCTATTGGAAGGTGGTGAGTTGCAACACTTTGTGATTTAATCATTCCTTTCTTTTATTTATCCATTTATCATTGAAATTGCCATTGTGGAAGTTGAAACACTTACACGAGGTTTGATTGAGGAAAACCCCTAAAATGGCCTAAAATTTTCTCTCTTTGTCAATGTGTAGATCTTAGATTGAAGATGATCAAAGGAAATTTGGAGAGACTTTATTCATTGTTGCATTCAAAACCCTAGGCCTTGAAAACTCATGGAAAGTCAATTACATAAATAAAAAACACTGATCCAACAAGTCTGCAAATGAGAAATGGAAGTGCAAACTTGACTTCAGAGGACTGCGAAAATAGATTTGAAAAATACCTAGCAGGACAATGGTGCCCTCAACACCAACATACTGATAAATTTAGCTGAAATTTATATCACATGTGCACAATGTCCTCCCCTTTTTCTTTTTCTTTTTCGATTTCCTCAGTGACATATTAGATTTTATGTATTTGTATCAGAACACTAATTTGTATCATTAAGTCAATTAGATCATCACATTTCATTATTAGGTCATTTCTAGATTTGGTTAAGGGTTGGTTGACTCATCTATTAGGTTGTAAGTCAACCTTATACCTTGTCCAAATCCATCAAACCACCATTCCATCCTCACATTCCACATCATCACACACACATATATGAAATTAGGGAAAGGTGGCAAACCTTAAGGTGAAAACTAAAAAGGGCTCCCTTTCCCTCCATTTCACAATGCATATAACAAGTGGGAGAATGCTAGGAAAATGTGCGTTGTCTACCTTGCATAATGTTATAATGTAATATTTATTTATTATGTGCTGCACCTAGGGGATCTAAGGATATGTGTATTACATGGGTCTAGCATTCTTAGGGTCACTTTATGTGTTGTATGTAACGTTAGATTAAATATTTAATGTGGGGTTGGACATAGGAATAATATTTAATATTATGAAAACTTACTGTAATATCATAAAATTGCACCCTTTGCAATTTCACATTCTGGAATCCACTTTAGTGTCCACTCCCCTAGCATTTGTGTAAGTTAATTTTATCCCCTGGATCAACCTTTTTCCCTCTCAGGATGCTCGAAAACCCCTTTTCAGTATCTACCCTCACATGCCAACTTTACATCAAACCCTATACTTTTCTCATTTGTGTCATTTTGTAGCGTAATGTGTCTAGACATTAGCTCACCCTATTGACGTATGTGTGCCATGCTAGCGTCTTGTAATGTTTCAACATTCAAATGACCTATTTCAAGCATGTTTGCCACTTGTCAGCTAATTTTATCGATGGTAACAATCCAAGATGCCCTAAAATAGTTCGGGAAGCTTCTTTTCCCTCCTTAAAAGTTATATTTTCAATCCATTTGGTCTTCAAGCTTCTTCTCCCTCTTGGATTATATCTTGGAAATTATCCTTCTTTCCCTTGCTTGCACAAGTCTCCTTACTTGTTACAGTAGCTTCAAGCACTCTTAAGTTCTCTTAGCAACACTCTTTGCAACTATCTTTGCATCCCTTTTTGGCTCCATTGGCTCTTGTAGCTCTATCTCCCTTATCTTGCACCTTTGAGAATTTTTGGATTTGTCATATCCCCTATCTATTGCATCTCTACTTTGTGATATAGGTTCTCCTCATCAAGCAGGGATTTATTTTATCACTTTACTTCGCGATATGGGTTCTCCTCCTCAGGCGAGGATCTATTTTATCACTCCTTTGTCCATTTCTCTCCATCTATTTGGTTTTCCATGGAGGTGGGAACAATAAAATAGGGGTTTGACTGAGGCAAACCCTTATACAACCCCAACACTTTCTCCAGATCTTACGCATGCAGGTATTGAAGACATTTAGGTGTTGGAGGCTTCATTACTTGGATTGTTGTGAGAATTTTCTCTCTGATTCTCTTACTTTATCATTTATATCACTTTATTCTAGTTCTATCACATTCTATCATTTTCCCACATTCTGTAAGTTCTTAGAAATGTGATTGTTAGTGATCACTTTTCCATTTCTATGATATTCTCTCTTTATGGTCTATATGAGATGTCATCACACCTCTAGGATACTAGCGCATCACGTTTTCGTCCTTATCCCATGCTACCATCCTTTGGCTGAGAGCCTGTCAATTTTTTTAGGAAATCTTCGTGACCTGCTCTTGCAGATTCTAGAACTCTCGTGTTTGTTCCTTGAGGTAGTTTAGGGTGGTTCACTCTGTGAGGCTCTCTGAATGAAGATAACTTGTGAGCCAAAAATCCCCATTCTCTACATTTTGGTGAACTCAACATGAATCACAATATTTTTCAAATAACTAGGAATTTATTTACCCCAACTTGGTGGGGTCATAACTTTTGACTCGGTGCTTGAAATTCAGAATCGTTTACACTATTGGAAAGGTCTCCAAGAGGATTAGCTCAGTCCCTAAAATGCAGTGCCTTTGTAAAGATAATTTTAGGGCTTGATGCAAGTTTCAACTCCAAATTATACTCTGAAGACCTCTGAAAATGCAAATTACTAGAACCTAGAAAATATCAAAAAAATCCGAAAATCTAGATTTTTGGTTTTTCTTAGTTCTATCATTAGCCAATTTTTTTATTCATTATTTATCATATTTAGCTTAATATTTTCAAAATGAATTCAATATCTTATTTTATGAGTTCAGTATCTAATTTTATTGAAAGTGTTAATGATGTTCCATTTCATACATGTGATAGTGACTTGGCTTTACCCATGTCACTTGGTGTCTTTGATCCTTCTCACAAAATTCCTCTTGCTTTGGAGGATATCTTGTTGCAAGAAGAGGAAATCATTGATACCTTTCTTAATGTTACTCTACCTTCTCTTCATTCCAATGCACTCTCTTCTAGAGAAGATGCATTAGTGAATGGTGAATCTCTTCTCTCTTCCAATGCACTCTCCTTTATAGATGACGCATTGGTGAATGATGAATCTCCTTCCATATTTGATCCTCCCTGGATCGATGTTGATAATATGTCTTAAAACAATTATTCTACTATTTGTGATCATTATGTAAATGCAATCTATGTCTCCACTGCCCCTTAAAGGCCTAAGAGATTGGTAATTTACCTGACTCTAGCTAGTCCTTCTCCTAAAATGATTTGTTCTATTGGCGGTGTCCCATTTGAGAACAATTATCTTGATATTTCTATGGATCCCTCTTACGGAGTGGTAGCCCATACTTATGAGAATAAAATGAATAAACAACCAAGCCTTCTTCAAGCACTTAAACCCACGACTAAAGAACCTAGTGATTGCGATCTTGTCAAGCAACTTCGAGTTACCCCGACTAAGATTTCACTGTGGGACTTGCTTCAGTTTTCTTCAGTTTACCAAGGTATGCTTCAAGAAGTCTTGCAAAAGATACTCTTTCCTTCCTCTGCTAGGCCGAGAGATAATTCATTGATGGATCATATTTGTGCGGATTCGCTAAATATCACGTTCTATCCACAGGAAATCCCGCCTCTAGAAGTACAGAATCAAGCAAATCCTCTAATGATTATAGTTAACATTAACAATATTGAGATTAGATGTACTCTCATTGATGTTGATTCAATGCTCAATGTATGTAGCATTGATCTATTGCCTAAGATTAATATTGATTTATCTTCTCTTAATGCTTCTTTTGTTGTCATTCATGGGTTTGATAATGTTGGTCGACATGCCCTAGGCATGATAGTCTTGCCTTTGAGGTTGGGACTCATTACAGTACCCACCCTCGTATATGTTATATCAAAAAAATTACCTTATAACCTTCTTCTCGCTAGACCATGGATTCATACTATAGGTGCAGTCTCGTCTACCTTGCATAAATCCATTAAGTTCATTTACAATAATTGAGTGGTCACAATCAAGGTTGACCCTGAGGCTATGCATTTATGTGAGATGGCAGTTGTCAGTCAAGTTTTGGTTGTGCCTACTCTTATTCCTTCAGTGTCTTCCAATGTGTCCATGTGTACTCCAACATTACCTACTACAAAGGATACTCTTGAGATAAATGTTTTTGAAGAAGATGAAATCTTAAGTCTGCTCCTACTTCTCAAAGGAATGCATGTCTTGGTGATGATTGGGGTTCTCTAGACTTTACAAAGTACTTCGTTGGAGAGCATAAGTTTGACTTGATCCACTTAGACCTTTCGATAACATCATCCACACTCACTATTAAAATGATGACTCTTTTGTATCATGTGGTAATGTGAACCCAAATTATAATGCTCTCTATGGAGATCCTCCTTTGTTGTCCTCTATCTTCATGTCTTCCTCTTGTGAGTAGTAAAAATCTTCTTCATAAGAGAAAGGGTTGCTTCCTGCTCCTTATTCTTTATTTGAGAAAGAGTGTATTTTGTTGGGGCTTCTTAAAGCCTGCTTGATTACTCTTCCTTCTCCTATATGTAAGAGATCTCATAAACATGATAAATAAAAACATTCTTTCTATGCATACCATCGAGTGCCTGACCATTCCACTAGTGAATGTAAGGCCTTGAAGGATAAAATATAACTTCATGATTCAAGTGTCATCACTCATTTATTTGCTGATGTACCTACCTCTTCTTCGAATGACAAGTGATATTGAGGTCTACCTATATCTTTTATATTGTAAGTATCTTTCATGGTTCTCCTCCCCTGTATGTTGGGGGTAGTGATATTTTTTTTTGGAGATGTGTGTCCTTCTTAAGGACCCCCTCTCTTCTCTATGTATTTCAAGTGAAGTGTCCCTTGAGTGGACCCCTTTTCTCTTGAAGGGTTCCTGAGGAACCCCCTTTGAAATATTATATCTCAAATGAATTCTATGGCATCTAGCTTGGGGGAAACCCAACTAGACCTATTTTATATCTTCGTGTCTAGCTTGGGGTAGCCCGACTAGACCTTTCTTTTCTAATAATGCATCCCTTGAGTGGACCCCTTTCCTTTTGAAGGGCTCCCAAGGGACCTCTTTGAAAGCTTTGAAATTATGGATTGTTTGTGGGACTACATATTGTCTTTCCTATGTGGCTTTTTGTCTTCTAACATGTTTTATATACGGATTAACATGTTTCTTTGTAGGTGTGCCTGTGAAGCCACTTTCCAACCCAAATTTGCGGAGTCCCCTTTCATTGGGTTTCCTTCATGAAAGAGAACTTGAGGGATGCCTCCTTGTAGATCTGCAAGCCTGTAAGATGCTTACTTCACTGGGCTTCCTTCGTGAGAGAGAACTTGAGGGAATGCCTTCTTGTAGGTCTACAGGCCTATGAGACACTTACATCCTGCGACATTTTTCCATTGTCAATTTGCAGGCCTTCGGTGTATTTTTTGCAACTTCGTAGTTCTGTGGAGCTACAAAGGCCTTTTGTTCAAACCTCCTCAAGAGAGAGTACCTATGGAGCTATCTCCCTTGGAATTTTCTTTCCTTTCTAGCTCTTAATTTCTATTCTCTTTTCTCTTCATTCTCTTCCTTCTCAATTGTGTATACCGAATCGAAGATCTATATCTTCATCATCCTGAGTATATGCTCTTTCTCTCTTCGACATTGGTTGCTTCCCTAATTTTTGGGTGTATTATTCTATTGCAACAATCAATCCTTACATCAAGGTATCTTTCACTTTGTTGACTCAAATCCTTTAGTTTTTTGTGCACTAACATTTTTGTCTAGTGCAAGTCTTTCTTGTATAATGTGTTTTTTTGTAGGTCTTGAGCCTGGAAACATGTTTCTTTGGTTTGAAGAGTTGTCTGCCTCCTCTACAGTATCCTTTTGGCATAATGATGTTATTTATGTTTATTATATTTCCTTTAGCGTGCATATTAGTGTAGATTCATATGCCCACTAAAGTGGGGGCAAAATGTAATGTCATAAAATTTCACCATTTACAATTTCACATACATTCTTGAATCCTCATTAGTGTGCACTCCCCTAGCATTTTTGTAAGTTCATTTTAGCCCTTGCATCAGCCTTTTTCCCTCTCAGGATGCTCGAAAACCCCTTTTCAATAGCTACCCTTGCATGTCAACTTTGCATCGAACCCTGTGCTTTTCTCATTTGTGTCATTTTGTAGTGTGATGTGTCCAGACACTAGCACATTGCATAGATGTTTGCATGCCACAATAGCATCCTGCAATGTTTCAACATTCAAATAAGCATTTCCAAGCATGTTTTCCACTTGTTAGCTACTTTTGTCGGTGGTAACGACCCAAAATTCCCTAAAACGACTCGAGAAGCTTCTTTTCCCTCCTTAAAAGTCATATTTTCAATCCATTTGGTCTTTTAGCTTCTTCTCCCTCTTGTCTTCTATCTTGGACATTATCCTTCTTGCCCTTGCTTGCACAAGTATCCTTACTTCTTACAACAGCTTCAAGCACTCTCAAGCTCTCTTAGCAACACTCTTTTCCTTCCTTTTTGGCTCCCTTGGCTCTTGCAACTCTATCTCCCTTATCTTGAACATTTGAGAATCTTGGGATTTGTCACATCCCCTATCTACTGCATCTCTACTTTGTAATATGGTTTCTCCTCCTCAAGCAGGGATTTATTTTATCACCTTAATTCGTGATATGGGTTCTCCTCCTCAAGCGAGGATTGATTTTATCACTCCTTTGTCCATTTCTCTCTATCTATTTGGCTATTTGTGGAGGTGGGAACACCAAAATGGGGGTTTGACTGAGGAAAACCCCTATACAGCCCCAACACTTTCTCCAGATCTTACACATGTAGGTATTGAATAAATTCAAGTGTTGGAGACTTCATTACTTGGATTTTTGTGAGAATTTTCTCTCTTATTCTCTTACTTTATCATTTATATTTCACTTTATTCCAGTTCTATTACATTAGTCATTTTCCCACATTCTATAAGTTCTTAGAACTTTGATTGTTAGTGATCACTTTGCCATTTTTTTGTGATATTCTCACTTTTTGGTCTGTACGAGATGTCAGTGCAGCTCTAGGATGCTAGTGCACTGCACTATCATACTTATCCCACACTATCATCCTTTAGTCAAGAGCCTTCCAGTTTGTCCAAAAAATCTTCGTGACGTGTTCTTTCAGATTCTAGAACTCTCGCATTTGTTCTTTGAGGTAGTTTGGGGCAGTTCTCTCTATGAGGCTCTTTGAATGAAGAGAACTCGTGAGCCAAAAATCTCCCTTATCTACACTTACTACCAATATTAAATGAGGAGTTAATGGTTTTGTAAGTTCATGGTATTAGTCACATGGTTGTATGTAATACCACTTGGTGGTTTTCTGTGATCTTGTTTTTATAAAAGAAAACATATGGGTAGTTGTCTAAGGTTTAATTGTTGGCTAGTTGGTAGGTTAGCTCTTGTTAACAGTTTTGAGGGTTGAAGCATGGTATGATATGTGTGGTTGCATGGTTGTTCACATTGAGTGCTTGTTGATGGTTTGATGTTTTAAAGGTGTTCATGGACAAATTTGAAGATGCATTGTAATGTTTATTGTTGAATAACACATGAGCGATGAATGCTTTTGGAGGCTACACTTTTCCTTCTTGAGGTTTTTTTCAAGGTATATATTGTGTCATCTTTGATGGTATGTTGTATATTCTTTTGCATATGGATTTTGAATACTTGTTTGCATAGATTTGTCTATTTGGGTAATGTGGAAATTATCTTGGATGGATGCATATTTCCTTTCATGGTTTACATCATAGGGAAACATAACCAAATGAATGACATGGAATGTTAGTATTTTGAGCACCATTAGTATAAGTTTTCCCCACATTAGGCCTAGGAAAAGAGGCATGAGTAGCTTCACAGACATCAAGAATAGAGGGGTTGGTGTCAAAAGAAATGTAAACCTCAAATAACATCACACTCTATACTAAAAATAGAGAGTGCCATTGTAGGCAAGCCACACCTAAGAGAGTGGCCTCTATTAGGGAATGGAAAATTCCAATGATGAGTGAGTTCAAACCAATAGTGGCATACATTCTTTGAGCGAAAAAATTCTCTTCCCAAATTTGCAATATAGATTCAACTCATGATAGTGATATGATTGTTTAGTCAAGTTGTCTAATGAATTTTCTAAATAATACTTATAAGTAGGAGATGGAAAATTTGACTTTATGGTAGAAATCCTAAAGTTTTGGTTCAAACATTAGAGGATGAGGGATTCTTGGCCTTGTTTGGTTTCATTTTTTACCATTCATTCACTTCCAAAAATACTTGTGATAAAACTGCTACATAGATTAGGATAAAATTGTGTTGGTAGTCATTGTAACTCAAGTGGAAATTTAAAGTTAAAACCAAGATAGGAAGATTGAGTATCAAGGCTTAGGGAATTGATTTGGAGATTGGAACAAGATTAATAAGGATTAGGGTAAAATTGAAGACAAGTGAAAAATAAGAAATTGAGTTGGAATAATAAAATTTTAATAAACATAAACTTGAAAGGAGTTTGAAGAATCATTAAATTTATGCAAATTTAAGTCAATTATTTTGGGTGATACATAGTATCCCCATGTTGAGGCAAAGATTTGCGAGGCATCAATTAATAAAAAAGTTTTCTATCTATAAAGAGGGTCAACAAAAACAACTCAACCTATTCATGATGTATAGATAGATGAAAAAGTTTATTGAAGCACATATTATTTTTAATATAGAAAGACAAATAAATTGTAATCTAGAGATTAAACCTAGAAAATATATGTAAATATCAAGGATAGGAAAGACTAGTCACTTGCCATAAGTGGGGTGGGAAGAAAAACACATATAACATGATGGTTTACCATCAAATGCAATCAAGGTATCTCTTGTAACATAATCTAGTTTATTGGGAAAGTCTTGAACATGTAAAATAAATAGTAGTCACATAGTGCTTGCTGTAGTGCATAGAAATAACAAAATAATTATAGAATAAGACAATCCAAAGGTGGGGTTAACCCAAAGTTAAAACATTTTTTTCTTTCTAGTTCGAAAAAATGATAACTATAAATTCAAGGTTGACCATACATTAAACAAAAAAATAACCAAAGGAGTATGAGGGTGATGACAATACAACTAGTGCTAGATGAAGTTATGCCTAGGTTAAAATAATCCTTATATCCAAGAATAGACGAAAAAACCCTTGAGTTAGAAATTAGCAATACATTGTGAGAGGAATTGAAATTTGTGGTGTGAGAAACTAATGATTCCTAATTTTATATTATATTTTAATTTAAACCATAAAAATATTTTTTAGTTTTCTTAGTGATGTTGGTTAAATAACTATCAATTAAGCAAGAAAATTTTCTATTCGACATAATTGTGATATTCCCTTGAGAGGCTCTATGACCAAATCAATTCTAGAGATTAGAATTTTGACCATTATTTTAAACTACAAGGTTACTTTAGATTGAGGGAGAGCTCAAAATTAGGTGTCACTTCGTTGGATGGTTTCCTTAGTCACTTTGGACAAGAGGTTCATTTTAAAAAGAATCGAGTTTTGGAGAATGACACATTTAAAGCTAGTTTAATCTTTTAGGCACATTGTAGTATCACGATATACTTAGACTCAAATTCAAGCACATCACTTTTCATTGGTTAGAAAATATTAACACTCTTTAAGAGGTATAAAAAAACTTGGGGTCCTAATGATTTGGCATAGGATAAATATAGGTAAGAAGAAGCCTAAATATTTTCAGTGTATTATAGTGACTAGGAAGTTGTGGATATAGGTACCAAGCATGGTATCCATCTCTTGGGTGTGGAGGCAATGACTATACTTTCTCTTTATAGTTCCATCATTGTGATTCTTTGTCTTATGGTTAGTTAGAATAAGGTGATAGATACGTTCCTTTACTATTGGGATCTAAATGTTAGGGGTATAGAGGATGGTTCAATACTTAGATAGGGAATAAATTTTCTTATAACTTACCATGATTTCTAGTGAGTACCCTTGAGAGTGTCACATCACTTAAATAACCCCTTGTGGTGAAAAGATACACTTATAACTACTTCCAGCTTTATGAAAGGGGATTTATTTTGGTGGAGGTAGGTATGATGAGGTTAGCACAATGGGAGATGATCACTTCCTTAAGGGATGTGGCAATGTTTATGGACACTATGATCATTAACAACATGAGTCTTGACCTATACATGATAATTCTTGATATGACAAGAGGAGAGGGGATTCCTAATTTTTTTAAAAACTACATAGGAGTTGAAGACATAATCAAAGGAAAGGGAGGAACATCAAATATGTTGAGTTCTCTAGGGATTCAAGGATATCTACATAGATAAATACCCCATACTATAAATTGTGTGCTAGGGAAGAAGAATGTGAAGTACTTGTAAGGGCAAGGTTGGGTTAGAGGACAATTGTGCCTAGAGTACCATTTGGAACGATGGATTAGTATAATGCAGAGTTTGGGAATCATGATAAGTAGTGAAGAGAGAGAAGTATCCAAGGAGTCAAAATGAAGAGGGGTTGAGGCAATACAGGAGTTAGAGGGAGACTTAGACTAGGAGGTAAAATCATGCAAGGACCTCTCTAGCCTTGATATTTTTTCTATTATTACTTTAATATTCTCCTAAACATGTATTATGATACAAATATTCTTTTATGTGAACATATGGAAAGTATATGAGAAAAGCAAATTTTTCTTGAAACTAACATTGATGTCATACTTATCCCCATGATTAGGGATTGGGAGCACATGTCTATGTATGTAGGGGAAACTATCCATATAGGAAGGCACAATCTTATATTCATTTTGCTTGGCATGTGCTGAGAGAGATTGTTCTAATCCATGAACATTATCAAGCTAGATATTGATTTGTTTGTTGACAATTGATAGCAAGCAAGTGATGTAGGGCTCATACTAGAGGTGGTGTAATAATGAAGAAAACAAGGTCAAATTTTTTTTAGGTAATGATAAGATTCTCCTTTCCTATAGAGATTCTTTACCTAGAACAAGTAGAATCTTGTTGCTATTAGACTCTAACATGAAATGGAAAAATAAAGGGGAAAAATTAGGCTATATTTAAGGTACCTATCCATATAGGAATGAATCATCTTATATTTTGCATCACTTGGCATGTGTCAAGTGAGATTAATCTAATCCATGCACAATATAAAGTTAAAGATTCATTTGTCCATTGACAAGAAATAACTAGCAAGTGATCAAGGGCTAGCCTTAGAAATAAAATGTGATGTAGTGATGAAGAAAATAAGGTCACAAATTGTTGAGGCAATAACAAAGATGTCCCTTTCTTACATATATTTTTGCGGTACAAAAAGTAGGAGGGAGATAAGTAGAATACAATTGTTGTTAGTCTCTAACATGATCGAGGGACAAAGATGGGGGCTAGCCTAAGCTAGATTTGAGACCTTTAGGATTCCATTTTCATTTTTGGTCCATATTTTCTTCCAAGTGTGAGATAATGTTGTGTATACATGTGTACTGGATTTTATGCTAAGTGTATGCATGTACATGTAAATTATCAGGTGTTAGGAGTCCTAACTGACAAATGGTGTTAAGGTGATAATGTGTCCTAGGTGATGAACGAGAAATAAGGTTGTAGGTAATGTATGGTGTTAGAGGTCCTACGAGGTGAAGGGGTAAATTAGGTGATGAGGTGAATGAGTTGGTAATGAATGAATGATTAAGTGATGAAGGTGTACTTTATTGTAAAAGACAATTTTATTTGTGAAAGTGACATTATTTAGGTGTTTACATTTTTCTTCTCTTTGAGAATGTTGGAAGTAGCATTGTTTAAAAAACAAGTAGCTATGATGAGATATGAAGAAAATGATGATATAATATGAGGAAAGTGATGATATGCCTCAATCATATGGAAAAAATGATGAAAGAGGAAATGAATTAGAATAAAGTAATGATATGCCAGAGTCATGTAAAGGAAATTATGTAATATTGAATGATGAGATGATGATGCTCCCTCGAGGGGGTAGTTATGATAATAGTGGAATTTGTGAGTTCTCAAAAGATGAATGATTAGATGAAAAATGAAATAAAATTGAATAGATGAAATGAGGACAAAATATGATGAGATATGGAGAAATATTTATTTGAAATTCTTTATTGTGTTGCAATATGGAGAGTAACCTTATTTTGATATAGCAGTGGATGTTATGCACTAGTATATTGAAGACCAAGGTGACAATATATCTAGTGCATGCACCGATGCTTAAGAAAATAACAAGAAATATGATGTGCTAACAATCTCATAATATTTGATGTGCTTGGTGGGTACATGTACAAAAATTCATCACATGGAAGAGAGTTCCCATCAAATCTCAAGGTTATTAACCTTGGTGGATTATGTGAGAGAACATCCAACAAAGATGACAAAAAGAAAATAGACCATACCCTAATGTATATTGGTCAAGGTGTGCCATGAAATACAAAGATGGTGGCAACCATGAATAGGAATAATATGGGTCAAACTATTTATTAAATGATAAAAAAGATGAATCAAAAGATAAAAATAAATCAAAGATGAAAAAGATCAATGATAAATAAGAGATCAAAAGATAAATTGAAGATCATAAGCTAAATCAAAAGATCAAAGACTAATGATAAATCAAAGAAGATGGTCAACTGACATATGGTAGTATAACCTCTTGTCAAGGTACTAATAATATAAATGGATGTTGATTATGCTTAATGTGAGGAAGGGTGCATCATATGAAGGAAAATGATGGATGAAATAATAAAATTGGATTACAAAAAATGATTAAACAACTATATATTACTAAGGTTGATGTTTAGATCTTAATTTGATAGTAAATATTTTAAATGTATAGTGTGTGTGACACAAAGGTTTCTATGTAAGCTTTATTTATGGAAAAATGGAATAGAATTTATGGGAGGGAATTTTTTTATTAATGGAACGAGGGATGAAAGTGTGTTCATGTGAGTGAATAAATAGATGAAACTCAATTGTTATGAAAGGGATCCAAATCCTTAAGTGATCCAAATGTCACATATCAAGATTTATTACAAATTAGGAGGTAATCTCCTAACCCTATTATAAAATAAGGGATGAAATTATATGGATTGAGGGGTGAATGACAATGATAAGAATGTGTGGATGACGTGGGATTATGGATGAATGATAGATGAGGCCTTGAAACATGATTTTTTTTGGTTTATTACACATAGTTCTTGTGTGTAGGTTTTCACCATAATAGTTGTCTACAATTCCATTAGAAATGGGTTTCCCTAGAGGATGAATTTTATCTTTACTATTTTCAATTTTGTTGTATTTTTCTTATTTTTTCAAATTTTTATTTTTTTTACTATTGGGATATTCCTCATATTAAGCATGAAAGCACTTGAGATGGATTATTCTGATGTGATTGCATAATATATCACCCTTGGGGGTAGCTAATTGATATGCTCTTGAACTAAACTTCAAAATGATGGCATATGGTCTTAACCAATTTGGCTCAAATTTACCCTTTTTATTTCTATCTTGCGATTTTTTTTTGGTTTTTCTTAAGCACAATATCACCCATTTCAAAATCATGGGCTATAAATTTATTATTATAGCTATGATAGGGATGATTTTGATATGACTATAGGGATTATTTTTATATGAATATAGATGGGCAAGGGCATTGAGATGTTTCTCATCAAGAAGTTCAATCTCGTACAATGTGAAACCCACTGCTCATCAATGAAATGTTGTAAGGAAAGGCACAATGGTAGAATTTTAATCTATAGGTAAAATGGATTCAGATGCTAGTGCAATAAGACCAAAGGGTGGGGTTAAATTGAAGGTTCTAGTAATATCCACTATCATTGACTATCTTCTCCAATATTTTTAGGAGGGTTTTATTAGATGCTTTTGCTTTATCATTTCCTTGTGGATAGTATAGGGTAGACTAGTGTTGTTGTATGTGGAAGTTCTCACAAAGGGTGTATACTTAATTAATTTTGAATGAATTATTATTATTAGTGATAATGGTGGAAAAAATTCTCTAGCAACATATGACCTAGTGGACAATGAACTTGGAGATTTTTTGGCCAACAATGTAAGGATAATAGCTTCAACCCATTTGGTAAAGTACTTAGTAGCACTAATGATAAAATTATGGCCCTTGGAGGAGGATGGGAGAATATTACCAACAATATTGAGACCCCATTAAGAAAAGTGCTAAGGAGTAGCATTGGGTTGTAATTCGTGTATAAGATCTCTATGTTGTTGATAGGATTAAATTTTTTTGTACATATTGATGTGCATCTTGTTCCATAGTGGGACAACAGTGACCTATTATCAATATATTTTTAGCTAGGACCATATCACTATTTTGGGTACCACATATAACATCATGAACCTCTTTGATTGTGAGATATGACTCCTCCTAGTTAAGGCACCTAAGTAGAGAACCCTCAAAGCTCCTTTGATAAATGATTTGAATTGAGAGGGATAGGTTGCATGGAAGGATATTATTGTGAAGGTATGTATATATATATCATGATACCAAGGATTTTTATTAGATCAGGGAAATCATATGCAAGGACTAACACCTCTTCAACTAAGAGTTCACAATAATGACTCTCTTGCAATATCCAGTAGAGATCCGATGGTGACCATGACATATGCTTCTATATTAAGTGTAGTTACATACTCAAATTAAATTATGGTAAAACATCATTTGAAACTGTCAACCATCCTTTTGTAAGGGATAAGTTTCTTGTCCTTTGTCTAATAGTTATTGTTAAATTGACTTATGATTAGTTGTGTGTTCCATTAATATGATATGTTTGACATTCCAATGGACTAATATTTTGAGATCATTGATGAGGGCCACATTTTGTAATGTTTTTGGTGCATGGGAAAGATTGTTGATTTTTTTTAGGAATAAAATCACATTGAGGAGTGATAAAAAGTATTCCTGCACTCGATCCTTTGTGAGTGTATGAGCCATCAAAATTTAATTTCCAATAGTCTACATCATTTAGAGTGAAGATAGACTCATCAGAAAAGTTGACAACGAGAGGATGGTTATCTGGAAGAGGTGTTTTTATAATTTGATTTGTCGTGAGTATTCCTTTAATTTATTTTCTATCAACATACTCTATATAAAATTCATTGAACAACATGACTAATTTTCTGTATGACTTGTTAGAGATGTCTTTGAAAGAAGATACTTGAGTGGGCCAATACAAGAAAAAAGTTGTATCTTATGATTGAGCATGTTGGGTCATAGTTTTTGAGGGCTAAAATTAACATCTAAACATGCAAATTTTATGGGTGCATAATTAAATTCATAGCCCACTAATGTATTGATAATATAGTAGATTACCCTTTCATGACCCTTTGAATCATATTATGCTAAAATTTCCCCCAAGGTTATTGATGTTATAAATATGTAAAGTAATAATATATTTCCTGGTATTGGTAACAAAATTGGTGGTGACACAATATACTCTTGGATTTTATCAAATGCCCATTGACAGTATTGATCCCAATGAGAGGAATTATTTTTCTTTAGCATATGACATAATGATTGACATTTTTTTGCAAGCTATGCAATGATCCTTTTGATAGATTAATTTTTCCCTAAATATTGTGTAACTATTTGAGAGTTTGTGGAGGTGGCAACTTTAAGAGAGTAATGGATTTGGTGGGGTCAACTTCTATGACTTGTCAAGAAATAATCAAGCTTAGAAGTTTCCCAAATGTGACATCAAAGACACACTTCTTAGGATTTAGGTTACTCATATTATCTCAAATGATCAAATATATGCTCGAGGACTTATGAGTGATTTGATCATGTTTTTGACTTAGACAATAGATCATCTAGATAATCTTCCAGTGGTTCCTACATTTTTAATCTTGAACAAAATGTCTTGATAATAGACGGTTCCCCAAGGGGAGGTAAAATATATTTATGTTGATATTTTGGCACAATTTGAATATAATTATATCTTGAAAATCCATCCATAAGAGAGAACATCCATTATTTGTTGTAAGATCAACAATCATTCTATATTTGGGAGTAGAAAATTAGGTTTTGGGAATGCTTGGTTGATATCTCATAAGTCTTCATAAAATTAGACTCCTTATGATTTTTCTAACAAGGAAAATGTTGGAGATCCATTCTATATAGTCAATTGGTATGATAAAGCCAACCTCCAAAATTTTCTTGAGCTCTTCCTTGAGTAGTAGTGAGACTTGAGGGTGCATCTTTTAGAGATTTTTTTTATTGGTCTTACATTCAAATGTGCCACTAAATAATGGAAAATATATGAGGGATCTTAACTTAACATGTTTTCATATGAACAAGAAAATTTATCTACATATTTTTTTAGGATAGTTGTTATAAAGTCTTGTTCTTATTTTGATAGGCTTGTTGCAAGGTAGGTGATTTTTGAATCTATTTTAGTACCCAAGTTGACTTCTTTTGAATCCTCTACCAAGATTGATGAGCATTCAAAATATTGTGAATATGCCAAAATAATTCCATGTTCCTTGTGTATTGATATTTTAGAGAGGTTTTCATCAATAGACATCATTTTTTGTTTCTTTATTTTACACATCTAATAGCACCTCAGAAAGGTTTTCACTAGGGGATTGTAAATTTATTATTATTTTTTGTTTGAATGATTTTAATTTTTGGGACCAAGGAACTCAACTTGTTCCCCAAAATAGGTTTTTGCATCAAGTTTGATTTGAAAGCAATTTTTATGGCCACTTGCTAAGATAGCATCGCGGAGTTGCGTGAATGTAGCTAAAGCTTCATAGTTTTTGAATGCATCTAGGGAAAAAGAATCTTATTGGTCCCAAGCAATAAGATCTGGATGGACTAAAGGGGAATCAATGGATGATAAATGATAGTGAAAATGTGAGGCTAGACAAGGAAAGTGATTGTACAAATATACATATGGAAAATGATAACATAATTGTTGGAGTATTTGATGTCCTATCCTTTGATACACTTAACAATGGGAAAGTATTTTTCAATGTCAGAGGTTTTTTTGGTATCATATGATTCCTTAATTAATGTTAGGTAGCCTAAGCCAAATATATAGTAATTAAACTTGATTGTAAGAGGTTGAATATTTCCTTTCTCATGGCATTGTAGTCCTTTTCCTTTATATCCCATGTTCTTACATATTCGAGGTTATTTTGGGTAATTTTTCTCAAAAAAGAAAGGTGAATACTATTGGAAATATTGTCACTGATGTCAATGGAATATCGACAAGATTTTTAGAATTTGATGTCAAAATAATACTTTCATGATGAAAAGTTCATTGATCGAAGAAAAGGAATAATAAGAGTTTGATTTGATTTATTTATGGTCGACCCCCATCAACTTATGACAATGTTAGATTTAAAAGTTACAAATTAAAATAGAATGTTAATGGAAGGTTTTGAACCCTTAAGGAAGTGTTATCTCCCATGGATGGCCAACCTCACATTAAATTAATATTTATCAAAGATGGACAACCTACTTTGAAAGGTGAATTTAAATATTAAAAATAAATTTTATGTCAAATCTTGGCCGACATAATTTTGGTAAACTGCATGATTTGGAGGTTAGAAAGTAAGTTATTCAATGCAAAATAATTCATTTTAAGAGAATAAACTAGGAGAAGAAGAGTAGGTTTAAGAAGAAAATGAGCAGATTTATAGTAGACATTGTGCTGATTTGGAGTAGACCTTTAATTTATAGTAGACATTGTGCCTGATTTGGAGCAAACCTTTTGTTGCAAGGAAGTTTTATGTTGCACCAAAAGATCAACCTGTTAATTCCCAATACAATTTCCATAGTTAATGAATCCATGAGAGGTAGTTAAGCAATATCACGAACGTGAGCGTTGCGCTACACAACACAAGGAGACCAAGGGAACACACCTTGCAACATTCCCCCTAGTACAAGAGAGGGGTTTGAACCCATGACCCAAGCTATGATACCAAATGTTGCAAGGATGATTTCTATTGCACCAAAAGATTGATCTGTTAATGCCTAATACATCTTCTAGAGTTAATAAATCCATGGGAAGTGGTTAAGTAATGCCACGAATCTAAGTGTTGTGTTGCACAACACAAGGAAACCAAGGGCACAAACCGTGCAACACCTTTAAGGAAGATTTATAGTAGACATTGTGTCTGATTGGGAGAAGGACTTTGAGGCAGATTATAGAGGAAATTGTGCCTAATTTGGAGAAAACCTTTTAAGGAAGATTTATAGGAGACATTGTGCCTAATTTGGATCAGACATTTAAGCAAAATTGATAGCAAAAATTATGTCTGATTTAGAGCAGATTTTTAAGGAATATTATAGCAAACATTATGCCTGATTTGGAGCGGACCTTTATGGGAGATTTATAATAGACATTGTGCCTTATTTGGAGTAGAATTTGGATAATAAATTGCACCATTTTGGAGTAGAGATATAAGGGAGATTTGGAACAAATATTAATGTAGAATTGGAGTAGAAATAAGTGAAGTTTTGGAGTAGACATTATAGAGGTTTGCTCCTTCCAATTTAGAAGAGATTGGTGTCTCTTACTTAGTAGGTTCTCAGTTGTGGGGATTGGTGTCTCCAATAGGTTGGTTCTTGTAAATCTTGTAAGTGGGGATTGATATCTATAGTAGGTTGGTGCCTACAAATCTTATAAGTGGAAACTGGTATCTCTAGTGGGTTGGTGCCTACAAATATTGTAAGCGGGGATTGGTGTCTCTAGTGGGTTAGTTCCTACAAAGATTGTAAGAGAAATTTTATATAAGCAATACTTTGTTGTCGTTTTCTCACATAAGGGTTTCCATGTAAATCATGCATTCTTATTGAGTTTCATAATTATTAGATCTTGTGCGATTGATATTGTTGTGGTTGTTATGTTTTGAAAAAGGAAAATATTATCTTATACTAATTCACCCCCTCTTAATATACATGTGTTTCATCACATAATTTTCATCTTTGTATAACTAGGATTTGATGTCATTATCAACAACTTCATCTTCAAGAAAACCTGGTTGAATGAAATTAGTTGGGACACATTGGATGAATTTAGGAGCTCTCTTGATGCGATGATGTGGTTTCTTGTAGGAGCATGGTGAAATTTGGAGTTGAAATATATATAATTGTTTTGTAGCTCATTCTTCTTAAACCCTTTGTTTATGATCTTCAACTTGAATAGGGATGTGGGATTGATAAAATTTCTTGATGTCAAAGTGCTAGGATCAACATAAAATGAAGATGGCAATGATGTAAGAATGGAAATATATCAACTAGGACAATGGTGATATTTATTGTAGGGGCCTTCTAAAATTCTACTATATTGGAAAGGGTTAGGATTGGTGGCAATTGCGATTTCTACACTGTTATGTGGGAATTTAATACATTAGTGGAAGGAGAGAATAAATTTCATGAAATGAATCCATGGGTGACCGAGGAGGAGTTTATCTACAATCTCAAGGTGAGGAATGTGAAACACAATTTGTTGTAAAATAGGAGTGACCTAAATGGGAAGCCACATAATTCCTTTAAACTCTTGTTTTGTATAGTTATATGCTTTGATAGTGATCCTTTTTTGAGGTTCCATGTCAACTTTGGAATATCTCAATTCCTTAACAATTTTGTAGGTACTAATGTTTAAACTAGATCTCTTCCATCTATTGGAATCATTTTAATTTGTCTTTATTAACTATAGATTCTATATGGAATTCTCAAGTATGTGATGGACCAATAGATGCCACATTTGATAAAATATAAATAAGTTGATAAGATGAGGATAGTTGAACCACCATGACTTGAAATTGATCTTTATTAATATTATAAGGACTTGTGATTCCTTGAAGACATGGTCCAATAGGTCCCTATGAAAAGATGGTTGTCAAAGAAGCTCCAAAATAGCTATTTGTCTTGAATTCTCCTTAGATGCTCTAGGAAGTCATATTGAGTGAATTTTTGGGATGATGAAGACACCCCTTGAATATTAACTCAACCATTCCTAGTGGTGATGATAGAGTTATGATTCTTAATTAAAATGGTGTTAATCTATGGATAGTTTTCCTCAATGTGACATACTATTGAGTCATATGAGATATAAAAATTATTGGTGTTGACATTATTGATACTATTATTTTGAGATGATATTTTATTTGACATAAAGGGTTGGTTCAGATCATGCTTATGAAAATGATCCTGATAGATGCCTAATTGTTTACTAGGAGAGAGGATACATGGAATTCCACCTCAATCTCAACATGATCGATGAGATCTTAGATATAATTTTTTAATTTCATTTATTTTCTCATAGAATAACATTTTACGCGATGGTATTCATAGTATTTATTTTCTTTGTACCATGCAACTTTAGGTGAATTTTCATTGAATGGTTGAGTGTGCAGGAATTTTATTAAATTGGATTGAATAATTTTTTGAAATATAAATTTGATAGGTCACCCCAAGGAAGTTTACTAATCTATTTTAGATTATTTGGGATTTTTTATTGTCCTTGTGATATGTAACAACATTTATAGTTGGACAATTTGGATAAGAGGATTTTTCTATTCATGTAATTTTTATATGGTCTATATGAGTTTGGAGTTAGTTACCCCGTCATTGATAACATTTGTATTCTTAGCCCAAAAGTGTGGTTTTTACTTGGTTTGGTTATTGTTTTCTTTGTCTTTGTTATAGAGTGTGAATAAACCTTTGCAAATAAGGTATTTATTAATGGTGATCCCCTTGTCTATAATTTCATCAAAAGTGGATACACAATGGACTTGTAGATGAAAGAACATTTCAAGATTAGGATTTGTTATGAAAATTTGGATGATAAATTTTTATGGTATAGCCCAAGGGAAATGACTAGTGAGACTCCTCAATCAAGGAAGGAAGAACACAATTTTTTTATATTTTGTGGTTTGACATTATATAGATCAAGCTTGGTAATTCATGCTCAACATCATAGGAGAAATGAGTTAAAAATTTCTCTACTAAGTTAGAAAAAGTTTGAATGAATCCTTAAAATAGGTGTTAAAACAACTCAAGTGATTTTCCTCCTCAACTACGAGGAAATAGTCATATATATAATATATATGTCATTATAGGAAACTTCTTGGCCTACCATGGAAAATTGTTTGATGTGATCACAATGGCCACCCTTTCCTTTTATTTATCAAGATTTGGCATGTAAAAATTATTGGGGAAAGGTATCATGGATATTGATCAATAAAAGGGGTTGGGATATCAATTTTCAAGTTTCATATGTGTGTTTTTCACACGAGGTCCTGGTGCAGGGGCGCCCACAGTGCTTTCATGCCTCCAAGGGGTCAAGAAGTCAATGTTTTTTTTTGTTTTGGTATTTTTTGTGTAATAAGGTCTGAGAATACCATTTCATGTGTTTTGGATTCTAAGTTAGGTAATTAGGTGAATGGAAGTGTGCAAATACAAAAACTTGTCAAATTTGCAAAATGTTGCAAAAGCAACTTTTGCATTTTGTTGTCAAAGGTAGGCATAATGATGTTTAGTTAAGTTTATAATTTGAAAAGTAGTTGGTAACCATTGGGAATGGTTTTAAATGATTTAAGAAAGACTTTTATGGTTAAAGAGGAGTTTGGTTGTTGAAATTTGAAGATTGAAGCAATAAGAAAATCTATTTTTTTGCATTTTCTAAACATTCTTTGCTACTAAATCAAGTTGTATGGATTAGTACGATCCAAGGATGCACTAAAAAAAATTGGGATTGATAAATCATTGAGTCTAATCTCTTTTGGTGTTGGTTTCATGTGATTTCATTTTGTTTTTATTGAGTTCTATTGATTTTACTGTAGACTGGTCAAAACCCTAGATAGGGTAACTAGGGAGTAAGAAAAATGTATGTATTTCCATTCCACCAATGAAAACCCATCAAAATAGATGGAATGTCTTGTTTGGGGATGTATTTTAAGATTTCAAACTTACAGAGATAGGAAATGAGATTTGGCACATGTGGAGTTGTTGCTACGGTCTGGATCTTCATGTAGCAGGCCTAGGAACCGTAGAGACTTAGGGTATTTGTTGAAAAGGCCTTTAGAAAATGATCTATATGATATAGAAAGATTATTAGGGTTAGGTGTGATATGATGGAGGGGTTGGAACAGGATTTTAGTTCCATTGAATCATTGGAGCTATATGTACCTAGCATACTTGCCTAATTAGGCCTAGTGAAGAAGTAGGACAGTCATTTTTTGGAGTCCCCCATACAAAGTAACCTCACCTGGTATTTGAATATGTTGGAGAATGTCCAAAAGGGTATTTGAAAATTTCCTTACATTTTGAGTGTCATGATTTCTCTACAACTTATGCCTAAAAGGGTAATTTTGAAAGGCTACTAGGGTAAAGGGGCAGTTTGCGAAGGAAATCCATTGGTTGATGTGTGAGGGCCCTTGTGAGTGGTTTCATGAGTGATTTTGATAGGTTGGAGACCAAAGGGTCCTTGTGGTGATTGTGGGTTGTGTTTACCCTTGAATGGCTTGTTGTTTTGAAGATCAAATGCCTACCCTTGTTGAAGAAGTCGACCCTATCATGATTGCCTTTGAAATTTGAGAAAGGAGTGAACCCATTATTGTGAAATATGGTATCAATTGTCTATTTTCTACCTCATCTATGCATAGTGTCCCTCTTTTCAATCCCTTGATAGTGTATTTCATTTTTTGTCATTTATAAGAAAAAAATTACGAGTTGGATTTAGAGGTTGTGGTGGAGTGATATAAGGTATTTGTTGGTGGGTGGATTACTATGAACTTATATGTGGAGGATATTGGTGTTGATATGATGATGGATGTTGATGTGGTTAGAAGGGTATTGATAGGTGGATTATATTTTTGATGAGGTAATGGTTGTTGATAAGTGGTTTGAAGGGTATTGATAGGTAAAATATATTTTTGATGAGGTAATGGTTGTTGATAGGTGGTTTAAAATTTGTTGATATGTGGGGTGTATTTTTGATTAGGTGGAAATTATTGATAAGTGGATGAAAGTGTATTGATAGGTGGATTATATATTGGCAAGGTAATTCTTGTTTATAAGTGGGTTTGAGTTTGTTTATAGGTGGAATACATTTTCAGTATTGTATTGGAGATGTTAGTGGTTGTTGATAAGTGGAGTGATCAGATGCATGAGATGGTATTTTAATGAGCTATGTATATATTGGTTGTGTTATAGATAGAGGTGGTAATTAATTAATTAATGATGACATGGATATAAAGTTTACTTGAGGTGGATTAATTCAAGGAGGGATATTTTGGGTGGCTAAATTGGAAGGAATATTTAGGTGAATGGGTTAGGTGAAGTTTGGATATGATGTGAAATGGTGTATGATGAGTTAGGTGGAATGTGATCATGTGTATCTTGGTATAAATTACATTATATTTTAGGTGTATCTATAAAGAGAGGATGCAATGATGGAGTATGAGGAAAAATGGGCAAATAGCTTATAAAGTGTAGTGTAACTATTGTACATGTTAAGATTTGAATGTTAGGGTTGGTTAACTGACATAGGTTCTTGTAGTATGAGGTTTTTAAGCTTATACATTTCACAGTTAGGTGGTAACTTAGCTCCTTAAATCAACTATCCCAAGAATTGATCTTTATCGAGGTTGATGAGATGATTTAGATAGGTTTATATGGTATCATTGTTGATGAAATCCATGAATCAAGGGGAATATTCAGGTTGACTGAAAAGGTGTTCTTATTCATCCATGATATCATGATGCACTTGAGGTCTTGAATTTTCACCTTTGGTAAAGTTACTATTAATAGGTATTGAAATATTGTCTTTGTGTTGTTTCATACTTAGTTTTTATTGTGACCTAGTAATGGGTGATATGAAAATATATATTTTTGGATGATTTTTAAGATTTTTTTGGGGTTTTTTGGGATTTGATTTCTTTTGGATTTTGGATAAGGTTTGATTTTTGGGATTGTTGGATAATATATGATTGGTAAGGATTTAAAGGTGAAAATATAAAAAATGGATGATATTTGACTAAAGTCAATGATGGATGATTATGATGATTAATGTGGGTTAGGATGAGACAATGATTGGTGTTGAGGATTTGATCAAGTTATCTAGATTAAATGTACCTCCTAAATAAAGATATAGGATACATTATTTGTGATTTTAACTTTTCCTACTTGAGATAGACAAGCTCTCAAGAATGATTGACTAGGATTCTTAGAATAATTAATTTAGGATAGGCCAAGTTTCTAAGTTAATTTAATACAAGGTGATAAGATGATTTTGTTTGTCAAATAACTTGTTACTTAAGACAAATAAAGTTTTTAAGCACACAAGAATTGGGGACAAAATAGGATATGAAGTCTTGATTTTTTAAAGGAAAATTTTCACTTAGATTGAAATGGATGACGATGTGAATTGAATTAGTATATGATTTGGATGATATGGATGAGGATGAGGATGTTTGATGTTTATGTGTAAATGGTCAATATTGGATGTGTTGATATAGAAGGAGAATTTGGTGGAGTATGATTGTTTTAGGATATGGATATAAGTGATGGTGTAAAACTAAGATTTGAATAAGATGATGCATGATATGGATGGTAATGGTGGTGTTGAACATAAGATGTAAATAGGAAAAATGTGATGTTGGACTGGGAATACAAGATGATGTTTTTTATTAATGGATAAACATGTTTTGAAGGGGCCCCAGAACCCTTTACCAAAAATATGGGCTGCTAAAAAGAAAAGACAAGATGATGTTATGATGTGTATGTAGATGGTGATGTTGGACAAGATGATGTTATGATATGAATATAGGTGATGGTGTAAACCTAGGATTTGGAAAAAAATGATTGTATTATATGGATGTAAATGATAGTTTAAACCTATGATAATGATTTATATGGTATGATAATATTTAAAAAGTGAAATGATGTTATGGGTGGGGATATAAATGAGGTTAATGGACCTATGACCTAGGAAATATATTATTATGACATGGATGAAAATGTGGGTATGCAATTAGGATTAAGATAATATTATGGTATGCAATGGATGTAAATAGTGGTGTTGAACCTAAGATGTGGATATGAAAAATGTGATGTTGGATTGGAAATACAAGATGATGTTATGGTACGTTGGTAAAAGGGGATGTAGGAAAAGATGATGCTATGATGTGGATGAATAGTATGGATGTAAATGATAGTCTAAACCTAGGATATGAATGCATATGAAGATGGTAAGATGTGAAAGGGAAAATGATGTTATGGATATGGATGTAAATGGGAATTTTGACTCTAATATTGAATAAGATGATGTTATGATATGAATGAATATGAGAATGTAAACCTAGGATGTAGACAAAATGATGGCATGGTATAGATGTAAATGATGGTAAAAGATAAGGATAATAGATGTGTATGAGGATTTTGATGATGAAAGGATGTTATACTGTGAATGTAGATGGTGATCTAACCTAGGATATGAATGCATGAGGTTGTAAACTTAATATTTGGATAAAATGATGTTATAATGAGTGTAGAGACTGAAAAATGTCCTGAATGATATCATACAGTCAAATCAGGTATACTAACATCATTTCCTCTTGAAACCCATCCTTTGTTTGCTTAATTTATTAACTTAGCCTAGCTATTTAATTAATTATGTCATTTGCATCAATTAACCTAATTCATCAAATTAGGTTAATTCACCCCCTTTCACACTAACATTTCATCTCATTAAATCAATGTATTTAATTTAATTTAATTCCCTAAGTCTTCTTATTTGATTAAATAACCCTAAGTTATTTAATTAAATTTCATTTCACCTTTTCCCCATTCATTAAAAAAATTAATTTAATGAATGTCACTTTATTCTTTTAATCCCCTAATTGCATGATTAAACCTTGTTTAATTATAAATTATGTAATTAATCTATTTCCTCCCACTTGCAAGGGAATATTCCCATGGAATATTCCCTCCCCTTTTGCATAATTAATTTTTTTTTTAATTAGAAAAATATCTATTTTTCTCACCCATGAATAGTCCAAAGTATATTCTTTCTCCTCCAATCATTTAAGAAATGGAATATTCTCACTTAGCTTCAAATGCAAGTTAGCTTGTGACTTGTGCAAGCTGACTTTTGATCTCTTGTATAGGTCAAAAGTGTGTTTTTTTGGAAGGAATGCGAACCCTTGATTAAATCGCATCTTGCATTCTCACCTGTTGATGAGAATCCATGATCCATGCATCCAACTTCTTCCATCCTTGACCATTGATTAGCTTTTTTGATATCAACTCTCCATTTCTCATTTTCTCTCCTATAAATAGGTCACTATTTGGAGACAAATGGATCCATCTCTCAACATCAAAATTATTTTGTTGAAATCACTCACACTCACACTCATACTTTGCATATATTTAGCATATTTTAGTTTAAATTAGTTGCATAAAAGCTTAGCTTCCATTAATGGATTCCATGCATCTCTTTAGTTAATTAGAGAACCAGGGTTTGAATATTTTTTTAAAAATATCTTATTTATATTAGCTTAGAAATTGTATACCTACATCTTTTAGCACAAAATCATGGTAGATTAACTCTTGCATCATACTCATTTTAGCATAAATCATGTTTTCATCCATTTATCACAACGAGCTTTGATTCTCTTCAACATAATATATTGAAACAAGTTCACTAATCATGGGATTGGGAAAGGGTCATTGTTCCACATCAACACGACACCAATTCCCCAATAGAATAAGTTTTTATGGATTAAAGTAGGGGTTTCTAAAATATTTCATAGTTTAAATTGATTAGGTTAATGGCTTCCATTTTAATTTACATTATATGATTTTATTGGGACTAAGGTTTAGTGGCTAAATTGCACTTCATATCCTCATGGATCAAGTGTGGTTAAACCGTGCTAATCCATAGGTCATATTTTGGTGCTAGAAAGAAGGGCATGAACTAACTAATCTGACGATTTTCTTGTCAAAACTTTGCTTTCCTTGTTTTTCAGGTACAACGACTTATTTGATTATCAAACGATGCAATTGATGACGTGCCACTATACAACGACATATCCATACTTTCATTCTGGCGATGCATAATTCAAATCAAAACAAAATTGATTTTGTCACGGCATTTTAATTTAGAAACACTATTGATTTTTTTTACTAGAATGAATTTTAGTATAGCGACGCTATCGATCTGGTGACACATTTGATGTCACTATTTTATGCTAAGAAGCACAATTTATTTTTGAATATAGTGACACACTTTTTGTATGGTGACACTATTGACAAATTTCAGTGACACAATTGATTTCAACGTCGCTATTTACTGGTAAACAAGAATGAACTGGTTTTTTGACATGTTTTTGAATTTACTTGGCTTTATCTAACTTTTAACATGTATCTGACCCTTTCATTCTAGTTTTTAGGCTAACTGGGTTTTGCAAGTTGGACGATTGAAGCTAAAGTGAAGGAGCATCCTCATCTTAAGAACTTGTGATTGTAACAAGTGTCCAATACTTTGGGGCAATTATAACCCAATTTTCATGTTTTTTTCTTTAGGACCTCACTAAATTTCATTTGGTTTTTAAAACGAATGCTCAAACAAGACTATTTTTGAACCCTCATCTCATCATTGTCTTTTGGGTTTTAAAATTGAACAAGGCAACTTGACATTTCGTTTAGTGCATAAAATGAATTCATCTTATCTTAGGGGTTGAAATTTACAATTGTTTACCATGTTTTGTGGTTACCATCTTTTTTATTGAATGCATGCAATTATCTCATGCCACCTGGTGATCTTGAGAAAAAAAAACATTCCTTAACACTTTTTTATCACCTACATCTTGCAATTTTGATTAAAAATGAACCCTTTGCTAGTGTAGGGAAAATGTGTGGTGTCTATTCTCTCCCTATTTTATGCAAACTGGGATGATCAAACTACAAATTTACTTCCTTACTATTGTTTATCTTTAGAAGGGCCTACCTCCCCACTTTGAAAGGAGGGAATGACCCAAGTGGTAACGAGTGAATCCAAGCTCTTCCAAGTCGCTATATAAAAATGTGTTTTTGACTAGAGTCATAAAACAACAGGTTTGGATTTTTCATAGAAACAAGTGTCACCCTTTGTACCCATGTGGTACATCAAAATATATTCTTAGGAAGGGACCAAGAGGCCTCTTGATTCTCCATAATCTTGAGCTAATATTGTCATGTGTAGGGACACCTTGAATGAAAGCCCTTATTATGAACCATTTTTAAAATCCAAAATCCTTAATACTTGTTGGTGCAAGAACAGGCATTCTGAAGCTACCCCACATTTGTACTATTCATTATTGAAATATAAAAATCCTTAGGATCTTAGGATCTTCAAGATTTTGAGATTTGGTGGTCCCGAGAAGTGTGTGTCGTGGAGGGGAGCCAGTGCCGCCAAATCTCTAACTGTTCGCAATGTCTTAGTGTTTGGAGAAATCTGAGTGGGGGCTCAACAAGTATGGCCATTTCAAACCTAGGATTGTAAATTATTGTGAGTCAATTGAATATATTGCTTGGCTCCAAAACATTACAAAAACAAACATTCACTATCTTCCTCAAAATTTCAAACACTTTAGCTTAAATATGGATACCTCTTGAATTAGCCTTGATATTAATGCTTGTCCTAAGGATTTCTATCCTTAAAGATTTCTAAATATCTTGACTTATATCTCAATCCATATTTTCCAAAGACAACATAGGAAATTATGGCTTTAACCTCATGATTCTCACAAAATGGACATTGTGAAAGTTATGATGTTTTGGACAAAAACATTTTAGTTTGAAAAATTAATCAAGACAAGTGTTTGTGGTAAAATAAATTCACTTAAGCAAGATAAATTGGAAATTTAAACCCCACATGACCATTTGGAGACTGATCACTCTCGTTCAACAACCCAACCTTATAGGTGTTTTTATTCAGCTAAACTTTGAATTCATTGAGGAAGAACAAACACATATCATTAGCAGTTTGAGAAGCTTCACTTTTGAAACCAAGGAAACATCCAATCAATGGAGAATTGCTACAACCATCCTAGATAAAGAAGAACAAAGAGCTAATATTTTGGCCAAAAGGCCTATATTACCACCCCCCGCGTGGAAATAAATATCTTCTTCTTCTCTAAATGATCTCACACAAAATTAGAATCCCCAAGAGAAGGTCTACAGGTCATCAATTCAAACTAAGGCATCAAATTTCAAAGGCAATCGAAAACCACATTTCAGCACTATACCAAAACATAAACAAATTGTTGGTGAACTTTTATAGACATGCACTAAGAAGACATCCTGACATATATGTGTTCTTTATGGTTCAAAATCCTGGTCTTTTTCATGATAATCAACCTATCTAAAAAATTGGTCCTTTTTATGGTCTTGAACTTCTTTGAATGATCTATCACACAATCAAAATCCGTAGGGGAAGATTTACATCCCACCATTATAGACATAGGCATCGTAATTCAAGATTTGGAAGGAAGTGGGTTGTAATACTTTATCGCAATCATAAACTCTTGGTAAGAAACTATTATGATCGATCTAGGAGGAATGAACCATATTTGCGTACCCCCATCTATCCTCTCATTTAGGTCAACACTGAGTCTTTAGTATTTGAAATATTTAGAGGTCTAGCATCATTCTCACTACCTTGGTCTTGGAAATCAAAGGTTCATTCTAAGTCAACATTGGGTCAAACATTTCATTCACCCCTTCATCAAATTTCATCCTTCACTTCACCAAAATTTGCAAAAATTTTGCATACACCAACACCTTTTGACAAACATCTATCAGACCAACCCCTAACTTGGCTATTTTGTATGTGAAATGTATCCTTTTCCATGAACCAAGCTAAGTTAGTTACCATCTTTGGACTAGTTTATTTTGAAGGTCATGAGTCTACCCTAAAGATTCTCAAGTTCATAAACATCCTTTATCCTAACATCAAAACATAAAAATCAAGTCAAAATTATTGTCCCAAAATGTTTGCAAAGATCACTTTCCATATCACCCATCATCATTGCTCCAAATATACTTAGAGCATCCCTTTTACCTAGATTTGAGTCAACTAGAGAGTTTGATCATTAACATTTTTCAGCATAACTTTCCCATAAGTGACCCAAAATTTATGGTAAAGACAAGATCACAATGCAAGAGAATCATGGAGAAAACCAAAGTCACATTTACCTCAAGTGATCCAAATCCTCTATAATTTGATCCGAGAATTCAAGTCGCCCATCACAAAAACCATCATCTTCGTCAGGACCATATGAGATAAAAGACATCACAAATAATCCATTTGAACTTACTAGGGAGGAAATCATGGAACATCAAGCCTTTGAAAACTGTTGATTTAAGATAGCTTCAGTCAAATATAAATGATGATTGCATTCATGCATCATCATCATTTATATTTAATCGAACTATTCTTAAAATAGAAAAACAAGTTATTCAAAATTTTGATGATGATCATAAATTATAAAGGAATAAAATCAAACTTTATATTGAAAGATCGTTGATTAGTAAAGCATGCAAATTAGTTTATATTAATACCGAATATTTTCAGTTTGGTTAAGAGAGCCCACACGCCCAAGGGACACATCCCATGAGTGGACATGTCTCCACTTTGTGGAGACACGTCCTCTCATGATATACGTCTCTCCTTGAGGCATGTCTCCATCTCTAATATAAATGGAAACTCAATCTTCTATTTGCAGACATTGAAATAGATAAATGTTCTGCAATTAGAAGATTTGAAATACAAGAATTAAATCAAACTTAGAATTTCCATAGGTCCTTTTAGGATACAATTTAATAAAATTTGATTAACATTTACATGATATTAGAGCCAAGTTGAGTGAATCAAAATCAAATCTAGATATCAGATTACTTAGAAAAAATCGTATTTTTAAGAAATCAAATTCAAATCACATTCTTCATAATGTCAAGTGTGATCAAATTTGAAGACTGTCTTGAAGGAGAAAACAACTTACCTCATGGAAATTCAGAATCATGATGATTCTCAAAGAAAATAAGTTAGACTCATTTGTGAGAGAAAACAAGAGGGAACCAGAGGATGATCCATAGAAAACTCAATGGATTGAGAACAATGAAAAGGCTATGAAAATCATAGTAGATGCAGTTAGGGATCATAAGTACCCATTCTAGCAAAACATGAAACTGCATATCTAATGTTCAAATCCCTTGAGAGCACCTTTGAAATAAACAACACCAGTAGGACTCTTGCATTAAAGAGGCAACTCAACAATATCCAAATAAACAAAGGAGAATCTATTAATGCCTTCTTCATGAGGATCACTGAACTAAGGGATCAATTATCAACAATTGGATATCAAATTGATAGCAAAGAGTTGACACTAATAGCACTAGGAGGCCTACCAAACTCATGGGAGTCATTTTTTCAAGGAATAAGTGCGAGATCTAAACTACCTAAGTTTGAAAATCTAAGAATAGACTGCTTACAAGAGGAAACAAGGCTCTCAACAAAATAAAACAAACAAAAACCCATTGATGATGACATTCATGTGCTCAACACAACATCTAATAAAAGGGGTAAGAAGAACTCTTGTGGGAAAGGACCATTTAAGAGAAAGAGAAATTCCTATGGAAAAGGATCATTCAAGAAGAGGGAAGACATCTCTCAAGTACAATGTTTTAGATGTGGTCAATATGGCCACTATGCAATGAAGTTCCTTGATAGAACAAAACAACAAGCATCTTTTGCTAAAGTAGGAAAATAAAATTCAGACTATGAATCTGATAAATTTGTATTCTATTCAACATTATCAAGTCAAGTATCTAACAACATCAACAACTGGGTAATTGATATGGTTCATCAAGACACATCATTGGGTTTAGAGAACACCTAGACACTATGACTGAAGAAACTGATGAAGTAACCTTTGGGGATGATTCTACACACCTTGTAAGAGGTGTGGGAACTTTCTTCATGAAATTAAAATATGGTCTCTCACTACAACTCACTAAAGTCTTGTTTGTGCTAGGAATAAAGAGAAATCTAATATCCATCTCTGCTCTTGAAGATAATGGATATAGGGTTACCTTTATGGACGAGAAATTTCTGGCATGGCATAAAAAATCCACTATAAAGAAGGCTCAAACCATAGGTTTAAGACAAGGTTATCTTTACAAATTATGCATGGACATCAAGCAATCCCTTGCCCTTGAAACTTCCAATTCAAATGAAATTTGGCATCACAAATTAGATCACCTTTATTTATGTGCCCTACCATCTATTAAAAAACTAGTAATAGGATTTCCTAAGTTAAAGCCAACTCATGAAGGATCTTGTAAAGGATGTGCCCTAGGAATTCTAGAGCTTGTAAAGGATGTTCCCTAGGAATTCTGCATGAATTGGGGAGTTTAATCTCATACTTATTCCTTGAAGGTTGTTGAGGGTTGTAAGTTATTGTAGAAGCTGCAAAAGCAATGTTACTTGACCAAAACATAGAAACCTCATTCTGGGCAGAAGCCTCTAGAACTATTGTTTACATCCAAAATAGATGTCTACATTCTCATCTAGATAACAAAACTCCCGAAGAAGCTTTTATTGGCATACAACCTAATATTAGTCACTTTAGGATTTTTGGTTGCCTAGTCTATATTGATGTGCCTAAAGAGAAGAGATTCAAAATAGAAACTTCTGGAAAGAAAGGGGTATTTGTGGGATATAGTGAAACCTCCAAAGCCTACATGATATTCATACCCAAGCGGAAACAAATTGAATTGAGAATAGATGCCATCTTTGAAGAAGACATTGCATTCAAAAAGGCAAGTTCAAGTGAGATAGAAAATTATTCCCTAGAGTCTTAGAAGTGGAACCTACTCCTGAGATTCAGAGGGAGTATCCTAAGGAAATACCAAATGAACTTCAATCTACTTTAGATGAGAATCCAAATGACAACGGAAAGAAGAGGTCACTTTGGGCTAGAAAGATGATCAAAGAAGATGAGAATCATGCAACACCCAAAGGAACTTTTAGGGAAAGTAAAAGACCTAAACGGTTCTCAAGCTATGTTGCTCTAATGAATGACATCATAAATTTAGAACCCGCTAGTGTTACAGAATCCTTCAGACATCAAGTATGGAAGGACACAATGATGGAAGAGTAACAATCCATTCTAAAAAATGATGTATGGGATATAGTGCCTAGACCAAAAGAGAAATCGGTTGTCTCTTCTAAATGGCTCTTCAAAATCAAACATGGTTTTGATGGCAGTAAAGAAAAACATAAGGCATGTTTTGTGGCAAGAGGTTTTTCACAAAAGGAAGGAATTGATTATGAAGAAACATTTGCACCTGTTGCCCATTACACATTTGTGAGAGCTGTGATAGCCATTGCAGCAACTAAAGGCTGGAAGATCCATCAAATGGATGTGAAAACTACCTTCCTAAATGGGACCATTGAAGAGGAATTCTATCTAGAACAACCTGAAGGTTTTATGATAGATAAACCTGACTAACATGTATGAAGACTAAAGAAAGAACTGTATAGACTTAAATAGGCTCCTAGGGCTTGGTATGAAAGAATTGACAACTATCTCTTGGGACTAGGATTTTCCAAGAATGATGCAGACCCAAATCTTTACTTTAAGGTAATTAAAGGTGATATGCTAATAATTATTTTATATGGTGATGACCTATTGATAACAGGAGAAGATCACCTCATTGCTCAAGGAAAGAAGGAGCTAACTTTAGAATTTTACATGAAAGACTTGGGCATTTTACATTACATCCTAGGTTTAGAAGTCTGGAAAAAATCAGATGGCATCATACTAAATCAAGGAAAGTATAATATTGATATTCTGAAGAGATTTGGAATGTTGGATTGTAGACCCATGTCTACACCTATGGAAACCAATCTTCAAAAAATAAAAGAAGCAACAATAAAATCTAAGTGTGCAGATTCCACTCTATATAGAAAAATGATTGGATCATTGATGTACCTGGTTAACACCAGACCTGATATTTTCTATGCAGTGAATTCTCTAAGCCAGTTCATGTTGGAGACAAAGGAAATTCACCTTATGGATTTGAAACATATATTGAGATATCTTCAAGGCACTATTGGATATGGTCTTCTTTACAGAAAGGACCAGCTAGATCTACATGGATACTCTAATTTAGATTGGGTTGGAAGTGTAACCAATCAAAAAAGCACATTAGGATGTTGCTTTAGTTTAGGATCGACTATGATCTCAGAAAACAGTCTTCAGTAGCACAAATCTCAACAAAAGTTGAATACATTGCAGCCTCTATGGGGGAAAGAGAAGCAGTATGGCTCCAGAAATTGCTTATGGGACTCTTTGGCGAACTCATGAATCCTACTATCATTCATTGTGATAATCAAAGTTGCATTAAACTCTCTATAAATCCAGTATTTCATGATAGCTCTAAGCATATTGAGATCCCCTACCATTATGTAAGAGACATGGTAGAAAGAAATGTGATCCAGTTGGAGTATATTAGTACAAATGATCAAACAATAGACATTCTCACCAAACCTCTCTCCAGAATCAAGGTTGAACACTTCAGGAAGAAGCTTGGTATGGTTGAAATGTAATTTGATATTATGATTGAAATTCAAATTGTTTAAAAGTTGTACTAATATATTTAAATATGTTTAATGTGTAAACTCTTTTGTCATGTGTGTGACTCCATGACTTTATGGGCCCTCTCTCCCTATGTACATTATTGAAAGGTGACGATATTTCTAATAATGAACACTTCTATGTGGCATTGTAAAGTGATGAATCTACAATGATGAGTTGAACTATCATGATAGATATCATGGGACTTGATATCTGTGGACATGTCATGATAGTATCTCTTGGAAACTTTGATGGATATCATGGGACTTGATGTCATTTGAAGATCATTGTGATCCTTATGAGATAATCATGGTGGATAAATAAATATCCATGGATATGCCATGAATTATTATGGTAGACATCATGAGACTTGATGTCAGTGCACATACCATAATGAAGATGTGTTATGAAGAATGTCATGCAACTTGACAAAATTGAGAAATCATATCTTCAATATCACGTGTAAGGTGATATCTCTACTTATTTGTTTTGAGTTATCTTCCCTAGCTAAGAGGGAGTGTTGATTTAAGATAACTTCGGTCAGATATAAATGATGATTGCATTCATGCATCATCATCATTTATATTTAATTGAACTTTTCTTAAAATAGACAAATAAGTTATTCAAAATTTTGATGATGATCATAAATTATAAAGGAATAAAATCAAACTTTATATTGAAAGATCGCTGCTTAGTAAAGCATGCAAATTAGTTTATATTAATACTGAATATTTTCGATTTGGTTAAGGGAGCCCGCGTGACCAAGGGACACGCCCACTCATGAGATGTGTCTCTCCTTGAGGCACGTCTCCCTCTCTAATATAAATGATAACTCAATCTTCTATTTGCATACATTGAAATAGATAAATGTTCTATAATTAGAAGATTTGAAACACAAGAATTAAATCTGACTTAGAATACATGCACATAATTTCAGACTTAGAATTTCCATAGGTCCTTTTAGGACACAATTTAATAAGATTTGATTAACATTTACAAAAATATGACCCCTATTTCCCCATCATTTGTTGTACAAAATTTGGCACAAGGCTTCACAACTCCACCTTCAGGGATAAATCAACCATCTACTCCTAGTCTTGCAAATGGCCTTGCCAAGTACTTTGGTCTAACTCTTCTATTTGAAAGCAATACACTTGTGGGTACCATTGATACTAATCCTCCACCTCCAAAAACCACTTGGACACCTACCTTTGGTACTCCTCTCATTCTCAAAAATCCTAAACAACCATATAAACCCCTTGACCTTCATTATTCCACCACAACCTCCACATATTACAGACACCCATCTTCATCCATACCCATGAGTACCACAAGTGTTCCCACCATCACACAAATTAGTATCGACCAAGTGTCTCAAAATATCACACAAGGGCATGTCAATACTATATCACAGGTAAACCTTCAATGCAAATAGGAAAATCTTTGCATAATACTCCCATTGGTTCATCTATACCATTGGTGTCACAAAACACATCCATCCCATCCATCATCAACCCATCTCAAAGAAATCCTTTGGTAACGAATCCTATCAACAAAGGTAATCTTTTGTCCACATCTCTAGCACAAGAAAATTCTCATGAAAATGGACAAGGGAACCTTTTCAATCAATGGACTCAAGTTTCTAGTATGTCATTACCATTGCAAAATTTGATGACACTATCCTCATCTTACCCCACGATCCCCTTCACTATGAAAAATCAAATGGGACCTCAAACTTACATTTATCCACCTCAATCCACCATCTTACAAGGAATGCTAAACCAAGGGAACTCCCAAAATCTCATCACTAGCTCACAACCCATCCAAAATATCAACACCCACAATCCATCACAAGTGACCCAACAACCAACGAGTCCTACTTTGCAAGCTCATACCTTACCCTTACAACAAACCGTCTAACAACAACAAAAAAATCAAGAAGCCTTAGTTGCACAACAATAACAACAACAAGAAGCAACCTTAGCAATAGAATGAAAAAAAAAAAATCAACAACAATAACAATCCTATCAAGCATCCTTAGTAGCACAACAAAAACAAGAATCCTATCAAGCATCCTAAGTAGCACAACAACAACAATAATACTATCAAGCATCCTTAGTATCACAACAACAACATCAAGCTCAAAAGAAATCCCTAGTGGCACAACAACAAAAACAAGACCAACAACAAGCCCTAGTGGCACAACAAAAATAATAGGCCCAACAACAAGCCTTACTAGCTCAGCAATATGCCCAACATCAACAACAACAACAACAACAACCAAGTTCCTACTATAAACCTCAACAGAACATCATCAATACAAACACATTAGGAACATATACATCAACACCTCAATCACTTTCACATAACCTCATGCCACCATACACCCCATACAACACATCATCATATAAAAATCTCACATACAACTCATCTATCATCCCACCATATGTTCCTCCACGAAAACCACAAGATTATTTGGCATCACAATTCAAGGTGCTATCCCAAGAAATGCAAGATCTTTATATGTGAAAGACAAAGAATCCCCATACATAGAATCTATGTCCTTATCCATTTGACTAAAACATCGCAATGGTACCATTCCCTCCTATATTTTAAATCCCCAAATTTGATAAATACAAAGGGAGAGGAAGTCTTGTGGCCCATGTCAAGGAATTCAATGTCATGTGTATGGAGGTGGCCTATAATGATTCTTATTTAATGCACCTCTTCCCTCAAATTTTAACAGGTCCTGCAATGGATTGGTTTTCTCATCTACCACCCAATATCAAGACTTTCCAAGAAGTTATGGATAAATTCATTGATCACTTATCCTTCAACCTAGACATGGATGTAAGTCTAGAATAATTGCACACTCTAATACAAAATAAAGGAGAATATTTTGCTAATTTATTATAATGGTGGAGACAAAGAGCTAGTAAGAGCAAGTGGGAATCATCATAGAAAATTTAGACCCCGATCTATCTTTCCACTTGAAAATGCAGTGCATCACCTCTTATGATGAGCTTGTCCCTAGATCCCTTAATATCAAATGAGCTCTAACCTCACAAGGAAATACTCAAGCTTACAACTGCCCATCAACCAGTTCAAATGACAAGCCTCGTGTTTGGGCTAAAAAAAAAATGTGACAAAAGATGGAGTGGTAGATGCTAAAGTGGTCCCAAGTGCTCCTATAGTAAACAACAATCAATTTGCTAATATTCAACCAACTGTGCAACAAACAAAATCCCCTCAGAACAATCAGATCAACAATACCGAGATGCAACAAAGAAAAACTACCAACAAGAACAACTATCCTAAACAAAAATACACATAGTTATATGAACCAATCAAAACCATCATGAATAAGTTGGTGGAGTAAAATATTATAACACTTCTCAACTTTGAAAACTACCAAGAACCACAAGAGAAACCATCCTGGTACAATGAGAATGATCTCCATGATTTTTACAAAATCAAAGGACACAAAATGGAAAATTGCATGAGGCTCAAGAACATTATCCAAAACCTCATAGAGAACGACACCATATCTATTAAAGTACCAGCTGGGAATCAAGATCTTAATATATAAAATAACCCTATGCTAGATCATAACAAAGGCAACAATAAGAAAAAAGCTAAGGATTACACTAACGTGTATGATACCTATTCCAAAATTGTCGCTTCCTATGATAGAATCATTACTGTCATCACCATCAAAGGATCTAGTGTGGAGTGTGGAGTCACCACATAATGTGGAAAAATTACCTTCCAAGAAGTCCCATCTCAATCTAGGACACAACCTACTTTTACAACATCAAATCCCAACAAATATAATCCCCTAAATCATCTTAAGAAGACCCCCACATAGATATCAATCTTGAAAATATTGAGGCTATCCCCCACATATAGGGAGATATTAGAGAAATCTTTGTCTGAGTAATCCATCCCTGAGGATATTGATATAGGTCAGTTTCAAGCTATGGTAGAGCATATTTCTAATCATTTTCTCACCTTTTTACAACAAGACCTACCGTCACAACCATCTCATAAACATTCTTTACACCTTGAGGTTATTATTCATAAAAATAAGGTAAAAAAAAACTTAGTAGATGGAGGTGCTGGTCTGAACATTTGTACCCTACAGTTAATCAAGAACTTGGGCTATTCAGAGGATACTATTGAGAAAGTAGATATTGCCACCATCAGAGCATATGACGACCAAGAAAGGGTATCACAAGGCATCATTGTGATTCCCATCCAAGTGGGACCTCTCATTGAAGAAAATACATGCCAAGTGTTAGAACTTGATCTTCCCTATAACATCCTACTTGGTCGACCATGGATCCATGCCCTAAAAGTTGTAGCCTTGACCTATCATCAATGTGTAAATTTTCCTTTCGAAGGTAGAGAAATTACCATCCATGGAGATCTTGAGCCTTTTTACTATTGCAAGAATCTTGAGGCAAAGTTCTATAAGATACCCCAAATATCCAAGAATGACGAAGGGCCTACACCATCTACCTCATTTGTTGACCTGTCATCCATTGCATCCACCTCTGCAATGAAAATACCCATTGTACAGAACATTCCCGACATCAAAGTAGTGATCCATGATGATGGTTGTTGGAACTACAAGCTACTAAAGAATACATTTGTCTTAGGAGAGCTACCTCTTTCTCCTCGGTATCATGGGAAACCCAAATCTAGCACCAAAGAGCTCGAAACAATCAAGATGGAAAGTACTACCTTCACCAAGTGGGGGGATCTAAATCAAGAAGATATCAATGAGGAGGATGTCTCTAAAATCCTCTATTAGGATGAACAACCTAATCCTGTTCTTCCCATGGAAGATAACAATAAAGGATTGTAGCTAATGAAAGGATGGGGTTATAACAAGAATGAGAAACTAGGAGGGAATGGAAATGTCTTAATAGAACCCATTGTTTCTGAGAAATGATTAAAGAATCTTGGTCTAGGTTGTACTAATAGAAAGGTCACCCTTATTGGCAAAGGTACTTCAACAGGTTGAGGCTTCCTATTGGTTACCTCCATCGCATGATACAACATTATATGACTTCCCCCTTGATGTTGCTAACCTATTTGAGAATAAATCCCTTTTCATGATATCCATTACATCCTTTTCTCCAAGAAATCAACCAACTAAAATATGCCTAGTATATCCACAACTCATTGACCTGGACCAACAAGAACCACCAATTATGGATTTATTCAAATATGATGAAGTGATCTCAAAGTTCATGGGACTTTGAGACAATCTATCATGGGCAGATCATAAAGTAGGTTTTGACATAGAGCTAGAGACAGGGGCGTATTACGGGGAGACAATTGAATCCTTCAGTCACAAAATTGATGAAATACAACTAACATGGAGATCTTTGAGTGAAAGCCACATTGTGGCACTCTCTGATTCTAAAATAGTAAAAACAAAGGAAGGATTTGAAGGTTAAAAACTCTTTGAGGAACCCAAGGATGAGGGATTTAATCTCCCCCTTAGCGTAATGCATCCCAAAATTTTAACAGTGCTAGCAGAAAAGGCCACTCTAGTCAATGTGGGAACAAATGAAGCACCTAAGATCACCTTCTATGTTGAATCCTTATTGTATGAAGAACAAAATAACCTAGTAGTTTTCCTAAAAGAGAGAAGAGCTAACTTTGCATGATCATACATAGATATTCCAGGGCTCGATCTAGAAGTGGTTGTGCATCAATTAGTAGTATATCCTGAAGCCAAGCCAGTCAAGAAGAAATTAAGGAAGATGCACCCTTAGATAACACTCTTGGTAAAAATAGAGTTACAAAATCTTCTGGATGTTGGATTCATCTAACCAATAGATTATCTTGAGTGGATTTCAAATCTACTACCAGTCTCAAAACCCACTAGGGGCATCAAAATCTACACTAATTTCAGAGACTTAAACAAGGAATGCCCGAAGTATGATTTCCCTCTTCCAAACATCAACCTCATTGTAGACTTAACAACTAGGCATGAAATGCTATCACTTATGGATTGTTTTTCAGGCTATAATCAAATCATGATCAACATAAAACTGCATTCACTTTTCTGTGGGGAACCTATTGCTAGAATGTGATGCCATTCAAGTTAAAGAATGTAGGAGAAACCTATCATAGAGAAATGACCCTCATATTTCATGACATGATCCACAAAACAGTCGAAGATCATGTGGATGATATTTTGGAAAAGCCAAAGAAAATAAGTGAGCACATAGGAGTCTTAGGACCCATCTTCGATAGGCTTGAAGAATGAAAGGTAAGACTAAATCCAAAAAAGTGTGTCTTTGGGGTGACATTAGGGAAACTTCTTTTCTTTATTGTCTCATAAAGAGGGATAAAAATTGATCCAACAAAGGTAAAATCCATCCTTGACATGGAACCACCACAAACACTGAAGAAGATGAGAGGATTACAAGGAAGATTGCAGTCTATCAGAAGGTTCATAGCACAAATATCAGATAAAAACCACCCCTTTTCACATCTTCTCCAAAAAGGAATAACTTAAAAATGAGATTAGAAATGTGATAAAGATTTCTAGCATATCAAATACTATCTATTGACACCTAATGTGCTCATGCCACCAATACCGAATAAAGAATTGATCCTGTATATCTCAACAACATCAACAACACTAGGAGCTCTTTTAGCACAACATGATAAAAACAAATGAAATGAACTATTCGCCCATTGAAAAATAATTCCTAGTAGTAGTTTTTTCTTCACAAAAATTTAGTTACTACATGTTGTCACATCAAATCAAACTTATTACAAAGATTGACCCATTGAAATACCTGTTATCTAAAGCAACACTCATTGGGTGAATGGCCAAATGGTTGATGATCTTAACTGAATTTGACATAGAGTATGTGGAGCACAAGGTAATCAAAGGACAAGTGATCATAGATCAACTAAAAAAAGCACCTATCTATGCAAAGAGCCCCTTGATATCTAAGTTCCTTGACGAATCAGTGTTTCTTGTCAATCTCACAAATAAGTGGAAGATGTACTTTGATGGATTGTTCACCCAACATGGATCAAGAGCGGGTATTCTTTTCCTCACCCCTTAAGGTGATTGAATTCCAAAGTGATATAGGCTATCATTTCCCTGTACTAGCAACATTGTTGAGTACAAAGTGTAATGCCCCACCACGTAACCCTAGAGGAAGTTGCAACACTATGAAAGTGTAAATTTTTTTCTTTTTCTTTAAAGGTGCATTATTAACAAGGAATATGCACAAAATTTTTGCAACGACCTCTAAGGCACATGAAAAAATTACATCTAAATCCACAACACATACAATACTCACATAAATCATTTGACTAATTACTAACAAAAATTAAAATAAATTCATCCAAACATTTAATTTACATTACAAAGAATAAAAATACATCAAGATCCAGATTACACTAGGTTAAAATACTCATTCCTAGAATGAGGAAGATCATACCTAACTATTAGAAATTACAAGATTCCTCCTTGAATACAATGGAGGAGTAAATTAAATACAAATGCTAAAATGATAAAATACATTAAGAAAGGAACATAACCACTGGTACCATCACGAGCTCTCCAACTAGAAATCTTTCCATCATGATCTGAAGATAAAGGGCACCCAATAGTGTAGGGTGCACGTTCCTCCCAACCAAGTGGTACCCGAAGGCCCACCCCCCATGCTAGGAGATAGTAACAAGGATACAGGACCAAACCTACTACCTCTAGACACACGGTGACACATAACTAAACTTAACATACACCAAAAAAAAACTAACTCAAAGGATACAATGCTACCAAAGTTAAATAACGAGTTACACCAGATAACCATAAATACTGCTAACCTAGGAGAAGTGTCACCACAAAGGTGCATGGGTTACCCGATAGATATTCCAGACCCAGACCCCCATCGAGAATCACTCTCCTATGGTCAACATGTGGAACAAAACCACTCCAAACTTAGGAGGCAACACCTAACATAGTCCACTCCAAACATTGGAGGAAACACATGACAAATCCACTCCAATCTAAGAGGCACAAATCCCCGTTCGTAGAAACTGGAAAATCACAAACAATAGAAAATGCACTAATCCAGGGGTAACATACTGGGTTGACACAAAATAAATCACAACCCCCAACTGCATATTATGACTGGAAGACATAAACAGTTGTAAACCAATTTCCCCAAATAAATAAATAGAGGAAATAACTAGAAAGGAAATCGTATGGGAAATTAACTAATTTTGGATATATTAAATCCATTTCCCTTCTACAATGAATTTACAATAAAAATGTTTTCCCTAATAAATCTATTAATCAAAACAAACTTAAAACCTCTTCACATCTAGAGAAGGGAAAATTGTAAATTTATAGAAAGTCAATTTCCTCGATTACTTTTAAAAGCAATATAATTTCACTGAAAGATAAATCAACCAATTTCTTCTACTTGTGCATATATGCATGCACCAATTTTAAAACAAATATTTTTATAACCATTAACTATATATTTAAATATATATCTATTGAGTATATACATATTCATATATATATGCCAATATATATATATATATATATATATATTTAATATATAATAGAATATATTACAACATAATCCATTATTTAACAAAAAACCACAATAATTAAATTATATATATATATATTCAATATACATATATACTATATATATTAAAACCTTAATACATAAAAAAAATTCACAAAGAATAATAATAAGGTAGAAAAACTTAATTTCTTTAAGGTTCGAATAAGTTTAGAGGGGCCGACAGTATTAATACAGTTGAGCCTCCTCATTGCATAGAGGCCGCAACCCATGGAAAATTGGGGAGGTTGCGCTGTCCATGGCAGCGCTCCCTCCACTTATATGGAGGGCATTGCCAAGGCAACCGCCTCCTCTGTAAGGGTATGATGGTGGGAAAATAAACCCCCATCAATAACTTAACATATAAATGCTTAAACATAAATATTCCCTAGCCAAGTACATAATTCGGCGTATGACACATGCTTTACAATACAAAATATTTTAAAATAAATATATATATTATATATATATGCATTTGTATATATAAAAATATATACATATGCATATGTGTATATAATATATATATATATATATATATATATATATATATATATATATATATATATATATATATATATATATATATATAATGATTTCAACTCAATAGTTTAATTGGGGAATTTTTTTTCAAAAAGGCCATCTATAGGCAAATTTTGCAAACACAACTGGGAAACCAAATTTTACAGAGAGAGTTCTACATATGAATTTCTCAACTGAAATAAGGAGAAATCTTTTAACTTTAATCAAACAAGGATTTAGGAAGAAAGAACAAAACAATATCTCACCAATTAATTTTACACAAAATTTCCCAAGAAAACAAACCTACAGGAAACTTTTTCTACAAAAGGAAAAATTTCTTCCAGATCCCTAAGCATTTCCTTCTAGGTTTCCCTAAATTCACTAAAATACCAATTTACCATTTCCTAAGGTTTTCCACAAAGAATTTCAACCTACAAAATAAAATGATTCTACAGAGAAATTATTTACAACAATACAATTTTTAACTCAAAACAATCTTTTATAGAGAAGATGTAATCTATAAACTTTTCAATTAAAAAATTAACAAAATCAAAAGAAATAACCTCTAGTCCAATTCTTGAGTATTTGTAGATCTAAAGCAGTGCCTCCTCCACAACTCCAAGCAATTTTTCTAGACAAACAATGGCTTCCTCCAAAGTAATACGATTTCTCGAACACAACAACAATCCCGAACACAACAAGAATTTTTGAGAATAATTTTTCTAAAGATGCAAGAATACAAAAATATTTTCTATAGAAAATTCCTCCAAAAATTATCCAAATCCCATACAAATCATAACAAGACTTATTTTCAAACAATTTCCCAACAACCCCCAAAATATCCTATGCTTCTACCATGAAGAAGCTTTCCACTTCCTCTCTCAAAGCCAAAATCTTCTCTCGTGAATTAATTTTTCCAACAAACTCATTAATTTCTTCTAACACATGTTAAAAATCTCAAAATATCTCTAACAACCCATTTTGCATAAAATCCTCCAAAATTCAAAATTCAAATATTTAATAATTACAAAACATTTCCCTTTTCAAATTTAAACTAATTAACTAATTTAATTAATCAATAAAAAATATAATCCTAGGATTAAACTATTTATCAATTAAATTAATTAATTTATTAATTCAAAGCTTCTAACATTAAAATAAGATTAATCTAATAATCAACTTTAAATTATTAAATCCATTAATTTACCTTTTATGCATTTTAACATGATAATTCAAAGCAATAATAAACAATTTTAAACAAGCAAAATCGACTAGACTAGACGACACACTAAGACTGGGTAAAGGATTGACACAAGTATCCTTGCTACTATCTCCCAATCAGTATTACTATTGGGTCGACATGCTCAAACCTATGAAACTAGGTGGATTCGATGTCTTGTACCTACAAACCTGTAAACGAGGCATAAATTTAGAACATGCATATAATTATCATTATTAAAGAACACATCGTGAAGAGGAAATTGCAGAATCGTAGGGCACTCGCAAGTGAGTGATGCAATTTTGTCCCCTTCACTAATACAGTATCACCAAATTGAAAATTCTAACATATATATTCTACTCATGTGCATATAACCATGTTATTCCAAATAATCATAATGCTAATCAAATGCATGCCAAATGATAACATCAAAGTAGAGAATCATCACAACATAACATATAATCCACATTGCTATAAATAGCGATGAAAATTAACAAAGCATTGTAATCTAAACATAAGAGAAAAACAAAGGGGTGTTACATGAAGCCCTAATCACAGGTCTAAGTATATCAGTTCAGTGGTAGATACAAGAGATGAAATTCTATGGAGACTCACAACTAGTTATCATCCAGATCAATGACGACTATCAAACCAAGGATGACAAGCTCACTCCTTACAAGAAGATGGTGGAGAATCTCAAAGACCTTTTTATAGACATAAATTTTGATTAGATTCCTCGCATGAACACCTGAGCAACAAATGCTATGGCAACAATTGGATCACTATTAGATATGTCGAATAATGTCCTCCAATGTGAATTGTTGGTAGAACAACTTTTTGTACCAACTTTAAAAATCCTTGAATTTGAATTTGTGTGTGTCATTATTGGTCCTGGATCTCCGGGGTATCATGGCATATTTATCTACCTTAGCAGAGGAACCCTCCCATCTGATATCACTTCCAACTTTAAAAAGACCTTTGTCAAAAAGACATCCTAATTCGTTATCTTAGGTAATACCCTTTACTGCCCAAGCATCAAAGGAACATTACTACACTATCTTAACCAAGAGGAAGCCTTAACTGCTTTAACAAAAGTACATGATGTTAGAGTAATAAGTTATTTCGCTTAATTAATTTAATCATATTGGTTAATTAATTAAGTCACTTATCACTTTAGTTTTACTTAAGCTAACCTTAGGCACATTAATAATTAATTATTTATTAATTATTAAGTGTTTGCACTAGGGTTTCCTTTTAGGGTTTGATCTCCTTTCTTAAGGATTGATCTCAATGTAATTATTAATTCTCTTAATGCATTTTTTTTCTTGAGGCTTGCAAAGCATCTTTGTTTTTCTGGACATATTTCTTTCTTTGTGATAGGTTATTGCTTGTAGGTGTTCATTGGGGTCTGTGAGGTTGGTTTATCAACTTCTTCATGGTATTAGAGCTTCAAATCTGCAGCTTGTTTATTTTTTTGAAAGATATTGCCTTACACTGATTTTTAAGTGCAAGGGTTTTAGCTAGGCATCTTTTTGCAAGATCTGGGGTATCTAATTTTTCTAGGAATTTTTGGGTGAAATGGATGTTGCCATCACATTTAGAGCACCCAAAAACCCTAGAAATGCCTGTCGTTTCATCGATTTTGGAGTTGTTGAAAAAAGGCAAAAATGTTTTTGCTAGAGAGGTCGTACGACCTCCCTGAATGCTTCACAAGGCACAAAAATTGAAAAAATATATTTAAAAAAGTGCTAAAAGTGCTTTAATTTTTGTGCTGCTAGTTATAAAGTTGGGTGCCGCCCACCCACTGCCCGACGACCACCAAATCATCGCCAGTTGATCGATAACCACCGTCGTCTCTGCCTGCGCGTCATCTCTGCTCGCACGCCACACTTCATCTGCCTTTAGCCCCAATGATGGTCACATTAGTGACCAAGGGCTCCACCCAGGCCCATACTTGCTAGGCCCCTAGTCGTCCACAGGACTGGGGGCTTATTTTTTTAGCCCCCAGGGCTGCCTGTAGGCCTAATTGAGCAGTTTGGAGAACTTTCACAGAATTGGGCATAACTTTTGTGTACCATCTCTATTTTTTGAAAATGAATAGGCGTTGAAAATTTGGTTCTAGGCACTATCCAGTGGTGCTGGTTTTTTTTTTCTGGTTTTTCTATTTTATTGCCTTTTTTGGCCTCTGAAGTTAGAACTAGTTATTTTCACTCTGAGAGGTGTAACTTTTGCATCCAGACTCTGTTTTGTGCAAATGAATAGGCATCAGAAAGCCTGATCAGTTGCTCTACACATATCTCAGACCTGAGTTTCCAAAAAAAATTACCAAGTATCTAAGTTTTTGTCAGATCTCAGCTTTTTCTTTCTTTGTTATTTTCTTGGGAAATATGCAATTCAAGCTATTTTTTTGAGATCAAAGAGAATTGTTTTTTGTTTTGATAGTATATACTGCTTTTTTTTTCATGGATTCACATAATATTTCACCCCTTACTCCATTCAACTATTTTGGTTGGAAAAAAATGGAGATTTATTTGATGCACAAAGGGTTATACAGAGTGACCATGGGTACAAAAGTTGAACCTATAGGTGATGTTGAAAGAGAAAGTGGTTTAATTGGTGTGATGAATATTTTGGTACTTTATGTCTTTCTATTTATCCTAATCTTCTTTTTCATACTGAGTTTTGCACTACACCCCATCAGATTTGGTCTACTTTAGGGTCTTTATTTGGGAAGCATGATACTATGAGAGGATTCCAATTGGAGAATGAGCTTATTGGCTTAAATCCTAGGGATTTTGATAACATCCAAGAGTTCTTCACTAAACTCAAGTCTCTTAGATTGTAGTTGACAGAGTGTGGTATTCAGAAGTAGGATTCTCGGTCTTAGTTGATATTGTCCATTCTGTCTAAGCTTGGACCAGATTATTCAATTTTTGTATCTACCTTTTATGCCACTAGGGATGCTCTTGGTACTCAGTTTACTATGCCATCTCTTGATGAATTTTCTCCATCTCTCACTCAAGAGAAAGATAAGTTGTCTAGCATGGGAAAATTGAAACCTTCTACATCACATAAACTTATTACATCTTAGAGGCGCACAGATAAGAAGGCTTCTACTGGCAAAGGAAAGAAACAAAAAAAAAGGATTCCAAATCTCATGAGCAGAAAAAGGAGTCCTTAGATTCATCCTCCTCTTCTAAGGGGAAATAATCTAAGAAAGAGAAAGTTACATGTGCATATTGCAAGAGGGAATTACATGCAAAACATAGTTTCTATAAGAAGGACATTGATGAGCTGAAGCATCTTAAAAAAAAATCAGATTGATTTGCCTTCTCAGATGTATGCATCATCTCCTTCCCCTCATTCTTCTTCTTCAGAACAGTTTGATAGGGGCACAACTAGTTTACATACTTCATTAGATATGAAGAGACATGCTCTTTGTTCTTATTCATCTCATGAATCAGGGAGATGGCTTCTAGATTCAGGAGCATCTCATCTTATGGAATCTTCATTGTCTGTGTTCACTTCCTTTGAGCCTTGAAATATGTCTCCTATTTTGATGGGAAACAATACATACATGAGTGTTATAGGGAAAGAGTCTATTAGTTTTGGGGGTAACACTTTTCAGGATGTCTTGTGTGTTCCTCATTTGATGAACAACCTTTTTTCCATATATCAGATCACACATGGAGGCAATGGGAGATCTGTGGAGTTCACACCTGATTTAGTTATCATCAAAGACTTGGAGAATAGAGTGGTTATTGCTACTAGGGTGGTGGATCACTCATCGCGCTTGTATTCCTTTGCAAATTTTTCTTTTGATGATTCTTTTGTTCCTACAGGTGTTCATCACACTTCTTGTGTGAAGCATCATACAAAGGAGACATTTAGCTTCTTGAAACTTGATGTTCTCTCTTCGGATCCAGTTCTTGAGCCATCCATTCCATCTCATCCACCTCTTGTTGCGGTTGTTGATACTTCTATGGCTATAGATGTGGTTTCTTCTGTTTCAATGCACCAAGACCTAGTTGATCATTCATCTTTGGAGGTTTCACTTCAATATTCACCTACTTTGACTTATTCATTGGTTGAGGTCACACCTATTTATGTTGAGACATCTTGGGCTACACCTGATTCACTTTCAGAGATTTCATTCATGAGGCTTATTCCCTCTCACTTATTTCAAGAGATGCAGTTACTTTAGTCTTTTTGGAGCTACTTCATTATAGGAGGCTATGTGGTCTCTTTCTTCTTGTCTTTTGGGGGGGTTATTTCATGTATATTTATGATGGATGGTGTCCTTTGGGGGCCTTATGGAGTCCTCCATATTTAATCACTTAGTTTTTTTTTGCATCCTATTTTGGGGAGAATTTTTGTTCCCACGTGGTTTTCTCCTTTACCCTGTTTGGTTTAGTTTGCATTGCATTTGTACATGGCTACCTGATTACGCCTTTTTTCTGGGACCCATATTTTATTTCATGCATCTTTTCCTAGTGTTTTAGCTATTCCTAGGTTCATCTTAAGGGGGGGTGTTAAAGTAATAATTTATTTCACTTAATTAATTTAATCATACTGGTTAATTAATTAAGTCACTTATCACTTTAGTTTTACTTAAGCTAAAATTAGGTACATTAATAATTAATTATTTATTAATTATTAAGTGTGCACACTAGGGTTTCTTTTTAGGGTTTGATATCCTTTCTTAAGGATTGATCTTATTTCAATTATTAATTCTCTTAATGCATTTTTTCTCTTGAGGCTTGTATAGCATCTTTGTTGTTCTGGTCATCTTTCTTTCTTTCTAACAATTTATCGATTTTAGGTGTTCACTGGGGTCTATGAGGTTGGTTTATCAAATTCTTCAAATTATGGCATATGTGGTTCCCATTCTAGCAGTATGAATTTATCTGAGAAATTATTGAGGATGGGGTACTATTGGCCAACTATGGAAAGAGAAGCTCATCAGTATGTGCAAAAATGTGTCCAATGTCAACAACATGGAGATTTTATTCATGCTCCAACTAAAGAATTACAACCGATGATTGTACCCTAGCCTTTTTCACAGTTGGGGAGTTGACCTCATAGGAAAAATCACTCCAACCTCATCCAATGGTCACAATTTTATCATAACAACCACTGAGTATTTTACCAAGTGGGTTGGATCCATTCCTATGACCTACATAATGAGGAAGAAAATTGCCAAATTTATCTTGAATTACCTAATCTATCATTAAAATGTTCCAAAAACCCTTATCTCAGACAATGGGACACCCTTCAAGAATCAGGATGTGAAAGAGCTATGTCAAAGATTCAACATCCAACACCAATTCTCTACCCCGTATCATCCATAGGGAAATGGTCAATTTGAGGCTAGAAACAAGATCATCCTAAAAAATACTAAAGAAAATGGTCAATGAAGTTGGTCATGACTAGCATTTGCAGTTAAATCCCACTCTTTGGGCATATCAAACCAATATCCACATGTCAATAGGTGCAACCCCTTTCTCCTTGGTCTACGAAATCAAAATCCATTTTTCCTATTGAGGTTGAAATCCCATGACTACGAGTGTCACTACAAAAACTTATCACCGATGAAGAATACAAAGTATCTCGACTGAATGAGATATAATTCATGGACGAGTGTCATCTTGATGCCCTCAATCACTTGAAAGTGTACCAAAACCAACTAAAATAGAGCTATAACAAGAAGATCAAATGCTAGTCTTTCCAAGTAGGGGATCTTGTTTGAAAATAGAATCAAAAGAATTTACCAGATCAGGAAAATAAAGGAAAGTTTGACCCTAACTGGTTGGGTCCCTTTGTCATCACAACAAGCTATCAATTAGGATCATATTAATTATCAACGCTTGAAGGTGAACCCTTGTAGAATCCAACTAACAACTTGCATCTCAAAAAAAATTATGCCTAGTCTTACAGGGTATAAATTATAAAATACAAAAAGTTAAAAAAAAATCAAAATCCAAAAAGAAAAGAAATCATCCTCTAGTGAAAACCACTTTGGTGGCGCTTTGGAAAATTACCTTGGTGAAAAATTGGAAAATAGGTGCCTTGCATAAATAAATCACCTCCATCTATTCTTTGGCTCTTTATCCTATAATTCTTTGTCTCACCATCCATCCATCACCTCATTATTCAACCTATTTATTCCATCACCCATCCACATATTTATCATAGCTTGATGTCGTGAAGTATCTTATCCCCTTTAGTACTACTTGGCGTATTCCTAAGGCCATCTTGTCCTTCCTACATCGAGGTAGTATATTGTGTCACATTGGGGAAAATTCATTATGGATCATATCGGGCTCTTGTATATCTTTAGATTATCAGAAATCTTAATGAAAATCCCCAAAAAAGTCATAAAACTTCATCCAAAAATCCAAAAAATTCAAGATCCTGTACAACTAAAATCCAAAAACATTCAAAAAATTGTAAAGGAAAAATCCAAAACACATCAAAATCCTTAAAAAGGTCAAAACATCAAAAATCCAAAAGTAGTATCCTTGTCAAACTACGTTGTCTCTAAGCTTGAATGTAGGAAAGGCCATCATTGATGTGCCCCCGAGACACCCTAGGTCACTCCTTTAGGAGTTCGTCATAATAAACTAAATTCCCTTCATCTGTTATTATCTTTTTGTTAATAAGTCGAGTTGGTCGAACTATGTGGTCTCTGCATGTATAATGTAGGAAAGTTTTATCTTTGATCAACCCCCAAGACCCCTAGGATAGATCTTTTAGGTTAGGTTCTTGGTCATAAAACTTTAAAAATCTCTAAACATTTAAAAACTCATAAAATCCCTAAACATTCAAATATCATAAAATCCCTAAACATTCAAATATTGAAAAAATTCCTAAACATCCAAATATTAGAAAAGCCAAAAACATTCAAATAATAGAAAACATTTTTTTTTTTTTAAAACATTCATAAAACCCTAAATAGCCTCAAATAATTGAAAACATAAACATTCACATAAAATTTCAAAAAAGACCAAAAAGAACCTCAAAACATTTTTAAAATACCAAAAACATTGAAATATTCAAAAAAATCCAAAAACACCCATCCCATCTCGCTTTCACCAACAATAAACGTTCATCCATAATAAATCAGGCGCCACCTTCAACCTTTGGTGAAACAAATAGAAAGCAAGTGTCGCAAGTCATAAAGTGAAAACTTAAGTGTCAAAATCTAAAGTTTGGGTCATAGGTAAATACGCTAGCGAAGTTTATATAAATGGCTTGTCATAAATCTCATCATCACCCTAACATAGAACAACCCCTGATCAATATGTCCTAGGATGTATCCTTCCTGCGATGGACATCAATATCAGTTATCACCTTAGCTAAATTAATCTAGAAAGAGATATACATAGCATTGGATATTTGTCTTTGATATTTTCTTATGATTTATCTTATTGACCCATTCCGAGGACCTCTCGATAATGTCTATCAAAATGATTTAAAGAGAAATGAATGGGGCATCGATCATTATCTTTCATTTTTTGTGCTTGTGGGCATTCTTGTAAAATAATCTTGGTGCATACTTGCTTGGTTGTGTGTAGGAAGGTTGTTTGGAGTACATTGTTGACTATTATGTATGCTTTGGTCCAATGCATTCTAAGCTTCTAACTTACATTCTAATGAGGTTTTCGTATGTCAAGGTTTGAACAAGAACTATCCTATCTATTTGTCGAGTCAAATTCCATTACACTAGATACAACGCCATCTTGGTTGTCAATACCTTGATGCATCATGCCTATGTGTTATATCAAACAATAAGGAATGGAAAAAAATCTAAATCCCAAGATTTGAGAAAGTCATCATCATTATGCATTTCTCATCACCATCTCTAATAAAGTCTCGGTGGATCATAGACTTGTTGAATCTTTTGAGGAAATTGCCAAAATCAATGGTCATTCATATTGTTTCTTTTATCTTCTCTCTACACTAACCTGGTATCATGGTAGTTAAAAAAACATGATTAATGCATCCATCGTGCATCCACAAATCATCGACATGCATACATCATAGCATAATCATAGTATATCATACAACATACATCTTGCATTATCATTTAAGTTGTGATGGATAATATAGATTTGTTATTCTAAGCATTTTAAATCATTCCATACATCTCATATCATAAGCATAAGCATTTTCATTATCCATATGCATACATCTCATCATCATAAAATTGTCTAAGAAAATACACAAAAATAAATGCATATCATATCATTCATCTATCCTATAAACATATCATATCCTCATGAAAAACATACTGAAAAAGAATATAACATTGCATCCATATACCATCGCATATTGCATAAGCATAAATAAAAAAAAGTGCATCCATAGATGCTAACATATATAAGCATATCACACCATCTCTATTGGATGTTGTGGTTGTGTTTTTGATATGTGTTTTCCATTGATGTCAACACTATTAGCATTGGTTTCTTGAAGGTTGTATATGTCGAGAATATTGAGAAAATTATAATAAACATGTTGAAGGTTGTATGTGAATCAATGAAGTTCAACATTATGGAAAGTTTAGTATGTTGGTATTCAGAAGTTGCACATTAAAGGTTTTATTATTGAATGTATCTAGTTTATCCACTGGAAGTTTCAAAGATCCGCGTGAATATTTTATCTTGTTATGAACAATTGTGTTCTAATAGTTTTTATGTGGCTTCAGTTAGTGTTCCTGATTGAGGTTGATGTGATTCTAGTAAGATTAGTTTTGTAGATGTTTCTTTGTTGATTAATGATGCTTGTGGATTTTTCTAGATCATGCTCTATCTTTTCTACACATTTGTGTTGATCGATGTGCTTGTGATCAGAGAATTTTCCTTTGTGTGTTCGGGTTTTTCATGTTCTTGGCTGACATGGTGGTTGTAGCATGTTGTGGATCTTCATGGAATAATGTTTGAAGGTGTTTGGTGTTTGAGGATACCATTTTAGGTCTTTATTATGTTGTGATCAACTTTGGTTGGTGCGCATTGATAATATTTTGGGCCGACAATTTGTATTCATCTATTATCTTATTTTGGATTGACAATATTTTTGATGTAATTCCATGTAGTGGATATATAAGAGCGATTGTTTCTTCATTTGAGATATATATGAAGTGTGTATGTGAAGTGTGTGAATAAAGATTAGATCATTCAATTGCAGAGAAGACTATGAAGAAGATTGAGCGAAGTGTGAAGAAGTGTTTCTATGCTTAACCAAAACTGTAATCAGGCATTAACAGATGCTATTTTCTTAGTTCAAAATCTTTAGATGGTTTTAATCTAAATGTCTCTGTAAGAGAGTGTCTTGAATGCATGTGCATTCCCATTATTCATCTCTATACTTTTAACAGGGTATAATATTGTGGACTAACATCCATCGTGGTTTTTCCCCTAACATGGTTTCCACTTATAAAATCTTGGTGTTCTTCGTGTTTTTGATGTGGTGATTGTTTATGCTTAATGTTATTTCATCAGATCTAAAAATAAGTTGAGTAAAGTTTAATGAGTTTGAATATTTTGTGACAACTGATTGACCCCTACTTTTAGTTGTTGAGGTGATCCAAGATGGCATCATACAAGAAGGATAGTCCTAGATTCGATGGTACAAACTACACTCTATGGAAGGCTAGAATGGAGTGTCATTTGAAGTGCATTGGTGAACCCTTCTAGAAGATTACAAAGAATAGATATGTTGTTCCTTTGAATGGTCCCTCTACTCCTGATGAGATCAAATAAGTTGAATACAAAATCAGGGCTAAGGAAGCATTGTTGAGTGCTTTGACTGATTTTGAGATGACGAATGTTATGGATCTGAAGAATTCTTAAGATATTTGGAAAAAGTTGGAAACCTTGTATGAAGGTGATGCTAATGTGAATATTTATAAGCTATAAAGTCTGAAAGGGAAATATGAATTGTTGAAAATGAGTGATGATGAGAATATTGCTACTTTCATGCAAAGAGTAAATGAAATTGTGATGGGTAGTAGATGTGTCGGTGGAACCTTGGATGAATAAGAGATTGTAGCTAAACTTGTTTAGATCATTTCCTACCTCCTACAAATTGAAAGCTCATGCTATTGAAGAGCTCAGGACAGTAAAAAATGTCACAATAGATATGTTTATTGGTAAGCTTAATGCCTTTGAGTTGAGTGAGTTTGGTGAATCTATCTGTAAGACAAAATTTTCATTTAAAGCTAATGTATCCGGAAGAAACAAACAGAGATATGATCCGAGAGAAATTTATAGAAAGACATTCAAGTATGAAGATGAGATGAAATATATTGAAGATGAAGAAAGAGAGGTAGAAGAGTTGCAAGCACTGATTATGAAAATAGAAGCCAAAGGACAAGGTAAGTACAAAGGAAATTTTCCTATTAAATGTTTCTCTTGCAGTAAGATAGGTCATTTTGCTTCAAGATGTTGTGAAAGAGTTCCTAGGTCCAAACCTAACAAGCCTAGATTTTAAAATAAATGTTATTATGTTGAAGAAGGTGTTACTGATGAAGAATCTGATAAAGAAAAAGGAAATGAGGATGGATGGGTATTCATTTCTATCAAGGAAAATGGTTCGGTGTCCACTAAATCTTCTAGTAATAAGAGTCTTGAGAAAGATCTTGCAGCCAAAATTGAAAAAAAAGGATGAGTGGGTGATTGACAGTGGATGCTAACATCATATGACTGGTGATAAAAGAAAATTTGTAATCTTGGAGAAATATGATGGTGGTGTTATAATATTTGGAGACAACAATGCTACTGTGATTTGTGGTAGAGGAACTATTTCTCTTGGTGGTAAACATAATACTGATGATGCCCTTTATGTAGAAGGCTTGAAGCATAATCTATTAAGTGTTGGACAGATGGTTGACAAGGGATATAATCTTTAGTTCAAAGATGGAAAGTGCAAGATACTGGGAAGTTCTAGAAATGTAATTGCTTCAGGTACAAAGACAAGAGGTAATATTTTTCACCTGAGTGTTGCTAGTGAAATTTGTTTAATTTCTCAAGTTGATGAAATTTGGTTATGGCATAGGAGGTTGTGTCATGTGAATTTTGATAATATTGTCAAGATAAGATCCACTCAAGCAGTAGGAGATCTTCCTAAGCTAGTGAAGCCTAATAACACCATATCCAAGGAATGTCAGATGGGAAAGTAGAATAGAGTTTCTTTTCAGAGAAAATTACATCATTCTAATGGAGTATTGGAGCTAGTGAATACTAATCTATGTGGTCCTTCCAGAATCAAAATTCTACAAGGAGAAAGGTACTTTATGTTACTTATTGATGATTACTCTAGGATGATATGGGTTGCTTTTTTGAGAGAAAAATATGAAGCACTAGATAAGTTCAAAAGTTTCAAAGCTATGGCCGAGAATGAGATAGATTTGAATATTAAATGCTTAAGGTCAGATAGATGTGGTGAGTTCACTTCCCAAGAGTTTAATTCTTTTTGTGAAGAGCATAGAATCAAGAGACAGTTATCTACTCAATTGACCCCTCAACATAATGGAGTTGTAGAGTGAAAGAAAAAAACAATTCTAGATGCTTCTAGAACTATGATGTTGGGACGAAATATGCATCATATCTATTGGAGAAAAGCAATAAGCACTACTGTGTATACTCTTAACCAAGTGAATTTCAATGGTAATTTTGGTAAGAATCCTTTTGATTTGTGGTTTGGTTATAGACCTACTATTAAATATTTCAAAATATTTGGAAGTAGATGTTATATCAAGAGAGATGAAGATATAGGCAAGTTTGATGGTAGGAGTGATGAAGGAATATTTTTGGGTTACTCTACTAAAATCAAGGCCTATTGGTGTTATAATACAAGATCGAGGAAAATGGTTGAAAGTGCAAATGTTAGAGTTGATGAAGACACTGCTAGATCATCTAGATATTGTGGATATGATTCAAATGACCAAAATTATAGTACTGATAAAGGAAAGAATGCGTAGACAAAGAATCAAGTTTAAATTGTTTTGGTGAATCAAGAGATTCTAGAAGGAGAGGCTAGTGGAACTGCAAAAGAGAATGAAAGAACTAGAAGTTCAAGAGAATCCTAAAGTTCTGAGGTATGTAAAGCTAAATCATTTTGAAGATCAGATTATAGCAGATAAGAACAAAGGTGTGAAGACTAGAAGAAGAATTGCAGAAGAGTATTGTTTGATTTCCAAGATTGAGCTCCACAATGCCAATGATGCATGTAAAGATGAATATTGGATGGAAGCAATGAAGGAAGAACTAATGTAGATAGAGAAAAATCATACATGGATTCTTGTTCCCAGACCTCAGAATAAAAATGTGATTGGAACTAAATGGGTCTTTCAAAATAAGTTGAATGAACAAGGTGAAGTGGTCAGGAGTAAAACAAGATTGGTATGTAAAGGGTACTCACAAATGGAAGGTATTGATTTTGAAGAAACCTTTTCCCCTATTGCTAGAATTGAAGTTGTAAGATTATTTCTTGCTTATGTTTCTCTTAAGAACTATAAAGTCTATCAAATGGATGTAAAGTCAACATTTCTAAATAGTGAGCTAGAAGAAGAAGTATATGTTGAGCAACCAGATGGATTTCAATTGCCTAAGAAGGGAGATATGGTTTGTCGATTGAAGAAAGAACTGTATGGACTCAAGCAAGCCCTTAGAGCCTGGTATGCTAGATTGGATAAATACTTGTTCAAGCTTGGATTCAATAAAGCAACTGTTGAAAGTAATTTGTATTTTCAGATGGATCATGATCAAGAGTTGATTATTAAAGTCTTTGTTGATGACATTAGTTTTGGAGGTGATGATGATTTATGTATGAAGTTTGTTGATGAAATGAAAAGTGAATTTGAAATGTCTATGAATGGAGAGATGAATTTATTTTTGGGATTGCAAATCACTCAGTTAAATAATGGAATTTTAATATCTCAGTCCAAATATGTAAGAGTTACTAAATTTTTTTTGCATGGAAGACTCAAAGCTTGTTGGTACACCCATGGTAACCAGATTCAAGATAACACAAAATGATTATTCTCCTAAGGAAAATCAAACAAGATATAGGTCAAAGATCGGTGGATTGATTTATTTGACTTAGACCAAACAAGATATCATGAATGGTGTATGTATGGTTGCTAGAAATCAAGTTGATCCAAAGGAATCTCATGTGACTATTGTAAAGATAATTTTTAGATACTTGAAAGGGATAGATGATTTTGGCCTTTGGTATCCTAAAGATGATGATCTTAATTTGAGTGCATTTAATGATGCAAATTGGGTAGGAGATGTGGATGATAGGAAAATTGCTAGTGGTGGTGACTTCTTCTTGGGGAAGAAGTTGGTGTCTTGGTTAAGTAAAAACAAAAATTCTATTTCCTTATCAACTACTGAGGAAAAATATATTGTTGTTGCAAACAATTGTACTCAATTAATATGGATGAAAAAATGCTGAGAGATATTAGAATTGTGTATGATGATCCTACTGCTATATTCTATGATAATTTGAGTGCCATTAACATTTCTAAGAATCTGGTGTTGCATTCAAAGACAAAACACATATCGATCAAATATCACTTTTTGAGAGACAAGGTGAGTGATAAAGAAGTTAGACTGGAGTATGTGCCTACTAAGGAATAAATTGTAGACATATTCACTAAGTCATTGCCTAAGGATAATTTTGAGTATCTCAGAGGGAAGATAGGAGTGATTTCCTCCTAATTATAACTAAGATGCAAGTCTTTGCATCAGTCCATGCATTTACATTCGTATCTTGTTTTAGATTGATGTTATGGTGGTCACTACTCAGGGGGAGTAGTCAGATGATTCATATATGTGGTTCAAAGCTTATGTGTACCTTTCCATTTATGTCAAAGGGGGAGAAGAATAATTTGAAAAAGTATGAAAAATGGGAAAAGAGTTGGAGAAGAAGTCATGAGAAAATAATCAAAACCTAAGGGGGAGTAAGTGTTGACTGAGAGTTGTGTTGATGGTGTTTTTCACATCATGTGTTGCCATCAATGCAAAAGGGGGATATTTTTGGATGTTTTGGTTGTGTTTCTGATATGTGGTTGTATTTGATGTCAACACTATTAGCATTGGTGTCTTGAAGGCTATATATGTTGAGTATATTGAGAAAATTATAATAAACATGTTGAAGGCTATCTGTGAAGCAGTGAAGTTTAGCGTGTTGGAAAGTTTAGTATGTTGGTATTTAGAAATTGCACATTAAAGGGTTTATTGTTGAGTGTATCTAGTTTATCCAGTAAAATTTTCAGAGATTCACGTGAACATTTGATCGTGTTATGAACAATTTTGTTCTGACAGTTTTTATGGTGCTTCAGCTAGTGGTCCTGATTGAAGTTGATGTGATTCTAGTAAGCTCAATTTTTGTGGATGTTTCTCCATTGATTCGTGATGCTCGTGAATGTTTCTAGATCATGATCTATCTTTGTTGCATGCTTGCGTTGATCGATGTGCTCATAATCAAATATTTTTCCTTTGTGTGTCCGGGTTTTTAATGTTCTTGGATGACATGGTGATTGTAGCATGTTGTGGATCTTCGTGGAATAATGTTTGAAGGTTTTTGGTGTTCGAGGATATCATTTTAGGTCTCTATTATGTTGTGACTGAATTTGGTTGGTGTGCATTGATAATATTTTGGGCCAATAGTTTGCATTCATCTATTATCTTAGTTTTGGCCAACAAAGTTATTGATGTAATTCCATGTAGTGTATATATAAGAGTGATTATTTCTTCATTTGAGATATATGTGAAGTGTGTATGCGAAGTGTGAATAAAGATCAGATCATTTGATTGTAGAGAAAAATATGAAGAAGATTGAGAAAAGTGTGAAGAAGTGTTTCTATGCTTAACCAAAACTATAATGAAGAATTAACAAATGCTATTTTCTTAGTTCAAATTCTTCATATGGTTTTAATTTGAATGTCTCTATAAGACAGTGTGTTTTCCTTTGAGTAGTGAGCTATAGACAGTGTGCCTGAATGCATGTCCATTCCCATTATTCATTTCTATACTTTTAACAAGGTATAATATTGTGGACTGACATCCACCATGGTTTTTCCCCTAACAGGATATCCACATATAAAATCTTGGTGTTCTTTGTGTTTTTGATGTGGTGATTCTTTATGCTTAATGTTATTTCATCAGATTTGAAAATAAGTTGAGTAAAGTTTAATGGGTTTGAATATTCTATGACAACTGATTCATCCCCCCTTTCAGTTGTCTATCCTTGTTTTTCCAACAATCTCAACATCATATGCATCCATACATTCATAAACATGAAATAAAGGTCACATCACATCATGAATCTGAATCATCTTATATATATATAAAATTGTGATTGTCATGGTACAAATATCTGAATCAGTGTATGTGTATCAATCAAAACTACAATATCCATGATGCTATAAAAAATGAGCCCATGAATAAATATATGTGTACAAAATTGGGAAACAATCAAAATAGGGTCTACATTTAGGCTAGCTCTAATGGTTGCTCGACTCTTCCCTAACTGACGGCTAATCCTTAGCTCTAGGTGGTGCCCCTCTCCTCTGCAAAATTTTGGTTGTCGAATCTCTCTAGGGACATCTCAGTGATAGTACATCCTATAATATACAGCCTCTGAGACTGCGTCTTTGTATAATCTAGCCGATACCATTTTTCCATGGGTTGTCGTTGTAGCAGTTGTCACTGCCTCTAGCTATTATCTCTTCCCAATCTCCTCAGCTAGCTGCATATCCAACTACTACCACAATTGGACCTACTAGTCTCTGAATGCTATCATAGCCTGTCGTTGTTGTTAGAGATGATCTCTCTCCACCTGTAGTTTTGCTCTCTTTGTTGTAAGGGAAACAATCTGCCCATCCCATGGATCCGACTATATAGGTGGAGGAGGAATTGGTGACCCCATAATCTGTCCAACCTGTTGCACATCATACTATCCATCAGATTGTCCATCATGGTGCCCTTGATCCAACTGCTGCTAGTGCCCATCACTTGGCACTTGGTTCTATCCCTAGCCTCAACCACCATCTCAAACTTTGTCCCTGCCTCTACCTCTACTTAGGCATGCTCCTGCTGGATCTGTGAGGCATGCGGGTGCCCTAAAACAAGAATCATAATCTAGAGTGGTCCCTGCATCTAGGAGACCCTGATCATAACCCCATGACTGTGTGATGAGTTCTCAAAAATCATTGATCATCACTATGAGATCAATGACAACCCCCCATTGTGCCTCTCTCTATGCCCTGGAAAAAATGGCAGTATAATCATCTGTCGATACATCCTTGGCCTCCCCAAAATGATGAGCCACTCAATCTAGAAGGTACTGCTCAGCATTAGTGTGCTCTTGACCTTGGATATACTGAGTCTGTCATGCAAAATCCAACTATTTCTAGTCATCATACCATCATGGGTGTTGGATCCATGACCTCCATTTGAACATTGTCATGTCATCAATAACACAACTCCAGTATGCCAAACCTATGGGCCCTATATGATGTAAGGTCATTGGTACCTTGTACCTGTAAACAATGAGCTCATCCTCATGAATATCGACAAGGACAACAACGGGCCTCAGAACTGTAATATGCTCATATGCCCATATGTGCAGTAGGGTCACTCCTACTTTGATACTCCTGCCCTCTCTATATAAAACCTCATGCATATCATGATACAAGGTGGCAAGGAGGACCAAACCCTAGGCATACATAATATCTCTGTTGATCATGCCCTCCTAAGCTAGACCCCATCCAGGACTAAAACCTCTACCCTATTGGTTTGGGGCAACAACACCACAAATCATAGCACCAAAAAACAATCTAAAGGTCTCAACCTGACATCGGTAGAAATATAGATCAATCTAGGAGCTGATGAGAATAACTGACCGTCTATGTAAAAGAGAGATACATGCATCTCTACAGGCATCGAGGTCATAAATGACCTTCTCTCGATGAATAGATAGCCACAAAAATGTGCTACACATCCTCAAGTGTGATGGTCACCTCCTTAGTGGGAAAGTGGAATGAGGATATCTCGTTGTGCCATCTCTCAACCAATGTTGTCATCAAGGCAAGGTAGGTCCTGATCTTAGACATAAAAGTGACAAAGTCTAGCCCCAATTTCCCAAGTCGCTCCACTTCCAAATCATCAACATCTGTGGCTGCAGAAAAAACATCATATTTGTGCTCTCGGGACATCAACAATGGTGGATCCTCTTGCACTCATCACGCACACAAAGTCAATCTATTGAAAAAATCAAGAAAATGATCAAAATTTATGAATTTGCACCCAAAACATCAATAGCATCATTGATTTTGGGGTGCGTCACTATATTACTTTATGGGGTGCATCACCAATTTGGTAACACGCGTTGCTACGCTCAATAACGAATCAGTATTGGAATATGTTGCTCTATTAAAAAATGGGGTTGCGTTGCTATTTGAAGCATGCATCGCTAACCACTTTTGTGCATCACTAAACCAAAAGAGCGCATGTGTCACTCTATTGTACCCGTGATACCATTATCAACTACATCACTAAATCAAAATATTGGGGTGTAGTGCTAAACAGAACATGCATCGCTAAAAAGTCAATAGCGACACTTTTGATGCTTTCAAAGCATCACTATACAACACACTTTTTGACCTAACTTTGACACCCTATTAAATGCACTTAACGTGAAAATCAAAAGAGGTTTTGAGTCACATACCCGGGGTCCTATGTCTACTCACCACTAGTACTCTCAAACTCGGTCATAAAGATGAACGAGAAGCCCACACTGAGCCATTTTGCCAAGGGTCAGAGCTTAAAAAGCAAGAATTTTCTAAGGTGTGAATGCACAAATGAATTGAAAGTGACCCTTCTTGTCCTATTTATGCTTTAAAATTAAGGTTTTTTTGTCCTAGTTTAACCATGAATTTGGGGTTAATCATCATTTTCATCAATCTTGTCAATCTGAACATTATTTTGTATAATTTTTTGTGCTTTTGGAATTGTTTTTTATATATCAGAGCTTTTTTGGACCCTTACGGTAGCTTTTCACCTTTGTCGAGAAATGTAAGACCCCTCCATTTTACTCTTTTGATCGAACAATGTTCTGTTTGGTTGTCTTATTTTATGTTTGTACTTTGACTTAGAACTTAGTTGCTATTTGATCACTATCTGTAAAGTGATGTGAATGTGATATGTTGATGTGCTGGTAGTTAATTCTACTGTTATCATTATGGAATGCTATGGATTAGCATAGTGAGTATTTGAATTAATGTTGCCTTATTCTTTGATTAAATTATTGATGTTAGATTTGTCAGTTGGTAATACTGTATTGGTGAAGGGGACGGGATGGCACTAGTCGCTTGTGAGCGCCCTGCGATTCTGCAATTTCCTCTTCACGGTGTGTTTATATGATGCAAATATACATGTGGATATACTCTTTGTTCGTAGTTTGATAGGTACAGGACATCGACTCCACCTGGTTTTACAAGTTTGAGTGTGTCCATTGGCCAACGATATTCGATTGGGAGATAGTAGCTAGGTTTTCCATGCCAAGTCATCACCCTAGTCATAGTGTGTCGTCGGGTCTTAGTCTGGTTGTGCTGCTTTGAATATTGTTCCCTCTCTTTGATTATTTAATTGCAAGTTGAAAAGGATAATTAAATGACTTATATATTTAAGGGGTTGATTAAATTAATCTTGTAATGACGTTAGAAATATTGTTTAATTTATTAATTAATTTAAGTTAATTAATAAAATGATTTAATCTTGGATTATAATTATTTTATTGATTAATTAAATTAACTATGTTGAATTAAATTAAAATATGCTTTTTGGAATTTATAGATATTTTGTGTGAAAATGGAAAAGGTTAAATGAGATGTTTTAAAAAAAAAATGTTTTATTTTTCATTTAAAAAAATAAAATAAAATCAGAAAATGACAATTGAAAAATTGGGATATTTTATGTTTTGTTTCTAAAAATTGATTGTGGTGGTTGAAAGAGATATTTTTCTTTTGACTATTATTTTGAAATTTGGCATTCAATTTTGGGAGAGGATGAAAATTGGAAAAATGGGAAAAGAAGGAAGATCAAGGTTTTATTGTTGTGTGGATTTTGTGTTTGAATTGTGAAGGGACTTTGCTGATTGGTTGGAGGGACTAAAATCTCTAAAGGAATTCTTGCACCATTGACAACCTATCAAGCTTGGTGGAATCAGGTTTTATTTTCATTAAATCATATTCATTTTGAAAATATTCACAAAATTTTACTTGTTTGAAAAATACTCATAAACTCTATTGATTGCAAAGAAAACCCATCTTAGATCTTGTTTCCAAAACTTGAAGCTTGTATTTGAAAATTAAATTTCTCAAACGAAAACAAAAAAAAAATGTTCTTGACTGTAAATGTTAATTTTCAGTATGATTTGTTCAAATTGTTTTACAATCTGAGTGAGGATATTTAAATTCATGTATATACATATGTATATGTATATGTATATGTATATGTATATACATATACATATGTATATGTATATATATATACATCTATATATTGTTATATATTTTTCTTTATATGTGGAAGTTATGCTGTCAATTTTTTTTAAAAAAATACCCAATTGGAGGTTCGTGGATTTTGAAATCCGCAGTTGGTTTTCATAAAAAAAAAAATTATTAAAAAAACCGCAAAGGGTTTTTTTTCTTCTTGCATTTTTTTTTTATTGGTAAATTATTTTTTTTTGTTGGGGGAGGTTGCTGGGGGCTCACCCCCACTATGCCCCCCATGGGAGGTGAGTGGGGGGAGCTGCGCCCAGTGCACCCCCCCATCCACCTTCTGCCGCTGCTTATAGTGGGACGACTGTGTTGAAACACAACCACGTCCATTAATGGGTGCGATTGTGTTTCAATGCAGTCGACCCTTATGTGGGGGTTCAGTTGTGGTCAACCCAGCCACCCCACCTCAAGACTCACGCGGCCCCACTCTGAAATGCATGGCACATGACCTGAAAACTGCCGACTGCCCTCTTCAAATCCCGCGTGCGGCCCAATAAAATTCGGCAGATGTTTTAGAATAAAACAAAAAAAAAGATTTTTATAAGATAAAATTTGTTATTTTAAATTTATTTTATTATTATTATATTTTATAATAATAAATATGATTTTTAAATATTTTATTATTATATTGTATAATAATAATAAAAATAGGTTTAATAATAATATTTAATTTTATTATTATATTTTATAATAATAAAATACATTATAGTATTATTTTATTATTATATTATATAATTTTGAAATATTAATATTTAATATTTAATATTGCGCAATTTAACCTCATGTAATTAAATGGAATGTATATACACTTTTATATATACATGTATTAAATTATATTTTTTCTTGTGGCATGATTTAAATTAGATGGAGCAAATTTAAACATGGTGATTTTAATTATGTCATTGTTTCCTTTTAAAACGATATTTCAAAGGAGGTTTAGTTTTGAATTTTAAATGACTATTTTAAACTGAAGAAACAATATTTATTTTAAAGCAATGTATTTTGTCTTGTGGAAATTAATTGGTTAATTTATCATTATTTAAATGCAAGTAGGGAAATTGGATTATTAGTGTTAATTTCTCTTTTTCTTGAAAAGATGTATTTAATTTAGTTTATTTAATGCGACAAATTGTTGAATGATAATGAGGAAATGGATTTAGTGAATCCAAAGCAGATTTAATTCTCGTCTTGATTTTGAAATATTCTTGTTATCATTTGGGAAATTTGGGTCATAGCATTGGACAAGTCTTCCAGTTGGGTTTTCTATTTCATGGGTTGTCGGTTTGTTATGTCAACATGTTTTGAATCTCTTAGATAGTGCATGTTTCGTATCAATGTTATTACTTGGTTTCCATGAATGGGGATGTTTTGTACCTCCTTGGATTAGGAGTGGATTACGTGACTTGTGCCTCCTTGTCAGGAGTGACGTTGTTACCTTGTTACCTCTAGTGTTTGGAGAGGGTTTGAACTTATGTTGCCTCTTGAGAAAGGAGTGGTCGTGATATCTTGTTTGTTTGCACTTTGTTACCATTGGAGTTTGGATGGTATGTGTGTTGTCAAGTAGAAGAGTGGATTTTGTAGGGACCAGAGCCCAAAGAGGTAAAATGGGAAACCTTCGCAGGTGGTTTAATCAAGTGATAACTAAAACAAAACTTAGAATATTAGGTGGTACTTCTCACTAATCAAGATAATTATGCCTCACTCATAGACACAAGGGCTCGTTTAGACTTGGGATGAGTGGGAAGGCCTGGAATGGCAAGGTCATCTATCTTGTATGTACGCAAGGTATTTGATTTCGCATGAGTGAGTATGGGGGTCGAGATTTGGTTGAGGCCACCAGGATAACCCATAGTGGGGGCAGAAGCCTATGAAGATTCCCAGAGGACAACCTATGACGAGTTGTGTGATGACACTCTGTATAGGACAATAGTTGGTATTTGGTTCTATGTGTATGGTTCTTGTAACATACTTGATTTTCTTTATTTATGGAAGCAATGTGACCATGTTAGAGTTGTACTTGTGTTATACTTATTTTGTACTTGTGAGTTATTGGTGTTGTACTTGTGTGGTACATGTGATTGGATATGTCAGTTTGGTTCAGTTATGTTTTAGCGTGTGTCTAGAGGTAGATGGTCTTGGCTAGGATTCCTTGCTACTATCTTCTAGCACGGGCGGTGGACCTTTGGGTTCCACTTGGTTGGGTGGCGTGCAAATTAATCCATTGGGATTTCTCAATGTTCATGTGGACGAGACTTCCAGTTGGAGAACTCGTTGGATTCAGTTTCAGTTCTTGCTTTACTTCATTTTAGTTGATCTTGTATGATTTTACCCATCATTTGATAACGAGGTGGGAGTTTTATTTATAACCTTATTTATTGGACTTGCCTCATTTAGGGAATGAGTGATGTAACCTCATTGTTTAATGAATGGATTAATGAAATGGAAAGTTATCTTTTATGCTTTGATGTAATTATCTTATTGGAATGTATGTGTTATTTTATTAAGTAAATAATTGTCATGGAGTTTATTCATGTTCTTTGTTGAGGTTCTATATAACCTCTATCTTGTAACCTTAGAGGTTGTTGGCATTAGTTAGTGAGCTTGATTATTATTGTAATTTAACAAAAAAAAAAATAGCATGTTTAATTAGTTGTTTGCAACTTCCTCTAGGGTTGTGTGGCGGGGCGTTACAAGAAATCAACCCAAAATTCCAAAATTTTCACTCGATTTCTCGAAGGTGCAGGGAATTAGCTTAATCTTTCTGTTGGGGCATTTATTTTTTGATTTAGGCAGTAATTTTTAATCCAAGGGGCATCAGTCTTTGAACAGAAGCAACAGGTACCTCGCTTCAAAGAGGGGAAAAATGTAGACACTAAAAAATGTCCTGAATGATATCATACACTCGAATCAGGTATAATAACATCATTTCCTCTTGAAACCCATCCTCTTTTTGCTTAATTGATTAAATTAGCCTAGCTATTTAATTAATTATGTCATTTAAATATATTGACCTAATTCATCAAATCAGGTTAATTCACTCCCTTTCATGCTAACATTCCATCTCATTAAATTAAATAAAATCAATGTATTTAATTTAATTCCCTAAGTCTTCTTATTAGGGTTATTTAATTAAATGTCATTTCACATTTTCCCCATTCATTAAAACATTTAATTTAATGAATGCCAATTTATTCTTCTAATCCCCTAATTACGTGATTAAACCTTGTTTAATTAGAAATGATCTAATTAATCTATTTCCTCCCACTTGCAAGGGAATATTCCCATATAATATTCCCTCCCTTTTTGCACAATTAAACTTTGTTTTAATTAGAAAAATATCTATTTTCCTTACCCATGAATATTCTTTCTCCAATCATTTAAGAAAGGGAATATTCTCACTTATCTTCAAATGCAAGTTAGCTTTTGAATTCTTGTGCAAGCTAACTTTTGACCTCTTTTATAGGTGAAAAGTGTGCTTGTTTGGAAGGAATGGGAACCCTTGATTAAATTTCATCTTGCATTCTCACCGGTTGATGAGAATCTATGATTCATGCCTCCAACTTCTTCCATCCTTGACCATTGATTAGCTTTTTTGATCTCAGCCCTCCATTTCTCATTTTATCTCCTATAAATAGGTCACTATTTGGAGACAAATGGATCCATCTCTCAACATCAAACTTATGTTGTTGAAATCACTCACACTCACACTCATACTTTGCATAATTTTAACATATTTTAGTTTAAATTAGTTGCATAATATCTTAGCTTCCATTAATGGATTCCATGCATCCATTTAGTTAATTAGAGAACTAAGGTTTGGATCTTTTTATTTTAAATCTCATTTAGATTAGCTTCAAAAATTCATATCTAATTCTTTTAGCACAAAATCATGGTAGATTAACTCTTTCATTATACTCATTTTAGCATAAATCATGTTTTCATCCATCCATTTTTCACAATGGTCTCATCGATTCTCTTCAATACAATTGATTGAAACAAGCTCAAGGATCACAGTATTAGGAAAGGGTCATTGTTCCACATCAACACGACACCAATTCCCCAATAGAATAAGTTTTAATGGATTAAAGTAGGGGTTTCCAAAAACTTTCATAGTTTAAATTGATTAGGTTAATGGATTCCATTTTAATTTACATTATATGATTTTATTGGGACTAAGGTTTGGTGGCTAAATTTCACTTTGTATCGTCATGGATCAAGTGTGGCTAACCCGTGCTAATCTGTAGGTCACAATGAGGATGTGAATGAGGGTGTAAACACTAGGATTAAGAAAAGATTATGTTATGAGATAGATGTGAACGAGGTTGTGTACCTAGAAATAAAGCAAGATTATGGTATGATATGGATGTGAATGAGGGTATGTGGTTTGGAATGAGAATTTGGTGGATAAAACCTAAGGAGGACATGCTAAATATGACCTAGGATTATGTCAAAATGGGGTAGGATTATGGTTGATCCTAAAAATGAGACTAATAGGTATGAATGTTGGGGTATGATTAGGTATGTAGGATGGAGTTGATGGATATAAATTGTTGTTAGATGTAAGACTTACTTGGAGATGGTGAATAACTAAAACTTAGCAAGAGGACAATCCTAATTTAAGCAAACAACAAGATTTTTTTTAAATTTTTTTGGAATATTTTATTTGTTAGATTTTTGGTAGAATGCTAGAAATAAGCAATTGGTATTCATAACACATAGAAAAGAACAATCCTACAATTATTCAATAAAGGAGTGACATCTCATGTAGGCCACCTATATACTATATACCAAAGTTGGTTGCAAGGGAATGTAAGGTCATGTACCACCTATGCATCCCTTACCTTGGAGGATTAAGCCTTTCAAAAAGTGAGCTCTACCTCTACCATTCAAAAGTACATAGTGAGTAAATTCTCAAAATACTATTAATCCAATGTACTACAAGAAGGAAAACAAAAGGTGTTAATCTATGATATACAAGATTTCTAGAAAATCCTCAATATACCTTTAAGTATAGGATACTTAATATGTGAATCAAAGTGCATTTACAAGAATAGAAACTAAGTACATGTGAATGTCCCTTCACATTGTGCTATGAAAAAAATAGACCCCAAGGCTATGTCAAACACAATGATGAATATTTTGAGGTAAAATTTTTATTCTCCTCCTTTTATATACCTGATCAAAACACATGGTTGAGGTTGTCCCCTTGATGATAGAATTAAAGGCAACCCCCCTAAAAAATAAAACAAAATATCACTAATTTTTTTATCCTCAAGTTGATCCTATGGTGCAAGACAAGAGAATACATGAGCGTACCTTGGGGATTAAAATAAACTTGTTTAATTTAAACAAAAATTGAAATGTGAGTAAATTTTAACCCAAATTTTTAATGGAAAGAAAATGAAGAATGAAAACACCAAAAAAAAAGATGTCTAAAATTGTCATCAATAGGATGTCTTTCCAAACCAAGGATTTTTAGTATCAATTTTTCTCTTTGACCAATAAAATATTCCACATTTAATTGGTTAGCATAAAATAATAAATAATAAATACATTAGTAAAAATAGACTATGCTAATGGATTCCTTATGGTTTTATAATATTTTTATTTTTTACTAAATCTTGAGTTTGTATGCAAAAGTTATGAACATTTAAAAACTACAAACAAACACACAATTTGAGAAAATGTACCTTGGTATTGGAGGCAAAATTTGGAAAAATGACTTGATCCAAACTGAAGAGCTATGAATAAACTTTCCAACACTTGTAAAAAATTAAAAATTCCATAAGTGATATTAAATATAATTATATTCATAAAAGTTTTTTGTTATGTGGTTTGAAGGGCAAAGGGGGGTCCTTTAGCCCCCTGGGAATTGGTGGTTGGTTTCCCATATGACCAAGTGCTAGGAACTAGCTATAGCTCCTTTTTACCAAGTTCTATGATAGATGGCTTCTTTAGAAGAAATGATGCTAGTCTGCCATATGTCTAGGAGTTGGGATGTTGCTTACAAAAATAGTAAAATAAAATTTAATAAAGTAAACCTAATTCAAATATACTATTTATGACCTACAAAAATAAAATAAAAATAATTAAAAAATTAATATTAAAATCAAAATTTTAAATACATATGGTTGTGCATAACTGTGTATATATGCATGGCTTATGTATACAACCATGTATATGCAAAAAAATATGTATATAGTCAAGTATAAACATGGTATTTTATACACACACCCTATATACATAATTATATATATATATATATATATATATATATATATATATATATATACAAATAAAGTTTAACATATATATAATATGTAAATATTTTGTAAAACCCTAGGTTGTATTATATATATCTACATAGGTGTGCAAATTTTTATGTATATATAAATATGAATATTTTATATACCTATGAGGCATTGTGGGTATATGATTTAAAATCATGATGTGGTCATGGATCTATGTCTATACGTTTATGAGTATATCCACCTACAAGAAAAATAAAAAATGTGTACAAGTCAAAATTTGAGATCATGTGGTACAAAGGTACATATTTTTACAATAACTTTTTTAGGGAACCTAAGTTTTTTTTACTATATTTCATAGTGAGAAAAATATTGAAAATTCAATGTTAAAATCCATCTCTCAACTTCATTGGACACAATTGTGATGTTCATTTAACGATATGAGGATCTTATAAAATAAATATTCCTAGGAACCCCTAAGAAGAGCACTCACATGCTATATTAAACTCATGAAAAATCACAAGCACACAAATTAGATGTATATGTTCATATAAATTTCACCAAAATGCATCCATGCAAAATAAATAAACAAAATAACATCAAAATAAAATCAACTCAACAGTGAAATCCAACACATGCAACTACTAGATTTAGCATATTGTGAAGATTTTATCATTTTGGAATATGAGTTCTTAATTCAATGGCATAACCTTAGCATTCTCTAGATATGAGATTGATAGAATACGAGTATAAAATTGGGTTCTTGTAAAATGATGAGAAATGGGTTTGATTTGTAGACTCACAAGAGAATAATATGAATGGCTAGGATTCAATTTGGAATCTCAAATTTGATCCATGATTTGGGAGACTGATGAGGACATGTGGCAAACATGGAAAAATGGAGGATTATTTCAATTTTAATTAAAATATTATTATTCCTCAATTAAAATTGATTGGGGAGATAATGTATTTGATCAATACATGTTAATTGCCTACATGGAGAAGTCAACTGAATGCATGAGATACTAAGGGGGAGTTGAATATTTGCATGGAATAGTTAATGATTGCATGAATGATTGTAGAGGATTTGATTGATAAGTGAGACTAGGAGTAAGTCCAAGTGAATTGATTAGCCTAGGTAGTCAACTAGGTGAGGTAAAATTTGATAATTTAATAATTAAAATTTAATTAAATTATTAGTGAACATGAGGTGGAAATAGATATCACATTAATTAATTAATGGATAATGTGTGGATGAATACACAAATAATTGGATAAATATGAATACATTGATACTTATCAATAATTAATGGATAATTAATTTATTAAATTCATGAATAATGGTATCCTAATTTACTTAAATATTGAGGACTTATTTTACTAAATTATTGGGCATTATGAGTCTTAGGTGATGAATGCCATTAAGGTGATAACATGTGTCCTATGTGATGAGTGGCCAATAAGGTCCTAAGTGATGAATGGCATTGGAGGTCCTAGGAGATAAATGAATGAATTATGTGATAAGATGAATGATTAGACAACTAATAAATGATTAGGTGATGAAGGTGTACTAGATTGGTTAGAAAAAAATAAAATTGTGAATCTGAAATTATTTAGGTGTCTATAAAAAATAATTGCATCTAAAATTATTGTAGATTCATGCCCTAGAGATGAACACTATTTTTTTTCAGCATAAAAGACCAATTTGATAGTTGTAAAATTTGAATTGAGCATTAATGGTAGTTCTAGAATGAATATCTAGGAGTGGTTGGAGCGAATTGGAATAATTCTAGAGAAAATATGAAAAAATGACAAAGGATTAGAGGTGAAAAAAGGGGATGAATAATTCCTATGAAAAACATGACATGGGAGTTGGACATTAGAATGAAGGTTCATGTGCACTTTCAAATCATACAAAAAATGCCAAATAAGTAAATGAAACATATATGAGAATATATAAGGAGGGTGTAGGACTAAAAATCATGACGTGATGTCCAAATAGAAGGAAAGATATCTAAAATTTAGTTTGAATTTTGCATAAGGAGAAATGGATGGTGAAAGGTGATTGGAACCTTTGTAGGATTTGGATGTGGGGGTAGATTCTAGAAATATATATAGGATATAGGTCTTAATAACTATAAGGGAAGAAACCAAATATATATGGGAATGGAAGGAAGGCCTAGATGTAGAAGGGTATGTGAGATATCTAGATGGATGTCGAAATTCCATAGGGTTAGGAGAAAGAAAGATTTGGAAAAAACTTCTAGAATTGGATGTTGGATGTGGATGAAGTGAAAGGGGGAGAAATTCAGATTCACCTTGGAGTTTCACAAGGACAAAGAGAAAGAAGGGAACACAAATTTGTTGGAATTGGGATTGGAAGTGGACAAGGGGATGAGATGGAGGAAAAGCATCTAAATCATAATTGAGTTTTTTCAAGTAATAGAAAAGAGGGAAAATGGAAAGAATGATAGCTTGATAAAGCTTTATGGCAAAGGAGGGGAGGCAGAAGAAATTTTCGTATCCAATTCAATAAACTACAAAAGGGTAAAACAATGAGAATGAAGGGATGAACTTGGAAGTGGTAGAAATTGTGGGATTTTTAGATGAAAGTGGACATAAGATCAAGATATTGGTAAAAAAAAAAGTATCTTCTTCAACACCAAAAGTCCACAACATCGTGAAATAAATGGAGAAATACTAGAACACGCATAGAGTTATATTCTTTTGGATTTTTGGAAAAAAAATTTAGTGGGTAAGCACATGGGGAGTAGATGGGAGTAAAATTTAGGTAATTTTAACGAAGGAGAGCCATTGAAATATTTATTAGATCAATTATCTATGTTAAGAAAAGGCATCAATGTATAAAGGAGATGGGGCTCGAGAAAATTGGCAATGCCAAATTGAGCTCGAACATTAGCTCTCGTTGGGGATGTGTGTCTCTTGTAGGAAAAATGAGAATCCAAATATCCAAGAGTAAACCACAAAAGGGCACAAAGAGGGGACTATGATAATCACACTTCATTTTGACCAACAAGTGTCGAGATCGTATAGAGACACAACACACAAAAAAAATATATATACAAGGTATGATACCACTCATACAAGGTAATGCTTAAGATGTTGACCATGAACTAGTAGGTCCATAAATTTTATTATTAAAACCTTGAGATGGTACACTATTATTATACTCCTCTATAATTCCATATGGACCTAGCCATAAAGGATCAAAATTTATATGCTTTCCTTTATCCTTTTATCTGACATTCCACATTCGAATCATATCTCCAACCTACAAATTTATTTGTAATTCTCTCTTGTCAAATAGATATTTTTTGTTTGATTTTGTGACAAGATTCTCTCATGTGCAATCCTTCTATTCTCATTCAACTCTTTTAGTTCCTTCATTCTTATAGAGATTGCTTCATTTTTGCCTCCTACATCTTGTAATAATTCATACATTGCTAGTTCCAAGTTGAATCACATCTTGGTATCTAATCCATACAAAATTTCATTGGGCTCTTCCAATAGCTATTTTTTAGGTCACTCTATTAGCGCATAATGTATACTTTAACATTTCATCTCTTCTTTACTTAATCATCTCAAATGTTTTCTTGGTAATCTTAATGAGTATTTTTTTGTTGGACTTAGGTTTTCTATTTCCTTGGGGATGAGTGAATTAGATCAATCCCATACTTAGTACATAAATTTGAAACATCGTTGGATCTAAAACACATAAAATTATTTGAAATGATTCTTGTAGGCACATTAAACTTGATTATTATATTATTCAATAATAAACGCACTATCATTTTTGATGTATCATTACGGGTTAGAATTGCCTCAACCCATTTGGTAAAGGATTCAATGGCTACAAGAATTCTCTTATATCTATTTCTTAATATTTATTTGATTTCCCATATGAAATCAATTCCACTATAGCAGAAAGAAGATTCTACCATCATAAATGTTAGAGGAAGGGAACCTACAAACTTCATCATTCCTAAGAATATTTGAAAAGTATCACATTTTAGTTTTGCAAATAACGGTAAAAATTATTAAACAAAAAAGTACATTAGTACAATCAACAACAAATAAAAGGAAACAAAGAGGCCTAGAGGGCCAATGAGAGAAAATAAAAAACCATAGCTGAACCACACCCTCCCAAGGGCTAGACCACCAGATCCCTTAACCTTGCATATCTATATGAATAAACCTCTAAAAATTAACCAAATAATCCTTAGGGAGCTCCTCCCAATCACTAGCCCGCCAATCTCTTTGGCCCTCTAAAGCCCACTTAGCAAGGCAATCCAAAAGACTGTTCCACTCCCTCGATATATAGACAAAGGATAATTCCTCCAAGTAACTACTCAGCCTTGGGATTTGTCTAGCAACTGAAGCTAATTACCAATTCACCCCCTCAAAACTCTTCTTATTCAACATATTAACCAAAATTATAGAATCAAATCCACAATCTTGAGCCATCCTAGGGCACAAGCCTTCTCCAAAGAAATAAGAATAGTAAGGGCCTCCATCAGGTTATTATTCAGCTGCCCCTTATAAATGGAAAATAAGAACATAATAGAGCTTGAATTATCTCTACTAACTCCTCCCACCTTAGCCCATCTAGGATTTCCCCTAGATGACCCATCCGTGTTAATCTTCAAGGCGCCATCAAAATGCAAAGTCCATTTGTTGTTTCATTGAATTTTCCTCTTAGGGTTCCCTCCCTTTAAATAGATAGAGTTAATCCTCCCATTTCCACTTAATCCCAACCTTTCCATCACCTCGGCCTCACCACCACTAGTAGGAATAACCACTTCACACATATATTGAATAGTCTCTTGAATCATACCCACAACCCATTGCTAGTTATATTGAACATATAAATATCGAGCTTGAAAAATACTTGGATTCCTCTCAAGCTTGGTTTGTTAAAGAATAAAAGAGGGCCCTAAATTTTAGTCCACCTAGAGACTCAAATCCTTAGAAGGCGGTCTCCCCATACTTCTCCAAAAATCCACTAGAGACGAAGCATGTACAAAAGCTTGTTTTCAATCCTTCCACCAATTGTTCCACATGAACCTAACAAAAGAACATTGGAAAAATGGATGTGAGGAGGATTCCTCACTATAGCCACACAAGACATAGATCAAAGGACCCTAAAATCCACATTTCCTCAAGTTCTCAAAAGTAAGACACTGATCTCAAGCCACAATCCACAAAAAGAAATTGCATTTGGCAAAAGATAACTTATTCCAATTATTCTTCCACCAAGAGACTTCCCCATCACCATACTTCTTCCTTCCAATAATCTGATATCCAATTTCCATTGAGTATACCCCTCTCGAGTCAGGACTCAATGCAAGGGTATCATCCAAAGATAGGGAATTGCATCCCCTTCCTGCCAATATTCAAAAAATCTCCTCACAATCCTCCATTGAACCTCTTGGTGACCATTCTTGGGGTATTTCCATCTAGACATCTCCACCTGGCCTACTTTCGCTCTAGCTTTAAAATATACACCTTATCCCAATCGGCCTCCAAGAAGATGTGGCCTAATATCAAAATATGTGGGCACATGGACAAGAATAAGGGATGACTATCCTAAGAATCAGACCAGAATAGGGCCCTAGAGCCACTATTACAAATCTAGAACAACCCTTGCTTGATTAGACTAGCCCCTCTCTTAATGGTATCCAAAATCATGGAGCCTCTTCCAACCACCCCATGCCTAGGAACATCAATACTCTCTACTCCTCCCAAGTACTTACCCATCAAAATACTAGCCCAGGTTTGGTCCTAGTTGGTGCACCATCTTTAGTAGAACTTAGTAGCTAGGGCCTATCTAGTGAGCACAACCCATAGAAGCCCAAGTCCTCCTTCCTACTTAGGTCTATAAATGTCCTCCCACTTAAGCAGAGGCTACTTTGAAGAATCCAAGTTCCTAGAACATAACAAATATCTAGAAAGAGAGTCCCACTCCTTGATAAAACTTAAAGGATCCATTTGTATCATACATCTATAGATAGGGAGAGCTTGAACAACCGATTTTAGAAGAAGGAACTCTACCCACAAAGGAGAGCCACTTAACAGTATAATGCCTAACTTTAATTTTAAACTTGTCTATAATATTTTGGCAGATCTCCCATGACAAAGGGCCCACAAAGATAGGGAATCCCAAGTACTCTAAGGGGAGGGAACCAATATGAAACTTGAGAATCCTAGCAACTCAAAATTGAATCAAAGGAGGGGTGTTGAAAAAATAAGTGGATGACTTACCTTCATTAATCTTCTAACCCAACACAACCAAGTATATCCAACACCCACCTGAAATTGGTGTCTTCCCTGATCTTGGCCACACCCATCAAAGAAGTATCATCAACAAACTAAAGGTGAGATTGAGCTGGGAGACCAAACCCCACCTCCACCCTTGAATGAGCCCATGAATCACATAATCCTTTAAAAATATTCCTAGAACCTCAACCAAAATGATGAAGAGATAAGGTGATAGGGGGTCTCTCTGCCTAAGCCCACAAGAGGTCCCAAAAAAATCAAAAGGCTCTCCATTAATAAGAACAAAGTAAGAGGTTGAGGTGACACAACTCATTACCCATTCAATCTAACCCTTACCAAACCCAAAAGCACCAAGCATTTTTTAAATAAAGGACCATCTCACCCTAGCATAAGTTAGCCATGTCCAACTTCATGAAAATAGCCTTTTCCTTGGAATTAGCCATAGAATGGATAGCCTCAGATGCTATTACAACCCCATCAAAGATTTTCCCGCTAGACAAAAAACCTCCCCACTCTTCTGAAATAACTCTATGAAGAAATGGTTTAAGTCTCTTTGCCATAAGTTTGGAGATGATTTTATAAATCACAAATTACAAAGAGCAATTGGTCTAAGAGAAACTAGAGAATTAGCTCTCACACTCTTGGGAATGAGCACCAAAAATAGTAGCATTCAAAGCTCTCAACATTAGTTTTTCTACCTAAGATTCCTACACAATTTCTAGTAAATCATATTTGACAATATCCTAGAATTCCTAAAAGAATTCAATAGGAAATCCATTTGGTCCCGACACCTTCGCTTTCTTCATTTGAAAATTATCTCTTCCACCTCTTGAAGGGTAACATGCCTACAAAGAATCTGATTCATCTCATCAGAGACCACATAAGGAATACAATTTTGAATAATATTCTCCTCCTGCAAACCAAGAGGGTCTTCTTCCTTGAAAAGAGAAGCTAAATACTATATAGCCTCCTTTAAAATATCTGGGAAGGAGGAAAGCTAGCTTCTCTAAGATGATATTAAAGAAGATAACATATTCCCATGCCTTCTTCCTTTAACAAAATTAAAAAATAAATTCATATTCCTATCCCCCTTCTGAAGCTAATTGATCTTGGACTTCTGCTTGTAGTAGATCTCCTCACGCAAAACCCATTCATCTAGATCCTTCAAATCATCACCTTCTTTAAAAAGAGAGATCTCTTAAAGGCCATGATCCCTAATCTATCAAGTGATAACATTGATACAATACTAGGTAGCAGATTTGGTTTGGAAGATGTTCTCAAAACACTATATATTCCACTTCTTAAGCTGGAGCTTCACAAATTGTAGACGTTTAACAAAGGAATACATGGTTGTCTTATGAATACGTATACCTCTCCACCACCAATCCCTCACCAGATCCTGCAAAGATGGCTCTTGCAACCACATTAATTAAAACTTAAAGGAAGGATTCTTATTTAGTCCTAACCTAGATGTTGAGAATTTGATAGGCCAATGGTCAGAACCCCCCAGTATAGAATCTCTGAACTACTCATCCACCTATTGCCAATCTAGAAGCTAGAAACTAAAAATCTATCCAATCTCTCAGAAATGGACTCCATCCCACTCCTCCTATTGCTCCATGTGCAAAAACCACTACTAGGCTTGATATTAACTAGATTTAACAAACATATGTTATCCCTTAAAAGAGTAGAAGAAGCTTCCAACCTAGCCACACTCCCCTCTTTTCTTTCAAACAACTAATGGAATTGAAGTCTCACACTAGAATCCAAGGGAGAAGAGGTGCTAAAGATATCACATGTCGAATGTGTGTCCACAGCCCAAATTTTCCTAGTAAGTCCATAGGAGCATAAACATTAGTAAGAAGGAGCACTTCCTTGGAAACAAAATCTAAGCAACCATTTTCATATAATATCTACTAAACACCCGCCAGAGAGGAGTAACCTTCCATGGATCCTATAGACTCATAACCTCACCAGCCCTACCATATGCCCCAATACATCTACATTGGCCTCTACTCCATAACTTAGATGCGATACAAAGCATTTCATCAATTGACACCTTAGATTCCTGAATAAACAACACATCAGGAAAATGCACTTTAATTAACTCATAAAGAACCTTTTTTGTTGTCTAGTGATTTTGTTCAAACCCCTTGCATTCCAAGACAAAACTATCATTTTTGGGAGTTAGAAAAATGAGAGCCAATAGGTTTAAATGACCCCGATTCCACCAATTTTTCACCCATTAACTTCATTTTATTCTAGTCCTTTTTCCTCCCTACTTTGGAAGACTTCTTTGAGGCCCCTTTTTTTAAGTTCTTTTGCTACAATCCTAAATGAGGCACAACCTTACTTCTTTTATCAAGGGGAGATACCTCTTCTTTTGGCCATAAATTAGTATTATTGACCGATAAAGCCACTGCCAACGCTAAACCCTCAGCTAGCCCTAACACATTGGGCACCATCTGTGCCTGATCCATAGCCACTTGAATCTCTAGTAGCTCAGACACCTACTTGATCAAGTTGACATCCACCATTTCAGACATCTACTCTTCACCTAAAGGAGGATCCCTCGAGAGAAAACTACAAGGTTTCCCCTCCAACAAATCAAAATCCCTGAAGGCCTCAAATCATTTGTAGGATTCATCCACCTGCTTGTCTTTAAGAGAGAACTTTAGTTCCCTTCCTTTGTTATGGGGCTTTACTAGAATAAAACCCTTTACATCTACTTTCCCTTTTAAAATCAGAGCCTTCCCTTTTTATCTTTCTGGATCAACTCAGAGTGGAGCCTTGGTAGAAGCATTGCAATTATCCTTCCCCATAGGGTTAGCCATAGGACATTTTCTTTGCAAGTGATTGTACTCATGATAGATTCGACACTAAAAAGAAAGAGCTTCATAATCTAGTTGTTGTACCCACACAACGTCTCCAACATGAATTTCCATAGAATTTGGAAAAAGGGTTATTTAATTCAATCTCAATACAAATGCGAGCACATGAAATTACCTTCTTATCCTAAATTTATGGCAATGGGCCAATTGAATTGCCAAGAAAACACACTATCATATGTAGAATATCGTTTCACCAAAATTCCAATGGTAACCATGGTAGTCAAACTCACACAGGTACTTTGGCCAGAAGCTCCTCAAAATGATTAAACTCAATATGCTAAGGTTTAATAAATAGGCCCACTTGATCATAAAAATATGACCCTCCCTCATAGGCCTTATTTAAATCTATTAGGCAAGAAAATATAATGATAAAATAATCATTTGCAGCCAAAATTACCTCATATCACCCTTTGGGTTCCAAGTGCATCGAGTCCATGAGTCCAGGAATGGGAGGGAATCTCGAGTTCCCATAAACTTGCAAATCAGAGTGTGGTTGCTAAGGTATCTTACATCAACTGCTACCGAATCTTGTTGAATAACCAAACTTGGGTGGGATATGCTCCTCTCTAAGAAACCGTTCACTTTTGGAATCCTCTGGCTCCCCATTGGGATGAGCCATCACCATGAACATATTTTTTTAAAGTCTTGACCACCTTTGCATGGGCAGACGAGGGAGGAGAAAACCCCAAAACTGCCTCACTAAAAGAAAAGATTTGGTCAGAATCGAGTGTACATGCAGTAATATTCGAAGCCAAAAACTAAAAACCCAAACCCCCAAACAACCCCCCATAGGCAAAGGACTCCCTAGGAAAAATCCACTTCCCACAGGTAGCACAATATTTCTCCCGCCCCTCAAAAGCAGTTGTTGTACTTGCAACAAGGAAAGAAATGAGGAGAATAGGCCGATGGGCTCAACCTGTGCAGCCTACTACCCCTTGTGCGGCTCCTCCCAGCAACATCCTCTCCTTCCAATTCAAGGGGCCTACTTGACAAGTATCACATTTTATTATTCTTTAGCCACATATTTAAATAAGTTCGACCACCAATACCATACTCTAAAGATATTATGTGTAGTGGTCTTGACCTTGAAATTTACTCCATAAATGCCTTATGATATTTATCCATCACCTTAGTGGATTAAACTCTTGGTTTAAGAACTAGAGTAGTCCACTACGATTTCTCTACATCAAATTAACATGTATGAGAAAATATCTTTAGAATTGAAAATTAAGATTTATTTTCTTTTTAATATTCATTTTAGGAAGACATCTCATATGTTCAAGGTAGAAGATAATATATTTATATAATGGATTATCTCTCAACTAACAATAATTATATGCATAATTAGAGTTTATTTCATTAACTTTGGTTTCTTCTAGATTTGTAATTGCTATCAATTTGGCTAGGGCTTGACCTTTAACTGACTTTGTTGTTGTACCTCAATATCATACTCTTAGATATTATTGATCCATTTGAATCTTTTTCTTGAGGCTTCTTGCTGAGTGGATTTTTATTTTATTGTTGTATGTGTTATATATTCAATGATCTATGCACTTATCACATACTACCTATAACTTTTGATAGATGTGATAAGGGAATATGCATTTTTTTTATGAATCAAGTACTTTAATTCAACACCTTGTTAAAATTTATTGAAAAATACAATAGGATGCTCATATCCATCTTTATTTTTTGGAGTGGTACAACAACAATAGGAGGTGGAGGAACCTCCACCTATCTTGCTAAAAGATCCTATTGTGTTTTCTTTCCCTATTTTTGTGAGTGGTTTCGATGTGCCTCCTTCGGATGGTGTTATGACTTCCACTTGACATTCATTTTTTCTTATTAGGCCCTCCTCTCTTTATAAATTGTGCGTAATTACATCCTTAGAGAGGGTTTTCCCTCCTCCCTCTCATGAATCAGTATATTTGGATGATGATTTTTCTTGGACTATTATTTAAAGGTAGAAGAAAGGTCTTCTAAAACATGTATCTATGTCACAAGATTGAATTAGGGGTGTACAACCTACAAGGTTTGGTTATAGTATCGTTTAGTGTTGGTTGTTTCTTGTTGGTAGCTTTGTAAAAGGGTTGGGGCCCTTTCAAAAATCCCTTTCTAGTTTTTTGTTTCTAGCCAATTTGGGCCTATTTTGTCTTGCTTGTGGATAATTTTTATAGGGTTGGGACCCTCATTTTCCTATTTATCTAATAAAAAAATAGTATGAAATAAGGAAAATGAGAAGAGTTGAAATAACTTAGAATAATTTGAACTTACAAGGACCAATACTTCTTTGAGATATTTCTTGACCTTAAAAATACTTCAACATGTTCATGAATCAATATGATTTATCGATATTTTCTCAACATATTATACATTTCTTTGGTACTCTCAGATTTTTTGGTATGAATATCTTCACAAAGTTTGGCATAAATATCTTCACAAAGTTTATTTTCCCAAGGAAAAATTACATTCCCTTGACTATTTCAGGCTAGGAAATGAGGTCAATTGATTTTACTCTTTTTGGATCTATCATCATCCTATACTTTGAGACAATATGATGTAATTTTTTTTCTTATTCCATACCACAATTGTACTTCAGAAGATTAAGGGAAATCACATACTTAAGGCATCTTTTGAATATTAACTTCAAGTTCTTGTAATGATCTTTCTTATCCTTGGTAAGGTCATCTTGATATACCACCATGATCTCATCAATAAGACCTATAAAGAAAACATCTATACCTCTTTGAAGTGTTTATCCTACATTTTTTTGATCCCAAACAATATTCTCATATAGAAATAGGTTCCACAAGGAGTATTAAATACAATATTTTGTTGTTCCGACTCCTCAACCACCATTTGATTGTAGTCTAGATAATCCATCCATCATAAATCTGAAATTTGATCCAATTTCCTTTTGTAGTAGTAACTCCATACTAGGGAGTGGATAATTTTCCTTGAGACATTTTATGTTAAGTTTTTTAAAGTCCGCACTTATTCTTATTTATCCATTCTTCTTCTTGATAGGGACATTTTTTAACACCTATTCAGAGTGTTGATAGGTTTGATAATACCTCAATATTTCAATTTTATCAACTCCTTTTACATTTTGGGAGCAAGGGTAGGATTAGTTGGATTTTTATTTAAAAAAATGGTTTTTCATTAGATTATAGAGGGATTAAATGCTAGAATAAATCCTTCTTGTAGGCTTTGATTTTATCATACAACCATGTAAAATATCTTTTAACTTTTTAGTAATGTCCCTTAATTTCTTACCAATCTAAATCATCTTTGGGACTAATTTAGTCCCTAGATTTATAACTTCAACACTATCTTCATCAATAGGATCACCTTTTCTCTTATAGAAATTTGCACTATCAAACATTCTTTCCAACTCCGCTAGTCCTTTGGAAATGGTGGTTTATTTTTCATTTCAATATTTAATTTCCCAACAACATTTCTTTACCATCTTCTATTTAAATCATTGGCTCCCAATAAAATTGTTGATTGCCAAGTTCATTCATGCAATTTGGAGAACTAGGGACACCGAATAATTCTAGCTATTTATATTTTTGAAACCCTAAAGGTTATCTAATGGGAGGGAATTTTTAAGCATTCCTTCTAAAATGAGGTCTCATATTTTGTTGAATATTGACCTACTATTATATTGTTGACTTAGTATTTTATAATTATGAATATGTGTGCATAATTTTAAACTATTTTTTGGACATTTTGAGCACACAAATTATGATTTAAGTATTATATTTTTTGAGCAAGTTTTGCTTGATGCAACTTAACTTGGGCTTGATGCAATCTAACATGGTATCAGAGCCTTGACATGTAGCCCCTTCTCAAATTCTGGAGAAATTCATTACAGAGTTCGTTCGGGGTTCCTCGAGGGTATCATGCCTTGAGTTCATTTGTGTAGCATCTTGGATCATATCGGGCTTCACCATTGGATTCAAAGCACTGGAAAAATTTAGGTTTGGCTTTTATTTTGCAAATTTTGGTCATGATTTGTCAGATCTGTGAGGGTTTCATGTTTGCTGATTTTTTGGAAGCTCTGGGGGAAGCCTATTTTTTGGAGCATCTTGAAGAAAAACGAACACTTCCATCGTGTTCGTAGTGCCCCAAAACTCTAAGATTGCCCTTTGTTTCATTGATTTTGGCATAGTTGATCCGGAAGGCAAAAACTTTTTGCCAGGGTGGCCGTACGGCCTCCCCAGCACGCGTCACGAGGCGAAAATGACACAAAAATTTAAAAAATGCCAAAAAAAATCAAAATTGGCCATCGGTTTTCACGTCACCAGTTCAGAAGGTTACCACCACTTGGCGGCCACCATGCGGCCACCCACCGGCAGCTCTAGTCAGCGGCGCCACCTCTAGCTCTGCCGGCCCCAGTTCAACCCCCGCGGGCTCCTTGCAAGCAATCGTCGATCGTATGGGGGACCAAGCGCTATGCACACAGCCCCCAGTTGACCCTTCAACACTAGATCCGATCACATGGGTGACAATGGGCTCCGCCCCAGCCCCCTACATGCGCGACCAGGGGCCAAAAATTTTTTAGCCCTTTGGGCTGCTTGTAGGCCTTATTGGCCAAATTGGAGCACTTTTACAAAATCGAGCATAAATTTTGAGTATGGAGTCGGATTTTCACAAACGAGATATCTTTGGAAAGATGGTTCCGAGCCCGTTCTGTTGGTGCAGATTATTTTTTATGATTTTTCTCCAGTTTAATTTTGTAGGTATTTGAACTCAGAACTTATGTTTTTCACTTCGGAGGGCATATCTTTTGACTCGGTGATCCTTTTTTCGCCATTCTTGCAACATTGGAAAGATGGTTCAGTCCTCTACACAGATATGAGGTCTATTTTTATTTTTTGTTTATGCATGTTTAGGAATTCTCTCCTTTTTCAATCATTGGGTATTGTAATAAATGAACTGATATAAAGTTCCATCAGGGGAGTTTCTTGCATAATAATCTGATTAGAGTGTGCATGCACTTTGATCTACATCATGTTTTGATGGAAACTCACATGGATTGTAATATGGTTTCTTAGTTTATTTTGGCCAAATTTTTGTCTTAGCTTGACACATATTAGATTCATATCGATTCACACTTTAGATTGAGAGCCTATGGTTAATGATCCGCATCGGATCCATCTCAGTTTGAGGGCCACTACATTTGTGGCTAATGTTCCAGAGTCTTTATGGTACTTTTTCCCATGGAAGAGTTTCAGTCTTATTCTTGACATCGACATCGAGATTCACGGCTTCCAGATTCTGTCATCTTCATATCATCTACTGTTGCTTTATGGATTCCAGGGTTGTTCCAGTTTGGAGTGTTCGAGCGTTCTGTGGCATCAGGTCTACTATTGCTTTTATCATGATTCCTTGAGTCAATCAATGACTCTCATCCGATTTCAATAGTAGACAAAATTATCTTTCCTTGCTTGCCAGATTTCGGTTCCAGTGTTACTCTACAAAGTTCTTCCAGTGCTTATTTGCAGTAGTCATCTCATTGTAGGGGGGGTTGTCCCACTGGGTTTTCCTTCTCTATCTCATTATTGCATTTGTACATGGGTACCTGATTAGGCCTTGTTGTTAGGACCCATTCATTCTTTCTTGCATTCATCTTAGTTTTAGGTGCATGCTTTTTTAGTCTCCCTAAGTTGCACTTATGGGGGGGTGTTAGTGTAATTAATATTTAATTACACTTGCATAACTTTACTTAGGTTTTTCTTAGGTAATAATTAGTTTACTTAATTAATAAGTAAGCTTTATTTAGTTGAGTTGTTTTTAGGTCAACATTAGGGTTGCATACATTGCTTTTATAAATCAATTCTCTTATTGTAATTTCTTAATTCTGAATATTATCAATTTGCACATTGACATGCAAAGCTCTGCTTTTTCATTGTTTTTCTCTTCTATGGAAGGTGTTTAGGTTTGCATGTCTGATCTAGGGTTTCTAACATATTTCCTATTTTTGAGGTGATCAATTAAATCTATCCTCTCATAAATATATCTAGATCTACACTCATTTTTCAAATTGGAGGGTTGTATCAACATCATGGAATATGAGATCTTTCTCATGATTAGTTCCATGTGAGAATATGAGGGAGTTATGGTGTAGATCCAATATTTTCATTCTTATATGTGGAGATATGCATGTTTATATTTTGATAATTCACAATAAGATAAATATTTCCATTTCCTTCCCTCAAATTAATTTTAGTCCTAGGTATACCATATCGAAGCCTACAACCTCTTCTATTGTTTTGTCACTTGTGTCATCTAAAGGATATGGGGATCGATCTTTCAAATCAAGCATGCTATCTCTACCTAAAGTACAAATTTACTTACTTAAAGGAAGAGGTCAATTAGACATATCTTTATTTTTAAGTCTTCATGTAGAATGTTGCCTTCCTGCTTGAATTGCCATATTATAATGTTCTCAGGGATTCTTTGAGCAACCTCTTCTTTTCATTTTTGATTTATTTTTTCATAAGTCAATATATATTTTATTTGGCCTTAGGACATAATTTCCACTCTTCTCCTTGGAAGAGATAAATTTTCATTTTTCAACAAAGTTCTTAAAATTCCAAAAAATAACTCACTTCCTTGATGGAACTATTCTATTGGGTTAAATAGATGGGGTGTTCCAACTGAAAAAAAAAAAATACAACTATAAATTTTTATTGCATTACCAAGGATTTTAAGATATTTTTCAATGTTAGACATTCCTTGATGGATGAACCTACTTCAAGGCTAGGAAATTATCATTCCTAAAGGTGGATACAATGACTCAACAATAATAGAGAATGAGTGATGTTAGGCCAATTGTTGAGAGTGGATTATATCTCCTTCACTTTGGGATTAGTTGGATCGAGGAGGGTGTTCCTAGAGGCAATATTAAATAATATATAGTCACAATTAAATATATACATATTGAAACTATTGAAATAACACCAAATATATGCTTGGTCCCAAAATTTGTCACGATACCAATGACTAACATTTTGCACATATAGTGTTCATTAGCTAGTCAATAAATTTTTGTTTGATTTCAAGATGTGGGCATGTAAGACATGCCTCTTGGGTTAGAATTTATCAAGTTTCATTAGAGATGTTTCCTTAGTTTAAATTATGAACTATGAAATGCATATAGATCTACTTCTTATTCCTACACTACTAGTTAAGGATGATTTTTTTTTAAATAGCATGGAGGATCAAGCACTTCTAGGTTCAGTATCTTATAGTAGGTTACATATTCATAGTTACTAGAAGACACAACACACAAAAATGTAAAAACATATTTAACATTAATACTTGAAAATGCTTAATAATCCCTGTCCAAAATTCTAGAACTCCACACGTAATATGAAAATTACCATTACATGTAATGTTTATAATGTATCAAAGTGTTGTGACAATAATCAAATTAGTATTCACACTAGTAAATTAGGTAAGATAACTAAGAATAAACTTTCACACTTTATTACTAGGAAGTCATCTTGAAACCATAATTGGCAAAGGAGATATTTAGTTACAAATATCTACTACATAATATCTACCTCTTCATGATTTGTAATATGAATTGTTGTAATGGTGGGTATAAATGAATACATTGAAACCTTAGATCTTTCTCAATGTTGTAGTTGCATGAAAAAAAAAAAGATCCACTATTTGATTGACCGATGAGTTGATATTTATAGCAATATATTTGTTCATTGAAATTTAGTAGGAGTTCAATTAAGGAGTAGATGTATTCAATGTTATGTATTAAAAATTTTGAGGTCCCATTAAATCTACCAAAATGGTAGCCTAAAATTGGCATTAAGATTAATTGCATATGAAATTCTAACCATTACATTCATGGTGGCCTAGCGCTCTTAATCCTTCACAGTTTATTTTGAATTATGGATTCATGCCATTGAGATGAATGATGATTTAAAGGTGGGAAATACCAATAAAGTAGTTTTAGCAGTCTAATTGAGCATTAATGTAAGTCTTGGAATTATTTTAGAGTGGTTGGATTCAATTGGAAGCATTTTGGAGGAATTGCAAGAACTTAAAAAGGACTAGAGGTGCAAAAAGGGGATGCACAATTTCTAGGGAGAACATGAGATAAGAATTGGACATTAGAATGTAGGTCTAGATGAATTTTGAAATCCTACAAAATGGGTGGAAGGAGTGGATGAAATAAACATGAGGATATACATGAAAGAGGGTGTAAAACTGTACATTAGGATGAGATGTCTAAATGGAAGGAAGGATGTCCAAAAGTCAAGTTGAAGTCCACATAAAAAATAGAAGGAAAAAGGAAATTGGAACCTTTATGAGATTTGGATGTGAGGGTGGGTTCTGCAAATGGATATTAGAATATAAGTCTAAATATTGAAATTTTCCCAGTGTCTCCCCTTGGTATTCATGACATGATTTAATAGCTTCTTGCTGGTCCTTATCTAGGATGGTAGTAGTTTCTTAAATAGGCGCGACTTTTAGGAAAAATGACCAGCTCAACTTCCAATAAGTGGTATCAGAGAAAGTTCATGGGTTCAAATCATCTCATGTAAGATTGAGAGGGATATTGTTGGAACATTTATAGTGTCTCCCCTTAGATTCATGATATGGTTTAATAGTCTCTCATTGGTCCTTATCTGAGATGGTAGTGGTTTCTTGAATAGGTGCACCTTTTAGGAAAAAAGTCCAACTCAACATCCAACACTAAATACTTGGTGAAATAAAGAAAATTGAAAACCTAGGTTTAATGTGTAAACCTAGGATTCAAATTTTGTTGTTGTTGGGGGTGTTTTTATATTGTTTCATTAAGATGGAGATCAAAAAGGTGAGTAGATCGAATTTCAATCATAAGGGTGAGCCAATCAAACTTGAATATGCATATTATTGAGTCTTGGAATGGATTGGGGTTGATTTTCCTTCACTAAAATAATTAGACTATATGACCTAATATGCAAAATGTAAGAATCCAACATTTGATAAACTAGAACAGTGGATTATAGGTAGATCTGGGAAGTGTAGAAGACTATGTACCTATCTTGAAAAGTTGTTTCTGGTCTAAATATAGGGATAGAGTCATGCAGGGGTGTATGGATCCTTGTAGGTGTGTCTTGAAACTATTTTTACAATCATTTGATGATGGATCTAAACTTATAATTGCCACTTGTAAAGTCCTCAGAACACAATCATATAATTTTGTAGGTGAGTTTTTGTTAGTTGACAATATGTAAGGATTCAAATACAACAATGAATAATTTATCCTCAAGCTTCCTTTAATCCTCTTCAAACCTGAAATCTACATATTCATAAAGAAAATAAATGTTATTCCATTTAGGGGATTTCCGTGGTAAAACCATGTGTTAGATTTTCCACTTCCACAATGAAAATGCCAATGATAACAAAGAAAAAATGATAGGAAGGAATGATGAATCAAAAAATTGTTGCAATTCACCACCCTTCAATGGCTTCCTTGAAGGAATTAACTCATGCACATCACTTCAAGGTCTTGGATCTCACTTTCTTGATTGCTTTAATTTCTTGGAGACCTACAACAAGGGTTAGCCTTCACAAACAATGATAATATAAACACACATAAACTCATATAGGATTTGCCATGATATTATGATCTTGAATTGCTGAAATAAATCTCTGAAATTTTTCTCTTGACTTGCTTGATAGTGCTCTTGATCATAAGTTTGATAATATAATTTCACTTGATTTTCAAATGATGCAATAGCTAGTTTCTTATAATAATTTTCCTAATTTCTCAAAAATTAAATCTCAAAAGCCGACATTTGTAATTTAAATATTGAATGTTAAAATGTTGACAACGACATATCCAAAATTGATCCTTAGAAACATAGAGGGACCCATACGCCCTAGGGTGAATGGTTCCTGACCTTATTTTCTAGAACATTAAGTGTCAAGAGAAAAATATCAATTGGATGCATTTGTTTAATTCTTGAAATTTCTTGGAAAATGATACAAATGGGCTCCAAAATGCATAATTTAGGAAAACAGGTGCTTAATTAGGTCCAATAAATTAAGGGGGGCAAAAAATAGAGTGAAATTATCAAGGGTAAAAATTTACAAGGGTACATTTAGCCCCCATTTTAGTGAGTATGAACTTACACTCAGACTCACACTAAAGTAGAAAATATATGTCAAGAGGGGTTTGATTGTCCAAATGCTGAAGATATGGGGTGACTAAGGATCTAGGGGGGTGAGCAAGCCCCCAGGATCCAAGATCCCATGGCAAGACAACATAAGCACAAAATAACACACATATGAAATTAAATTAAGTAAGACAACATACACAAACATACAATGCCATAATGAAATGAAAAAGGGAGGGTGTGGATAATCACATGCTAGAAATTCGTGTTATGCTAGGTCCACACCAAAGGTGTTCATGACTCACACCATAGAAAATTCTAATATTTACTAGGTTAATCATAAATAGGAAGGCAACATGATCTAGTGAAGTTTGGTATTCACTAGGTGAGCCCTCAATACAAGGATGAGAAACACACTAGGTCTAGTGGAGTCTACTATTCACTAGGTGTGCACCCATGTAAACCATACCAAGAGTAATAATCTCTGATAACTTTGATAAGGTACCACAAAATGATCAAATTATTATGCCAACAAAAAACTAAGCTCAACACATGTGAACAAAGTGAAACAAAAAAATCCAATGTTAATGCACCACTAAGTCCAATGCCTATGAACAAAGTGAAGAAAAATAATGCCAATGTATGCCCCTACCTTAAAGAAATTGTAAAAAACCATGTTGTGAGTAATTTCTTTAAGGTAGGAAAATGATAAATGTCATGCAACAAAATATCACATGAGCTTATTTGGAAAGCCCTATGCTAATGATATGTTTCCAAATAAAGCTACATCATGATAAGGGGTTGGCCCCAAATGTAATGCAACAAACAACATTGAGTTATGAACACATAAGGGATCAATGGAACAAGGGTCAATATACATCTTTTCTATAGTGATATGATAGAGCACAAAATTGACATCATTCCCCAAATACTCATGGAAAAACAAACATAATGGAGGAATGCCACATAGAGAGAAAACAAGCAAATTTTGGGTCAACATGGAAGAGATCTAAATGTCTCAATGCCTTGCATCATCTCCAAAAGGAAAAAGCAAGACAAAGTTTACAAAATATAGAAGAATAAAGATACAAATATAAGAATGTCACAACATGTTCATTTTCTCTATATCCTTGCACTAAAAGAGCAACTAGGGTCATCCAAAGTAAACTCATAAACACAAATACATTCCAAGTATCACAACACAGGAGATCCCATCACATGCAAGAAAACACAAATAACACATGAAATGAACATAAAGGAGTACAACACATACGAGCCAACCTAAAGTAGATTGTCTGCATCCCAATCTTTCTCATCATATAGGGAAGGTAGACAACTAGATAAAGAGACTACAACCAGTGCCATACTAGGAGCATCTCTAGGTACAACACATGGTGGGTCACTATCATCAGGAGGATCATCATGATTTCCCAATCTAAATTCATTTTCTTTTAAAATAAAACATTAATCTCATTATGTACTTATTCATCAATTTTAGAAATTTCATCTTCATCATCCAAGTTAATCACAATATGAGGTTTTATGATAATAGTAGTTGTATATTCTTTTTTCACTTCTTGTTTTAGTTCCATGTATTTTTTTTGTGAAATTTTTAATTCTTCTTGAGTTATTTGCACAGATGTTTGATTATCATGCACTTCTTTATTCTTTTCTTCTAATTGACGGGAAATAACACGATGCCTATGCCTACACTCTTTATCATTTCATTTTCTTCCTGCATGGTTTTCAATTTGTGATGGGGTAGGAGCGGTTTTTGACCATTGGTATCTTTTCTTCCCTTAAGGGAGGAATTGAAGGAACCATTGGGGGTTGGGAAACCACTGTCTCTTTAGGTCTATACACTTTTTTTAATCTTTGGAGGCACAAAAGGAATCATTCGATTATCTCTTGGTCTTTTATATGATATGGGTGGAGGAACTACGACATATTTACCTTGGTTAGTTGGAAGGGTCTTTGCTTTAGGCATGGGTTCATCCATAATTAGTGGAGGAGGAGGAACAATCAAGGTCTTATCATTTTCAAGAATATTGGTAAGAGATAATTCTATTTAGTGCTTTGCCTTAAAAAAATTGTATGACTTGAAAAATAAATCCTCATGAGGTTTAATAGGTTCCATCAGTTGAGGCTAAAATAAATCTAATGAAAATTTTTCACAGGAGGACAAAGGATTAAACCCACTATGATGCATTGTAAAAAACTGGTTTTCAAATGGGAACTTTATGCACTTGTGAATAGCTGGCATGATGAAATTCATGGAGCGTAGCCATGGGTAGCCTAGCTTCACACATAATTGGTTTGACATCAAGATGATGGAGAATGATATATCTAATTGTTTTGGTCCAAATTTAAGAGGAAGAGTGATTGGACCTTTCATAGGGAAAGAAACCATTATGATTTTTCAACCATGCTTTCGATTATTCATAAGAATCTTGATAAAGTCCATGCACAAAAAATAATTCCTCTATGATCACATTCTCTACACACATGAGATAAATGAGTATCCCCCTTGTAGGCTTGTCATTAATATGTCCAATGATGTAGAGAGGATCATCAGGTGCATGTATGGATGCATCACTATGGGTGAAAGCAATATCGGGCAACAAAGTGGTTTGGCCCTTACGATGTTGAACATCTATGAGAGTGACCATATCTTGTAGGCCATCCTCATCATAATTCTTATTATCATCCTTATC
>CM021110.1:105688633-105801753 GCA_007115665.2 Sequoiadendron giganteum | reverse complement strand
CAAACATAAAATCTCTAGTTCTAAACCAAAATTCTACAATACTATAAATGGAGAAATACCAAAACACACAAAAACCTACACTCTTTTTGATTTCTGGTAACTTTTAACAATAGGTAATTGCATGGGGGGTGGAGGAGAAATAAATTAATAAAATTTTAATAAAGAGAACCCATTGAAATAATTCTTAGATCAATTATCCATGATGAACAAAAATGAGGCCTAAATACATAAAGGAGGTAGGACCCAAGAAGAAAATGGCAATATCAAATTGAGTCCCAACACACTATTTTTAACTATGGAAGTCTCAATTTCAACCACCCAAAGTTATTTCAACCACCTATAATGTATTTTTATTATAATTAAGTGCTAATAATGGATAAAAACTATAACAAAAAGGAAAAATGCAAAATTCATCAAGACACTTGCAACATAATGATTACCCTAGAGAAACCCTGTGATTAGTGGAAAACCTGGAAAGATTAATATTTATTATCCATTCCACTATCAAATTAATGTACAAAATGTGTAATACATATATGGATTTCATAGAACTCTAGAATGATGAAACACTAGCTCCTAACACTTGTACTATTCAAAACAGTGCACTACCACTTTCTTTCACCAAGATGAACAAAGTGGAGGTTTTCACAATAGTTCACAAATGTAAAGGTTCCTTTTGGATTCAATTGAGTTTTTATAACCTTACCAACCTTAAAAATGAAAGACTAAATATCCAAAAATATATAAGATAAGAAAACCCTTCACGTTCTAGAATTTATCCATGTTGTAGTGAATTGATCACTTCATCTAGTCTGCATTTGCATATTTTTCATGATGTTTTTGTTCGTATTGAGGAATTTTAATTTATCCATAGTATATGATGCTTTCAATTCCAATGGTAAATAAAAAAATCACAAAAAATAGGTTTTCTTAGTTATTATAAGGTTTGAAACTTATTTCAAAGATTGCTTGAGATGTTCATACTATCAGGACACTCTCATTGCCTTGTTACAGTTTCTCATTCTTTGTAATGCCTTAATTTTTGATGAATTTTAGTTCCTAAGGCATATTAAAATTCTACTTGTTTGAGTGGAAACACCTTGATCCCATTGGTTAAACTTCTACAATATAATGTTTAGATCAAACATCCCCTATAAAGAGACTTTCAATCCCAAAATTCTATAAAGATTCAATAGATGTGGGTTGAAACACTATTAATCTTACAAGGATGCCATATTTCCTTGTGCTCAAAATTTTTCACATATGTTTCTCCAACTACCCTCATACACCTATTATCATTCATATTACTACTCTCTCTAATAATCAAACCTTTGCACATCACCAATCTCAACTTACTTTTGAAAAATAGCATTTACTTTGGCACTTGTAAACCTATGACTCCTTAATGTATTCATTGTAAATACCTAATAATCATCAATATGAGAATGTATAGTGAAAATATATTCCATTCAACTAGAGATTATAGTGATTCTTACTTATAGAGTAGAAAACATCTCTCTCATAACATCCTTTATCAGGAGCGATGGTAGCGATGAGTGAGAAAGGACGCATGGGCAGGGGATTTTTCAAATCTCGTGATGCAGAGGAGGGCGAGGATGATGGAGATCGAAATGGATTAGGTGTTTTTCTGCCTCTGCCTATTGTTCTTTGGGCGTTGGTGTTGTGTTGGTGTCTATTCTGGGGTGTTCAGCGCCCATGGTGCAGCGGTTAGATTTTTCCTTTGGGAGGTTAGCTTTTGGGGGTGAGGTTTTCCCTTTTTCTATTCTGCTTGGCCCGTGTTTGGGTGTCTGTGGGTGATTTTTCTCAAAAAAAAAATTGTTATAGCGGCCTTTTTGGCTTCCCTTCTTATCCTCTTTTGGATGGTTTTTGGTTGTTTGTGGTGGTTGGTTTCTGCTCTTTGGTGGTGTGGATTTTTCTTCGTTTTAACCTCCTCCTCTTTCTGTGTGGCCTGTGTAGGGGCTTGTTTGTGGTCTGGAAATGCTTTGGCCATTTTGGCTTTGTGCTCTGCTCTTTTTGTGCAGCTATTAGGTTGTTCGCTTGGTGTGGGATCTCTCTTTGCTCTTTTCTCATTTTACCTTGGCTCTCTTGGTAGAGTTCCCTGGCTCCTTATGGTTGATGCTCCTGTGGGGATGATGGTGGTGTTGGATGTGGTGGTCATTGAGGTCGTCAGGTTTCTTGTGTGTGTTGTGGCCTTCATAGGATTCTTTTCTCTTGTGGCTGAGCCCTATTTTCTCATGTTGCCTCCTGTTGTGCCTTGTTCTTGGGGGTTGGAGTGGCTTGTGGAGTGGTTGAAGGAAGATTTTTTGTTTCCTCTTCTTCTTGTGTGGCTTCAGTTCGACTCAGTTGAGGATGGAAGTCCCTTTTTTGTGGTTTGGCTTGCTTGTTTTGTTATGATTTCTTTGTTGCGGGGGTTTGTTTTTTATTTATGGGTTCCTCTTTTTGTGATCCTAAATTTGAGAGATTATGCTGCCATAATCTATGTTGAGAAGATGTTGTTGTTTAACCTTTTTGTTGTGATTATCTCAGATTTGGTGAAGCTCTTTGTTATGCAGGGATTTTTTTATTTTAAGAAGGGTGCTTTGGGTTTCTGGTTGAAGGCACTTGTGGTTTTAATGAATTTTTCTCTAGCTAGTGTTGGTATACTGGTTGATGAGTCATTTCCTTTGGTCCATATTTTTGAACCTTGTGTGGAATGTTTTGCTCCTTTCTATTTGTACCTATTGCTTGTGATGCTAAAGGAGGATATGGATTCCCTTCCTACAAAAGTTGCTTTCTGCCATATTCTCCAGCTTATGCCTCCTATAGAGGGGGAGATTGTTCCTTTTGAGGTGGAACCCTCTTTTATTGAGGTGAAGGTGGTAGCTATCCTATTGAGGTCGAGATTTTGTGGGATGGAGTGGAGTGGTTCTGGTGGTTTGGGGATCCATTTCTTCCTCTCCAATAGAGGGGAGCCCTCTCTTTTAGAAGTAGAGATTGGGTTATATTTCCAAGTGGGTTGGTGTTGCGGGGAGGTTGACGGTTCTCAGTTGTTTTCTATGTTTTCCAAAACCCCTATGGCGGTGGGGTGTTTGGATTACTGTGGGGAGTTTGTATTTGTTGGTCTCAATGTTATTTTTATTGAGTAGATGGTTTGTTGCGGCCTAGTTGCATTTTTTCCAGACTGTTTCAGGTGGTTTCTGTTGTCAAATCTTGGTCATATGGGTTAAAGGTCCCTTTGGTTCTCATTGTTTGCAACATGAGTTGTATTGCTAATCTTTGATGATTTCTATTGTTGGGTTGTTGTTGATTTGCTGATTAGTTTTTGTTAGTAGCTTCTTTCTTTGGATTGGGTTTCAAATCCCATAAAAACCATTGTATTGGGTTTTGGAGCCCCATCAAAACTTGTTTGCCCATAATAAAAAACAACATCACTGTCATAAATATTTGGGCTCCCAAAAATGAAAACACTTATATCTTATGATACAAAAAATACCTTATATTCATACTTAAACTCAAGAGTAATCAAAATTATAAATTATGTTTCTTGGTCATGGTCATCTCCACTCCTTAAGTAGCCATCCTAGCAAATATTGTTGAGGATGATCCAAGAGGTCTAAATTAAGCTCACCAACCAAATTTATGAAAATAATGCTTTTTATGAACATGTATCAAACATAAAATTTCACTTTCTTAACTCCTTATATCTTGATGTGGAAGATTTGAGTGATCTCTCCTCCTCCATGAGAACCATCACCTACCTTTCATACACCCATAAAAATTGTAGTAGTACAAGACAATATTCTTTCAATTTCTAAGTTACACTTAATTTCTATGCCTTTTTCTTATATTATCAATGTTATCATCTTTTTTCTTTATTTTCCAAGAATATGCTAATTTTTCATGTAGCTTCCAATGTACTTCCTTGGTATGCCCATATTTTTCATAAAATATACAATGACTCTTCCCTTTACCTCTCATTAGATTGATTTTGAAGGTATCATTTCTCTTTCCTTTTTATCATTACCATCTTTGTTCTTCTTTCCAATGTGCACTATTTCTCTTCAACCTATCATTTTTTTCTCGTAGGAAGAGGCCCTCTTATTTTCTATCTCAAGGTAGTGCACTTGGGAACACAACTTTTCTATATCTTAGTGCTTGTCTATTAGGACTAATATGTTCAAAATATCAAACAGCCCACAAATAAAATTGATTTCCTTTAAACGGTTTATGATACCTCTACCAAATTGAACCAATTTCTTGCTAAATTTCTTGTATAAGCTTGGATACTTAGCCCTTGTTCTTGTATCAACTGATGCCATTGTATTTCCTTTCTCTATGGTATATAATGTATAAATACATAAAAATAGTTTAAAATCACCCCATTTTTTTCAATTTTTGAATCTCTAAAGTGTGTGTATAAATCTCATGCCAAGTTAGAGCATACTTTGAAAAATTTAACCTAGAAAAATGAATTTACTAATAATGAGATAGGTGATGGAAACTAAATTATACCTTCATATAGGACATCTATATTGATAAATATTCTCAAGATTAATTTCTCCATCATAGGGTTGTATGCCAATATGTGCTTTATCTTTTAATCATCTTTTATATGAGGTCTCTCCTTGCTCTTTTTTCTTATTTCTCTAGTTCTATTTCTTCCAAATTTTCTTTTATAATTCTTATCTTAGCTATCAATACTATCATCATGCTTTCTAGTCTATCCATATCTTCTACGTTGGAAATCCTCCTTGCAACAATTTCTTCCAAATTTTAACATGTTTTCATCTTTCCTTCTCATCTTGTTTTCCTTGACCACTCTCTATTTCCAATCTCAAATTAAAAAGGAAATAACTTCTCGCTTCCACTTGATCTTATGGAGGACATATCTTGTCAACATACACAAAAAAAACTTTCACCAAAGGAAAGAGTTGATCTAATTGTTGGGGTAAGGTGTTATACAATTTATAATTCCTATTTAATACTAATTAATTATTTTTTATGATTTATGCTCTCAAATGGAAAAGGGAAATCCACTTGAGATGATATTTTATGTCACATGTAGTATGTATTATGATGCCATGTAAGAATATCTAATATCATGCAAGGTGTATAAGAGTATTTATGACATTGTAAGATGCATAAGAGATTTTATGGCATGCATAAAGACATGTAAAAGTGAGTTACACGGCGGACAGGAAAAGTCGTGAAGACTTTCACCCAGCTATGACACATGAGAATGATGCATACTTTTATTTTTGAAAAGTAGAATAAATCCAAAATGGAGTGCCCCATTTATTAGGTTGATTTATGAATCTAGAAGTTATATTGTTTTATTATATTGTTGACTCATAAAAGAGATATGGTGTTAGATTTTGGGCCATGGATTTTTATATCCTCTTTTGGCCTATGGATTAATGCATGGTTTTGAAAACTATTTATATTTCATTTTTTAGTATATATGAGATGCTTGGGATGGATGGTTAGTATGCACTTATATTAGTAGGGGTTATATGACTAGAATTTCTCTAGACATAGTTGGTGATTAGGATTGAATGAGTGGATATCGAGATTGCATGCAATCATGATGATGATATTTATGGATAATACATTGAGTGATCCTTTGATTCCAATTTTTTTCGAAAAGGTTTTCCTAAGGTATATATTGTGTCATGTGATTTTAAGTGATAGATGTTTGATTATGTTTTTTAAATTATTTAGATAAGAGCATATTCAACATTTCTTTCCTCTAAATATTTAAGTAGATTTTTTGTGGCGAGTTCTATCTAGATTCCTTTTGTAGATACCATAATTCTATCATCCTAATATTTTCACCAATCTATCACTCTAATAACACAAGAGCCCAAAATAATCTCATTAATATATTAATTATACCATGTTAATTAATTAATCCCATCACATCCCATTAACTAATTCATTAATATTAATTAGTTAAATAATTCCTAATTAAATCTATATCAATTAATTAATTGAGTTTGTTTAATTCTAATAGCATTATCCCATGATTGATTAATTAATTAATTAATCACTATTAATAAATTAATTAATTCCTAGTTAAATCCATGCACATATAATTAGTCAAAAGATAAATGAATTCTAATTATACTTACCCATAATCCACTCCATATCATTACATATCATTACTTGGTCCACTAATCAAAATAGAAACTTATCCGATACAACCTTAATCAATCAAGTTAACTTAATATTAAAAAGACAAAAATCAATGAACTCTTTCATCACTCTTAAGTCAAGAATCAATCATATCAATTGACTAATTGATCAAATCTCATCTAAATCTCTTTTTTCTAAATTTCATCAATAAACTTCTACCGATCATTTTCTCATCCAAAAATTTATAGATCCATTCTTCTTCTTCAATCTAAATTTATAAAAAATAATTAAAAAACCATAAAAATTCAAAAAAAAATCAAAGAAAAAATCATAATAATGAATTGTATATACATGCTATTAGGATCTTGCAAATCACTAAGTAACCATGATCCATCACACAAGAAAATACTCTTGAAAAAAAGATATATGCCCAGTTTGCCTTTTGCATTTAATTTAGAGTAGTGACTTTTTAAATTTTTGATGTTGCCTTGGATTCATATTTACATTCTAGGATACACAATGGGACCTACCCCTTTGTCTAGATATTGTTTTTTAATAAAGGATTCAATGTTTTCTATTATCCATTATGGTCTACACTAATATAAAATTCTTATCATTACTCCTTGTGTATGACCCTAGTTGAGATTTATGTTTTATAGCTATGAAGTTAATCTGATCGTGTGGTTAGGTTTGAGTATACTGATTATATGTACATGATAGGAAGAACTTATCAACCCTCCCATTCTATGCTTCTTCATTGTGGCATAAATAAAGAGAAACCAAGGATTTAGAACTGTAGAGACTTTCAGGTTATGGTGTTTTTTATGAGCTTGTCATCCATGCACATTCTAATGTTCTACATTATAGAAAGTATGACGTTTAAAATTATAAAATTCAACCAATGGGATCCATTAAGAATATTTTATAACTATACATTATAAATCCATTTGAGATAATATTTAAGGGCCCATAGGAATTAAGACAAATAGGGGATAAGAATTGAGAGAACCATTTTATTTTCTCCATTAATGTCTTGAGGAATTTGTTAAGTACAAAACAATGCAACGAAATTGTTAATTTAAAAATTCTAGCTATAAACTATTTATGCATTCAAGACCTTGTCAATTAGACAACCAACCTCTTTTATAAGATTCAAGGTTTGTGATAAATAGATAAATCAAAGTTAATTGTAGATATATCCTTCAATACAGTAACTATCTTATAAGTCTCAATATAAATATCAACAAAGTAGGTCTCTACAAGTGATAATACATTAGTTTCTTCTTCTAAGTAAGAACAAGCCTTAGGGAATGCCTCTGATTGATGATACTCAAGGTTTGATAATTGAAATTTGATACAAAATTCCATGACCCTTTAAAAAATCATCTATTTTATGTGTACCCTACAATCATTGAATTTTATGAGATGATATAGCATTAAAGCATTTTTATTTTATTTTTGCATGGTTCTACTAAGTGTCTATAACAAAACATCTAGCATAATTCCTCTTTATAAGATACTTTGGTGTACATATATACCCTCTACTAAATGTCCCATTTTGGCATAGGAAGCAAGTCTACTAGCACAAGTCATAAAATTTGGCTTTAATGTTGCCAACCACAATTACATGAGAATTTGTATAGTTGTTTCAAGAAATTTATTTCATGCACATCCTACAATTTTTGTATTATATGATAAATTTTTCTTCGATGCATTATTTCAAGTTGATGGACCTTGCCTGCACTTTAATAATTTTCATACATGTCTACCAAGGTGGTTGTAACTACAAAATTTGATAAAAAAATAATTATTCTAAGTTATTCTCTTACCAATGTATGTCTCGTCTCTTCAACTATTAAAAAATGGTTATACAAAAACATTGAACAAGATTCTTAGATCCATGAGATACCTCATAAAAATTAAATTAATGGACCAATAAATCTATTAGGTGGAACCCCATAGAAAGAGTTTACATCCAAATGACATTATTGTTATCCTTCATCAAGTCCCACTAATTGGAATACCTTTCTTTCTCTATTAGATCTTGGAAAGACAATTTGAAATATATTTCCTATACAATGGATGTGATTTCCCTTTCTCTACACACCACTCTTTATCAAAATATATAGTAGGAATAATATTTTAGTTACTATCCCAAATATTCATAAGTATTATCTCAAATATTGTGTTATGATATAGACATGAACTTTGTTTGTTTTATGAGAAAACCCTCCCTTAAGGTGTGTAACAAATGTTGGTGGCAAGGCTAGTTTTCTTGTATTTATAGTTTGAGTCCTAAATATAGGAACACTATTTACAACAAGCGTGAAAGCACATCTTGAATTTTTGTTCTCTATATTTTCTCTAATAAATATAATAAGTTTATTATTCCTATATAGTGAAATAAAATGATTCTTTGATATAGGTGAAACAAAAAATATATTAACAAATGACTCCCCTAGTTGATTAATAGCTAAACTTGAGTTTTTGGGCTCATTTTAAATTTTACTAAACTAAAAATTGAATGATCTTATAGGAATTCCTTTTGAAACAACATTTTTCAAAATCACATCTATAATTTCTAAATTTTTCTTCTCCTATAAACTATTTCCTTTTGTGATCATCTATTTTTCATCATATTTGACAATTTATTAGTGTCTCTTTTAGTATTACCATATTTATCTCTTTGTATCCTTCATATTGGAATTATCAAGTCTCAAACTAAAGTTATTTAATGTGCTACCCTTTTCCACAAACACGTAATTTTACTGAAATTCCAATCATGATGAGTAATTACCTAGTGATTTGAAAAAATTAAATTAATCACACAAATTATTGAAATTAAAACTAAAAAAATAAACACAAGTATAAAAATAATTTACACCTTGAAATATACTTTGAATTCCTTAAAAATATTACAAGGTAACCTCCACAACTATCAAATTGACATCTGCATGGAATTATTACATTGCACTAAGTTATTAAACTTCTATCTTGCATATGTCTTTATACCATTCAACTAAAAAATCTAATATTTCATGAATAGTATTCTTATATAATTCAAGAGATGAGTTGGAAGATATGTCTAAGTCATTATTTATTATCCACACTTTAGTAGACTTAATTAACTAAATAAAATATTTTCACTTTAAATCACTTAAGTGAATTAAAAAATATAAATAACTTGAACCAATTACATGTTCACACTAAACCTTTGTAGAACTTATGAACTGAGCTAAAAAACTCAACATTCCCTCTTAACAAGGAAGGAATTCTAAACTAATTTAAGTTTTTCTTTGTATTATTCAAACATCCCTTTTTCTAAGGGCTTGGTCAAAATAATAGCTAATTATCGATCCACTACTTCTCGGAGGCTAGAAGACTCAATGATGTTACTTATCAATTCTATGTAGTTAGGAAACTTCATTAGAGTCGTAGTTTCCTTGAATGTGCTCATAGTAGCCTCAAAATGCTTCTAAAAATTCCTCAATGTATATTCAAACCATCAAGATCTCTTAACAGAAGAAGAAGAAGAAGAAGGGGTTGGAGTTTCTCCCTCCTTACCTAAAGGTTTCTATCCTAGATTGGACATAACCAGAATATTTGGAGATCCAACCGTTGGAGCTTCCTACTCCTCATCCTTTGGTACCAAATCAAATTCTAAGATTTTATGGATGCAAATTTTTCCTCAAACTTGAAATCCGTATTGACTACAAAATTCCTTAGCTCTAGAATGTAGACTTTGTAAGCCTTTGAAGTCTCATTATAATCTACAAATAAACCCTTCTTACTATCTAAGGTTCCAATTTATCCTCTTATCTACAAGTATATGGATATATATTGAACAACCAAATATTAAAAGTGAATCAACACTCGATTTACACTAGTAAATTCCTCCTTTGACATCTTGTCCTCCAAAATCCTATGAGGTCACTTATTCTAGATGTAAAGTATTGTAGTGTAGAGAAATATATCCCTTTACATTTTCACACTTTATTTAGGCCCTCCTAATTAAATTGAGCTTAATTGTGCCTTAATAAGCCCTATTATGCATCTACAAGCCCATTAAATTACATTTTCCAAAGGGGAATCCCGACAATAATTAATGCCAACACATAATACTTTACATTGAGCAATGTGTGTTCCAGGAATAAGGACCTGGGACCCATTCACCCATGGGTGAATCGGTCCTCCCTAGGCCTTTGAACCTAAATTTAAATTATTTTTTTGGTGGTATTTTAATGTCCCCAAATTCCAATATTGATGTTGGATTGCGATGTTTAATTTTAGAGAGATTAGGGATACATACCTATAAATACAAGGTTATTTTACTAAGTTTCACCTAGATAATTTCTATGAGACCTTCACAAGAGAAAAGTTTATGATCAAGAGCATTCAAGAGCAGAATTATCAAGGATTTATTGCAACATTCAAGATCTCAAGAATCATGTCAAAGTCTTCTTGCATCGTGCATGTTTCTAGAGCTAATATTGTGATGTAGGTTTCAATATCATGTCAAAAAATTTAAAACATTATTTCAAGTATCAAGATCCACATATATTGAAGTCATTTCATGCAAGTTTCAAACCTTCCAAGATATCCATTTCCAAGGTTTATTCAAGGATTTGGTGAGTTTCAACATAGCTTTTTCATTCATCATTCCTTCATATTTCATTATTTTATTTCAATGTTTAATTACCAAAATGGGGTTTGACCAAGGAAAACCCCCATTCACCAGAAACAAACAATTTTTCCCTCTTGTGTTTGTGTTGTAGATTTAGATTGAAGATCTCTTGGAGAGCAAGATTGAAAAAGTTTTCAAAGTAGTCAAAGATGTTGTCAAATCATGAAAACTTGCCTACAAATCTGATTTACAAATTTCTGACACTAAAATCTAGATCAAATAGAAGCTAAAGATTGGTATTAGAGGATCTCGAAAGATATCTAAAAAATTTGACAAAAGACCCATTTTCCCATGAGAAAATGAGTCCTAGTTTGCCTCCCAAAATTGCCTTTTGGTGGCAGCTACACATCACTTAAACCTTCTCAGATCTACTGATTTTTTTTTTGTTTCTATCAATATTGAGCTTTATATTGTTGTTATAAGTTTTAATGGGCATAGTTGTGTTTATTTACTATTTTTAATTTTTCTCCCAAAAATGTTGTTTAGGTTGATACCATCATCCTCAAGCATAAGGAAATCTAAAGATTCTCACATTGAGTTCACCTAAGGGTTGTTAATCAATTATTTGTGGGGATCTCTCTTCCTAATTAAAATAGGATATTAGGTCCATCAACCCCACACATTCACCCTAGGTTTCTATATTTCACAAATGAACCAAATTTCCTTTATTTCATTTTGGTGAACCCAACTTTGTATAACAAAATTCTAAAAAAATGGGAGTCCATTTCAGCCCTAGATCTAGGATTTGCATTACTTTACATTGCATTGCATTTATTTGCATCTCATTTAGGGTTTTTTACTTGCATTAGTTTGCATCTCATCTAGGGTTTTAGGTTTTAATTCTTTCATTCTTTAAAATCTGGAAAATTAAAAAAATCATTCATTTTGTAGAGTATTTACATAATATTGCACGATCAGTAACTTAAAATAGAAAATTGAATCAAAATTACATCTCAAATTAGGTCTTTTTGCTTGTCATTTAGAATTATTTTTCACTTGCATTTAGATCTAATTTTCCAAAAATCTGAAACTGTCATGACTTGTTTGCACCCAAAATCTGAAAACATAAACACAAACTCAAAAATTTGTAATTTAATTTTTAAAATCCCTGAAGTAAGACCCATTCACCCATGGGTGAATGAGTCCCTAATTAGGGATTTTTTTTCATTAAAAACACTATTTTTGCATTTTGTGTTTTTGCATTCAATTTCTTGTTTTAGTTTCCAAAATTTATTTTTTCTAGAATCATTTAGATTAAGGTTAATTTGTCAAATTCAGTGCATTAATTGAATTCAAATATTTATTTAAAAATAAATCATTTTTAGGTTTTTCCATAGTATAACCAGTAAATTATCTTGTTTAGAATCTGAAAAATTTCTCTCTTTCTACATATTTGCATTGCATTGATTGCTACTTGCATTTCATCTAGTGCTCATTCTCCATTTTGGGCCCACGTAGGTTTGGTGAAACTTGTATGAGCTTCACAACCTAGTATCATATTGCCAATACTGTCATGAGATGTATTTCAAGATGCATATCATCCTATGATACATCACTTGTTGTGGATCTTGGGTTTTCTAATTCTCACTCATAGTTTTGACACTAGTCAACCCATTGGGTGATCCCACAAAGCTGGTTTATAATTTCTGAGAGGAACTGATTTATGTTGAAATCACATATTTTTAGAAAATATAATGATTTAAGCCTTTAAAAGTTCCATTTTAAGGATTCCAATTGAAGAGATTTTGATCAAACCACCTTAGATAAAACCCTCTTGGATAGAGCCTCGCTAGTTTTAAACCATACCTATAAATGAGTCTCCTTTACACCTATCAAAATGCTGATAAAAATTCACTTTTCATTTACCTTTTGGGGGATCAAATGAATTCATTTAAAATTTATTTCAAATGGTTATGACAGTCCTTAAAATTATCTATCTCATGAATATAATTTTAATATGTTTTGGTTTTATTATGTATGTGTTTTTTTAGTTTTATTAAACGTAGGTTTTTAACCAAAAATCAAGCTCTGTTTTGCACATGTGAAAAAATAAAAAATTATCAAAAAATAAAATTAAAAATATGTTTGTGCTGGGTATTGGTGTCCTTGATCCATTAAAAAAAATAAAATTGAATTTCGATACATACAAAAAAAGTTATGTTGTATACAGTTCGCCTATGTCTGAATTGTAATTGGTTTGACTTCGAAACTCAATTAAGGAAAAAATATTCAATTAAAAAATATAAGACCAAATGAAAGTGCTAGATATCATAGTTACAAATCTAAATTAAAAAAAAAAAGATTTTTATCCTTCATACAAAAAAGGTTATGTTGTATACGGTGAGCGTCACTTTTTTAAAATGTTGTTTTCTGAAAAAAAATCTATTTTCGTGGGAGATGGAAAAAGAGTGAAATATTATTCCAAAAATTTTGAAAAAAAATTATTAGAATCTATAGACAAAATGTGATGAGACTCTAGTTTTCATCATTTTCAAATTCCTCACGGTTTAGCCACTATAGGTGCCCGTATGTGAAAATTTAGTTGAAAATAATAATTTCAGTGTCCAGTTTGGCCAAAAATTGTAAACCACTATTGTGGGATCACTCCACTATGGACCATAACCTTGACAGTTCATTTCCTATTACCTCCTTACCAACAACCAATGTTACTAATATTGAATCAATGGTTGCTAATGTACCTCAAGAGAACCTAAGAAGAATGGTTGAATAATTAGAGAAATTGAAGAACTTTGTGAGTTTTGAATACATTATCGGTAATGTAGTTCCTCTCATAGAGAACATAAAAAAGACGATTAAAAATGAACAATAGAAATTTTGTGCAGCCTTGGTTATATCATGAAACATCACATGAATAATAAATAAAATGATCCTATACATACTTCGATCAACTTCATCAAAGTTCAACCTCGTAAGGGCCAAACCAAAATGCCCCTTGACATTGCTTTCTCACAACATGATATAAACAAACATGCACCTAATGGTCCTCTTTACATAGCTGGAAGTGTAGTGTCCTTCCATTTTGGTCTTTGAGTCAATTGTGTAAGTGTTTTATTTGTGATGACATGTTGATTAATTTTAATGTGATTATTAATTTTGTTTAACCATTTAATACAATTGTTAATTTATAATGTCGTTTAATCAATTTAGTGTTGCTTTGATTAAGTATATTATTAAAATATCATTAATTAGTAGTTTTATTTAACGGTGTTTATTATTGTTGTGAAAAATTTGAATTAAAGTATTAAATTTAATTATTAAAGTGATTATGTGAAAATGTTAAGTATTTAATTAAACTATTAGATTAATTTATAAATTTAAATGTTGTGTTGATTTAAATGAATATAGTATTTTTAATTGTTGAATTTAATATTTTTAATTGTAAGGTAGAATAATATTTTAATTATAATATTTTTTATTTAATTATTATTTTGGTTTTATTCGAAATGGGAATTTAAGTGAAAATGGCAAAACTGAAAAAGTAGGAAAAAATAAAATAAAACAAGGAAAGTTTTCGCATGCAAAGCGTTGAACTAGAGAAAGATTGTGCAAATTACTGATTTTAGTTTTAAATTTTGACTTATGCTTGGATTTTTTATTTTTGGAAAGGAAAATAGGAGAAACTTGTTATTTTAACGGAATTTTGTTGTCAAGAATGTTTCGCTGGTTTTATAAAAAAAAATTTTGGATTTCTGGGTTAGTCTTTTCATTTTTGGAAAAGAAAAATAATGCTGAAAGAAAAATTACTGTTGGGGGTTTGAATATTTTTTTTAGAAGTGAGTGTATGTTTCTGGAAACGATCAAGAGTTCTGAGGAAGGATATTGGGGCTGCAAATAGGTGATCTGTAACACGTCCATTTCATCATCAAGCGTTGGACTCTAGAGGGGTATCCATAGGTGTCGCTTCCTTAGTGTCTAGCACATGCTTCTTCTTGTTGTGAAATTTGGTTGCCATTCAGAATTGGTAAGTCCGTCTCTCCTATATTAAATTAGTATTTGATTTTATAAGTGTAGGTATGGAATGAGGTGCCTTATAGAAAATTTCTTGAATAGAACAACATTTCTCTTCTTTATCACTTTCTGAAATCATCTTGCATCTCTTCAGTTTATGAAATGGAATGATACCCTCAACTCTTATGGATCTTGTGAATAAATTATGTTTCTGCACTTATTTATGCATGCAAAACAGAGTTCACACCAATCCTTCTAGTTTTCACACCTCTTTCTTTCTAGACCGATCTCTCCTTGATTTGCTTCGAATCAAATAGGAAAACCTTTTTCATCAGATGCAATTTTTCTCTTGTCCTACGAATATGCCTTCCCTTGAGATAACATTCTTATTGTAGAGTTTTTTAAACAACTCATATGCCTTCTCTATGCTTCCATTCGAAACCTTGAGTCTCTTCTCTTTTCTTTGTTCTCTGAATACTTAGCAATAGTCTTTGATGCTTGTGGATTTGTAATCATGAAGTTTGCATCCTCTTGGGGTCTATTTCATTCTCTGTAGCCGTAATAGCTAACTATTGATATCGATCTTTTCTCTCCATCGGGTGAATTCCATTTTCTAATGCCTCTATACGAGGATCTAAGACTACACTAGAGTGTGTCGATGTTAATCACTCACCCAACGTGATAAATGTAGGGGCATCACATGGTCTATGCAAGTTGCCTTTCTTGAAAATTTCCAAAGCCTTCTTTTTCGCCCTCACTATGTATACATGGCCTACAACTTTTAAGCTTTCACAGTTCGCAGAGGAGACCTCCATTTTACTTACCTTCACAATCGTTTCCCCACTCATGTTCAGCTCTTTGTAATATGCTTGGTCGTGCCCACACCTCCTTCACTCGTCATTTAACTCGTATGGAGGCCTACTCCTTTCGCGTGCCTGTTTATTTGTTTATATATATATACATATACATATACATATGGGTTGTTGCATATTGAAATTTAGGATTGTTATAAGCTTTTTTATGTAATCAAACAGTGGGCTGCAAATGACCATTGTTGAACATTGATATTATGATAGAATTTTAATAATAGGATGTAAAATATATATTTATATATATAGTTATATAAGTTTATGCATATTTGTGTGTATATATATATATATGTATGGGTATATAATTAAATATATACATATATATTGGATATTTATTTGGTTTGTATTTGTGTAGATTTATTTATCAAATTTAAAAGATTTAAGTTGTGTTCTAAAAAGTGTTGATCATTTACTCATAGAATATGTTTATATAGTGACATTAGTTATTCAAACGAATTCATAATGATCGAGGAAAGATAAATTATATATATATATATATATTTATGTTTATGCACTTGTAATAATACAATGTTTTATGAATTACGCAATAAAGTGTAAACATTGATAATGTGATTTTTATTTAAATTGAAAATAATTATTTTGTGATAATGCATAAATTCAGTAAGTATGTTATTTATATCGATAGGTTTGATTATTTTAATGCTAAAACTAAAGAATATTTATTTGTGTATTTAAATGTTAAGAAAGGAATTTTCTTCCATTTTAAGTTAGATGATTAAAGTAAATAATGAAATTAGAAACATTAAATCATTAGAAGAATTGATTTATTAGGAAAAGTAGATTGTCTTATCATTAAAATAGAAGGTTTTTATTAAATATACAAAGTACGATACCTTTTTTTGATGGATTATGTTCTTGATTGTCTAATGGATTTCTCTTACATGAGTTACCTAGTAAATAGGTAATTGATACTTTTATATATATGCCTGTGTCTTGAAATTGTTATGTGAAATGAACAATTACGTTAGATCATTATAGAGTTATTTTATAGTTGAAATATTTGTGGTAGAGTTTGAAAGTGATTGTTTCTGTGATCATAGAGTCACCCTAGGTTATCATTGCCCTATCGTAATTTTGATCAATTGAGTTCGTTGATGTTTTGTTAAATTGGTGAATTATTCTTCTTCTTGATTAGTTTTGAGTCACAGGAATCCATTTGTTTTTGTTCGATCTCTTAGCTTTGTGCCTTGAGTACATGAGTGGATTGTTTTTAATTATCTTCCAAAGGCAAGGGGAGCACTTGTTACTCGATGATTTTTATGTTGGCTTGAGCTACAATTATTCATGTTTGGTTGAGATTATGTGGGTGTTACCTTGTTCCTTTGCAATGTTGTGTTATGGAATGTGTGCGAGAAGGTTCATGCCTCGCATGTGGTTGTAATTTTCATGTCTTTGTTTTATGAGCGTTAAGGTACACCCTTGTTCTTTGGGTTTGTGATTTTGAGGTCTTGTTGTGTCATGCCCATAATTTTTACACTAGAAAAATAAACCCATCAATTTTTTTTTCTCTTTGACACATTAATACAAAATACTAACATCTAACAACCATGCATGAGCATGGTAAATCACTATACGCCTCAGAAGATGCTGCTCGTGCATCATCATCATTGACATGTTGTTGATAACGAGGAACATGGGGAGTAGTGAGGTTGGGTGCGTAGGGTCCATCGCCCACACCCTTGCACAAGTATCGAGATGGATCAAAACAAATTTAGGTTACATGGGAGAAGAGGTGTTGAGGATACCACTCGATACTAAAATGGTATTCATATCGATGTACCGTTAATATTATGACTAGTCTCATCGACACTTATTTGAGTTTCAAAAATATTAATATTAATCACATCATTATTACATATATTGGTATTGATGTTAATTTGATTAATACCACTCCTAACAATAATACTAACTTAACTTCCCTTATAATCCCAAACAATAATTTATGTAATATATAAAAATATTTATTTTCTTATTACATATTTTATGTGATCCCACTTTCTAGATAATATAATTAAATCACTCATTTATTTACTAAAAATTAGATTCATAATATTAAATAATCAACTTAACTTTCTATTTATATTTATATCCTTTTTATTTAAATTTTTTTTATTCTTTTCCTTATTTACATTTTCTTTAATTTCCTTCCTAAAGGATGGGAGAAGGGAAATAATTAAGGAGAAACTATTTTTTCTCAAAGATTTCCTAGTATTACGTGGAGCCCTTTTTTTTTTTTGGTCTTACATATCTTTCATTCTTTATTTAAATTACTATAGTCTTATATCTAAGTAAAAGGGTCTAGGGAAATTATTCAAACCTATGAATTGGGTGGGAGATACTAAAATAAACTAGTGGATGGGATAGGCGTGGACTCCAAAATTGAAACTTCCAACGTCACTTTCACTATACTAAGCTTAGAAAGGCAACTTCCTTCCTCGTTTTTTTTTCATTTACTTTTTCTATTTATTTTTACTTAGCTTTGTTACTATGAGTATAATGTGATGCAAGTTGTTAATATTTTGAATCTTCCAGAATCTTTAATGTACGAATTCTACGATTATTATAGCATAAACCTGTATGCTTGCTAATAGAATGCTAGATAGTTGGGTTGCATTTAACATCATTTCAAATTAGTAATAACACAACTTTCTGTTTTATTATCTAAACCATTCATTAATAGCAGAGTAGAGTAATCGTGAAGCTTAAATATTTTAACTGTTAGCAACCTTTATTACTATCAAATTCATTTACTCTTTAATTTTTTTTTGATCTCTGGTTTATTATTCAACATTTGTTTTTTTGATGGTAATATATATTCAGAAGTGACGACTATCAAAATAAGATTTTGGGTGTTTATATATTTATGTTTTTTTATACAATTCTAACATTGATTATCTGGCCAATTATGAAGTACACATGTATTAAAAGATCAAGTTGTTGCATCTTCAGCTGAGACTGCTGGAAAAACATTTATGATTCAGATTTGGTGGCATGCATTTCATGGCAGATTGTTTGTACGTACACACAAGGAGCGTTGGTGGATAATATGATCTGCTTACCAAAAATTTTGTCGAAGTTTGTTAAATCGATTTGCAGAAGAAATGGAGCACGGTAAATATCAGATCAGGTATCCTAACATTTAACATGAAATTGAAAGTGTCATGACTCCCAACTGAGTAACTTTCCCTTCAATGATTTTATATCTTATTATTATTATTTTTGTTAAAGTAGATATTATTTACTCTGCAATATTAATGGTTGAATAATAAATACAAGATACTACAGACAATTATCGAATTTGCAATTTTTGTGCTGCACAGATTGCGCTGACGCTGGAACAATAATCACAGCATGCGAGCCTAGCATATATATTGACCAGCAGAGGAAGACGTATGGGACACTCCATGTACCTTTGCCATTAAATGACATGCAAGAAACAATAGAGGATCCGGTTTAAAAATTTGCACAGAAGGCAATTCGAATCAAGTGTTGATGTGCTCTTCAAAAATACGTTGTAGAAAACTCTAAGCTATCAAATCAAGGAAGATTAACCACCATTAAACTTTTTCTACGAGATATGAAAAAGAATTTTAAAATAAATATTAGAGGATTGGTTTATGCTGGTGTGTCCAACATGCAGCGCAACCAATTACTACCATTAATGCCCCTACTTGCCAAACTGACGGTGGTACAGGAGATGTTGACTCCTGATCAACTTTGAATGCAAGACACCACAGCCCATAAGATGGAAAACATAAGTGCAAAGTAAGTGAAATAATAAACAAAAGCGTCCTCTTTTTTTCTTTCACCTTCTTGCGTAGTAGGCAAGTGACAATCAGTGTAAATACCATAACATGAAAAAGACATTGAAGGCACCAAAGGTGGAGGTGAAGTGACAGGATTCTAAGTTTGAGGATTCAGTATACAACTTGCCAACACTCCTCATTGGATTTTACTGCAATGACAGGGACTTTTAAGGCAGAGATTGGGTATGCTATTTGCCTTAAATAAGTACTGGGGATATAAATGCAAAACTCAGCAAAACTATTCTCTCCCACTGAGCAGTGTTAGTGCTTAGTAGATTTTCTCTCGGCTGCAAGCTATAAATTTCTTATGGTGGTAGAGCCAGATTTTACTGACATGAAAATCAGTTTGGTCAAAGTGCACTCAATACAATCGATGGCCACATGAAGAAAATTATCGCCTTTCAGACAGAATTACACGAAATGTGCAAAGTTTCTTATCTTACAAGCTAAGTCAAGAAGTGAACATAGAATTTAATGAGGTTTGGACTTAGGGTAATAAACTTTGGTGAGAGCCTGATGAATTACCATAGATTGGACAGCAAATACAGTGAATCGAGCCATGAGTGAGGAAGGGGTTATCTTGGGTAGTGGTGACAATGCTGTTGTTTTTACTCTTTCCTGAGACCTTAGTATTTACTCCAAAGAATGATCCCAGAAACATAAGATATTTTGAAAATTCGAATAGAAATGCTGAACCCTCATGAGAATACTCCTACGTAAGGAACAACGATGACAAAGCCTCCCCTGATCTCACCCAAACTACGCATGGGAGTTTAGGAGAGAGGATATCAAAGATGTTGAAAACATGTTTGTTCCGTGTCAACAAGAACTTGAGGGGACTGTTAGGATTTTATTTTATCAGTATCCAGGATGGTCCCCAGACCTTCTAACCCAAAATGATACGCTGAGGAGGCAGCTGGAAGAAGAAATCAAAAACAGTCCTAGATATTTTATCAAGTCTTAACTTCATTCCTTTACATTTTAATCTTTTTCTTCTTCAACAACTAACTTCATTTATAATTTGTTTTGTGGAAGCAAATAGAACTTGTAGCTGCTCGTTTATTTGCATAAAGTGCTTTAGTGACAGGATTTTGAACCAGATTTTCTTCTTGACAGGAATTCCTCTACTACCCCCTTTTTTTTTTCTATTTCATTATCTACAGGATGGTCTAAAGAAAGGTGTTTTGACAAGCATAACATAGTGCCATTTTTGCTACGAAAAGAAAATATCTTAATATTCTAGCTTCTCTTCCTAAATCAAAGCAATAACTAGATATAATTCCAAAGAATATGATGCACATAAATCTGCAATTGGCATGATAAAATAGTATGAACAATTTTATTTTTTTCCTTTTTGGAAGACAATGTGAATTTAATAGAGTAGTAAGATTGAAATGAATCAATTCAAATGGTTTATGGTATAAAATGAACGCCCAGTTTTCTTGGCAAGTCTACAATCATGGGATCACAAGAGCAGGGCACATACACATTACTGGGAACATGGCACAGTAAGGAGGTATCTTCAAGAATACATAGTACTGTTAAGTGATATTTTCAAATAGAGTTTGTTGTTATTAGCTAAGTCTAGAATGCATTTTTATTTGCTTTATTATTTTATTTTTTTCACAAGAACAACCCTTCTATCCCATAAAAATACAACACACCCTGAATACAAATGAAATAGACATTTCATTACTCCGTTATCTCAACTGATTTTAAGGAATACAACGAATGCCATATAACTAAACCAGGCTTGCTCTCCACCCTACCGTAATGGCGTCATGGAGCCTCATGGGCTCTAGCCATACCCCCGAGCAAGGAATTCTTATAGCTCCACGATGATAAATGGAGTCTTCTCTCTCTCTTTTTTTTTACAAGGGATAAAACTAACATAGAACAACCTTCATGCATCTAAGTTCTCTACTTTTTATTTCCAACCATGATCCATACATTATGCCACCTTCTTACAACCAATAAACACGGGTAAATAAAAATAATAAGAACTTATCTCTTTCTTGTAGGCAAAGGTATTGAACTCGATCATCCATCTTTCCTCTCCAAGTCAAGCCATCTTGATCACTCTCTTCCCATAGAGGTGAATTCTTCTCCTCTTCTCCTCCTTTCTACCATCTTCACTAAGGTTCTCCAAAAGGAGAAGTGGGTAACACCCCACTTCTTCTTCCTCCCCAAATATATAGAAGTTCCCCAAATTGCAACTCTTGGATGGGAAGTTGTGGAGTGTACATCTCCCCATCAATGAAGGTCATTTCCCCATTAATGAGAACATGTATTTGGACAACCACTCCAACTTTCCACCCCCTCCTCTTCTCAAAATTCGTCACTCTCCATTATGAGAGCCTTTTAGGGGTCAAATCATGTTGTAGGAACATATTGTATGCCCACTTGACCCCCTACCACTATGGTATAGACCCTAGAGGGTTTATTTTAGCACCCTAGCCCAAAAATTTGACCAACAACCCTCATTAAAATCCCACTCAAGGTTCCATCTGAGTTTCAAACTTAGCTAGGGGTTCCCAAAACTAATCCCCACTTACATCTCACATGAAAGCCAACTAACTACCCTCACAACTTTAGTCCTCCAATACATTAGCTCCACTTGTTTCTAGGCCCCGAATGGGGTCAAGTTTATATCCTCATGAAGTAGTCTTTTGATTCGCTCAGGATGGCTCTCGCTTCTCATGCTAACACCGTTTCCTTCCTGCACATTACCAACACGATCGTAAGTATCAATTGTGTATCACATTAATCTATTAGTTGAACTCACTAAGTTTTAATTATATATAATATAATCCAATTATAATCTCAATTTGCATTCCATAGTATACGATTACAATCCACCTTCATGGTAATGACAATAGAACAAAATATCAAAATAATAAACAAGAATATTGCCAAGAGATCACCTTATTTCTTATCCATAATATACTTAATCATCAATCCAAGAAAACATAGAACAAATTATGGTTGTATTAAGTACATACGAGGCGGGGTCTTACATGTTGCTAGTAGGGAGTGTGGCTTCCCACAGGGGTCGGAACCCTGAGTGGTCTCTTGGGTAACTCGTGTGGAGGTTGAGCTAATCAAGTGATAACCTAATAAATAGTTAGGGGGTGGGTAGTATACACACTAAAAAAAGATAATGGATGCCTCTCTCATGGCTCAAGCACTTGTATAGGCTTGTGATGAGATGAGAAGGCCTAGAATGGTAAATCAACTACCTTGTCCTCAAAAAAGGTATGTTTATTCCACATGTCCAAGAATGGGGGTTGGGGATTGGTTGAGGTTTCTAGGGTAACCCAGGATGGGGTTCGGTAACCTCTGAAGGTCTGCATTGGGTAACCCATGTCGAGCCATGTGATGACACACTACCCTTAGCAACTAGGTATGTTTATAATTTTCCCCCTTGTTGTTCTTATACCTTTAAAAGTAATTGTTCTCATGTATATGTTTTGTAGAATTTTGGATTGTGGAGTCATGTCATTATTGTACACTTGGTTTTTTTATGGTGTGGGTCCTCTTTTCATCTCCTAGCATGGGGGGTGGACCTTAGGGTCAACATGGTCGGGTGGAACATGCTATGCACTCCATTGGGTTCCCAAATTATGTTCGTGAAGCGAGAAGTGGAAGCGGATGTAGAGATTCTAGGACTTCTCCTGATTGAAAATTGTTCTATGCTTGTACTTTATTATTCATTGATGTATTATTCTTGGACTCGATGTAATTCCCCACCATGTAACCCTAGGGGAAGTTGCAATAACTATGATAATGCATAATTTTTTTTCTTTAAAAGTGCATTATTAACAAGGAAGATGCACTACACTTTCGCAAAATCCTCTAAGTCACACGAAAAAAGGTTGCATCTAAATCCATAACATATACAATACCCATATAAAGCAATTAACTAATTACTAAACAAGAATTAAAGTACATTCATTCAAAGCATTTAAATTACATGACATAGAATAAAATTACATCAAGAACATAGATTACATTAATTTAAAATTAAGGTTTACAATACTCATTCCCATAATGAGGAAGAACATGCCTAACTATTACAAATTGCAAGATTACATGAAACCTCCTCGAATATAACTAAGGAGTAAATTAAATCCAAATGACAACTGATACAATAATACATCAACAGAAAGAAGCATATCCATTGGTACCACCATGAGATCTCCAACTGGAAGATCTCACCATCACGAACCAAGGAAAGGGGACCCAACGAAGTAAGGTGCACATTCCACCCAACCAAGTGGTACTCGAAGGTCCACCCACCATGCTAGGAGATAGTAACAAGGATCCAAGACCAAAACCTACTATCTCTAGACACAGGCTAACACCTAACCTAAACTTAACAAATACCATTACAACACAACTCAAAGGGAGCAATTCTACCAAATTTAATTAACTAGTTACACCAGTGAACCATACATACTGCTAACCTAGGAGAAATGTCACCACAAAGGTGCATGAGTTACCTCGATAGATCTTCCTAGATCTCGGCCCCCATCAAGAATCACTCTCCTACTATCAACACATGGAATAAATCCACTCCTATCTTAGGAGGCAAAACAACATAAATTTCCACTCCAAACCTAGGAGGCAAACATTCTCGTTTGAGGAAACCAGGTGACTCACTGAGTTCAACTGAACACACTACCCAAGGGAAATTGAAAGGCTGACAAAAATAAAACAACGTTTCCCCAAATCGAATGACCCTTTTGGAATACTTACAATTGATTAACTAAGGCTTTAACCAATATCCCCAAAATGTAACTAGAAGAAATCAGATACTAAGGGCACTCATGACAAGAATCAAACCTATCATTTGGATTTCCTAAATCCACTTTCATTTCAGAGAAAAAGAATAATAAAAAAATTGTCCAATTTCACTAATTAAATTAAAACCCTTTAACAGATAGAGAAGAAAACCAATTTGTCTAATACTTCAATTACCTCAATCACTTTTTATAAAATAAATATTTATTTTCTCTAAAAGATTATATCATTCAAATAAATTAATCCTTTTAAGTCTCCTAATTGTCAATATTATGCATGCAACTAATTAATTAAAAATATTAAACATATATTTTAATATATCTACACTGCATATATACACAACCATATATATACATATATATATATATATATATATATATATATAATTATGTATATACTAATGTATATAAATTATATATATTATGATTATTTTACACACAAAAAAAAACCTTTTCTTTAAAACCAAATAATATATATATATAAATATACAAATATATATTATTTAATATATATCCATCAAATTCATTTAACAAATATTATCTTTATTAAGAATTCATATCCAATTGAAAAAAAACACTAAACAATATACTAAGCTCCTGTACAACGGACAGATTCTGAATGGTAAGAGCACATGTTTTAAGTTAGGGAAAGGGTTGTGACTCTCACAACCGAATCCCCCATCCCCCAATTGGTGACTAAGGATGTGAGAGGGGAGGTTGTGGAGGGACTCCTCCATAATGTCGCTCCCATATGGGGGCAGCGGTGGGGAGGCAGCCCCTCCCCAACCCCCATTCCCAACTCTTATAATCTTTAGCATAAAAATGAATATACACAGTGAACATTTATAAAACCCAACGGTATATGGAATTTGTCGTACGACGATTACTCACTTTTAGCCAATATACAATATTTATATATATTTATCTATCTATATATATATATTATACACACTCAATATATATATTTAAATAAATTTAATTAACTAATTATTGTGATTGGGAATTTTTTTCCAAAAGGACCATCTACAGGTAAATTTTACAAACACAACGAAAAGCCAAATTTTACAAGGAAAATTCTAAAGATGAATTTCTCATCCAAATTACAGAGAATTTTTTCCTACAGGTAAAATTTCCAAATCAAACACAGAGACCTTTCTTTTTAAAACTACCCAAAAAATGAATCTTAAAAGAAGAAAAATAAAATTCATACAATTAATTTCACAAGAATTTTCTCGACAAGGTTTCAACCTATAGGAGAATTTTTCCTACATAAACTAAATTTCTTCTAGATCCCTAAGTGTTTCCTTTTGGGTTCCCCTAAATTCACTATAATAAAAAATTTACCATTTTACTAAAGTTTTCCACAGAGAATTTCAATCTACAGAGGATATTATTCTACACGGAAATGCAATTTTTTAATACAAAACTCAAACTTAAAAGTTTGCATAGGCAAAATTTTACATAGAAGATCCAAGCTAGAAGCTTTTCAATTTAAAACTTAACAAAATCTAAATAATGAACCTGTAGTCCAATGCTTGTGAATTTGTAAATCTAAAGTAGTGCCTCCTCCACATCTCTAAGCAATTTTCCCAGATAGACAATAGCTTCCTTCAGAATAATACAATTTCCCAAACACAACAACAATTCTCGAGATTAACTTTTTCTAAAATTTCAAGAGCACAAAATCTCTTTCTACAACAACTCTTTAAATATTTTACCAAAACCCCAAGCAAATCACATAAAGTATCACATGTTAAAAATCACAAAATATCTCTAACAACCCATTTTGCATGAAATCCTTCAGAATTTAAAATTAAAATATTTAATAATTACAAAATATTTTCTATTTCAAATTTAACTTAATTAATCAATAAACAATATAATCCTAGGATTAAACTATTTATCAATTAAATTAAATTAATTTATTTATTAATTCAAAACTTCTAACATTAAAATAAGATTAATTTAATTATCAACTTTAAATGATTAAACTCATTAAATTCTCTTTTTAAGAATTTTAACATAATAAATCAAAGCAATAATAAACAACTTTTAATAGCAAAACCGGCTAGACCTGATGACACACTAAGACTAGGGTAAAGTCTTGACACAAGAATCCTAGCTACTATCTCCCAAACAACATTTTCGTTGGGTCGACACACTCAAACCTATGAAACCAGGTGGAGTCGATGTCCTATACCTGCAAACCTATAAACAAGCCATATATATAGAACATGCATATAATTATCATAATAAAATAACACACCGTGAAGAGGAAATTGTGAAATCACAGGGCACTCACAAGCGAGTGATGCAATTCCATCCCCTTCACCAATACACTATCACGAAACTAATAGTTCTAACATATATATTCTACTCATGTGCATATAACCATGTTATTCCAAATAATCATTATACTAATCAAAGGCATGTCAAATGATAAAATCAAAGTAGAGTAATGTCACATCACAACATATAATCCACATCGCTCTATAAATAGAGATAAAAAAATAACAAAGCACCATAATCTAAACATTAGAGAAAAACAAAGGGGTGTTACAGGGTAATCCAGGATGGCATTCGGTAATCTATGAAGGTCTACATTGGGTAACCCATGTCGAGCCATGTGATGAAACACTACCCTTGGAAACCAAGTATGTTTGTAATTTCCCCCTTGTTGTTCTTGTACCTCTAGATATAATTGTTCTCATGTATTTGTCTTGTTGACTTTTGGATTGTGGAGTCATGTCAATATTGTACACTTGGTTGTTTTATGTTGTGGGTCTTCTTTTCATCTCCTAGCACAAGGGGTGGACCTTAGGGTCCACATGGTCGGGTGGAGCGTGCTATGCACTCCATTGGGTTCCCAAATTGTGTTCATGAAGCGTGAAGTGGAAGCAGATGTAGAGATTCTGGGGCTTCTCCTGATTGAAGATTGTTCTATGCTTGTACTTTATTCTTCATTGATGTATTATTCTTGGACTCGATGTAATCTTCCCATTGATATAAGAGAAGAATTATGTAATGTACTATTGTATCTTTGAAGTGTTGTATCTATGGAAATATGCTCCACAATTTTTATATTGAACTATGAAATTGATATGTAATAAAATGATGTATGTACTCTTGTCATCTATATGGGTTATGGATGATTGTATGTTTATCATTATGCTATCTTGAGTAGTGTATGTTTCTATCATTTTATTACTTGGCATTTATTTATAATGACGTTAATTGGTTGGAATCATTTACGAGTAATGCAACCATGTAACCCCATGGGACTAGTTAGGTGTCGCTATGTAATCATCATATTGTTGTATGTTTATTTAATAAATGGTTAATGTGTTGGATGTTGTGGTTGCATTTCTCATATGTGGTTGTAATTGATGTCAACACTATTAGCATTGGTAATTCTGAAGGTTGTATATGTCGAGGAGATTGAGAAAATTGTAATAAATATATTGCAGACAATCTGTGATGCTGTGAAGATCCAAGTGGTGAAAACTTATGTACATTGAGTTTTTGGTGTTGTGCACTAAAGGGTTTTGTTGCTGAGCCTATCTAGTATGTTTTTCGAAAGTTTTAGTGGTACGCATCAAGAATTGAGAAAGTTATGAAGATTTGTGTTCCTACAGTTATTCAGTTTCTATAGCAAGTGTTTTTGGAAGATGTGATTACAATTCTGGTGAATTTGGTTGTTGCGTATGTTTATGAGATGTTCAGTAATGTTTCTAGATCACGCTCTATCACTTCAGTACATCCACATTGATCAGAGTGCTCGTGATTGAATATTTTTCCTTGTGTTTTCAATTTTTTCATGTTCTTGGTCGACATGATGGTGATAGCGTGTTGCGGATCTCTATGGATTAATATTTTATTGTTTGGCATGTTTGAAGGTGTTTATTTGGGCCCTCACTATGTTGTGGTCGACTTGTGTTGGTGCACATTAAGATTTATTTATGTATTGAGGACGACAGTTGTAACTTATTCTTTATTTGTGGCCAACAGAGTAGTTGATGTAAATCCATGTAGCGGATATATAAGAGAGATTGTTTTCCTCATTTTGAAGTATGCTCAATGTGTGTATGTGAAGTAAATATGTGAATAAAGATCAAATCATTCAAGAGTAGAGAAAAGTGTGAAAGAGATTGAGTAGAGTGTGGAAGAGTTTGACCAGAGTGTGTAGAAGGTTTTATGTGCCTAACCATAAATGTCATCAGGCTTTTGTAGAAGCTAATTTCTTAGTTCAACCTCATCAGATGGATTTAATATAATTATTGTATGTAAGGCAGTGAGACTTCCTCTGAGTAGTGAGCTCTAGGAAATGTACATGAATGCATGTGCATTCCCTATTTACTCTTCATTATACTTTTAACAGGGTATAATCTTGTGGACTAACATCCACAATGGTTTTTCCCCTAGCAAGGTTTCCACATATAAAATCTTTGTGTTCATGTGTCACTGATGTGTTATTGATTTATGCTTGCACTGTTAATTATCAGATATGAGATTAAAGTTTGATTAATGTTGAATCAGTTTTAGTTTGGTAACATCTTATTCACCCCCCCCCCACCTCTCTGTTGTCTATCCTTATTTTGCCAACATAATGTATAGTCGTTACTTTAAAAAAAAATTGTGTTGTAAATCTTTGTCGTTAGTTATCCTTTGGGGTTGTGTGGCAGAGCGTTACAAGAAGAATCAATGACAAGCCTAGTAATGGGATATTAATTGATCATGTCTATGTAGAGAGCATGATAACTGGAGAATTCTTATTTGTGCATGAGATTTATCAAGATACTTATGAACAATTGAAAGCATGGATCAAAACACATAATGGTTGTTCTTTTCCTATGATAGGTTCGATAACTCTTCCTCTAAAATTTTGATATAAAAATTTAAATGTCTCATTCTCCATCATCCCGTCGTTGGTCCAATTCCATGTGAAGCTTGGTTATCCATGGCTACTCTTTGTGGATACCGTCCCTTCGATAGTGCATAAATGTTTAAAGTTTCCATTTGGCAATGAGATTTTTACCATGCATCATAGTGGCTTTAATCTTGTGTCTTCCCGTAAGAATTTTTCATTGGATTTATTTTGGTCTCAACCTATGGAACCTATTAGGCCTCGTAAAGATCTATTTTTCAAATCTTATCAAAAGTTTAAAGCAAAATTAATAGTTGAATTATCCCTTAGCAATATGCCTCAACCCACGATTGAGCCCCCCATCCTTGATGGGACCATGATTGAACCAAAATCCCTTCCAAGTAAACAAGACTAACTCATGACAATTCCTTCACCCATTTCCTATAAGAGACCACGAGATAAACAAATAAGTCTCATTGTGCCTCCTAAAATCAAACAAGTTTATAAAGTCAAAGAGAAAGTGGTTGAACAACCTCTCATGGTTCCTTTTGTTCCTCCCTTATGGGAATAAAATAAACCTGTGGTTGATAAACCCACTCCTACATAATTACAACTTGAAAACCAAACAAAAAGAAATTGAAATGCTAGAGATCATAGGTGTAGACGTCATGCTATTGCTCATCTGTTACAAATAAAAGATGAATCAACAAATCAAGAACAAACAACTAAAGAAATAGATGATGATTCTACACCTTCGCCATAACATGAAACCTCTACAACACAACAAGAAAAAGTACATTCCATGGATATTATCATTATAACTCATGTTGTGATTAACTTGGATGATGATAATGATATTGCTAAAACTGATGAGGAAGTGCATAATGAGTTAAATTTATTATTTTCCTCTTCCATGAGGTTAAATGATAACAACCGTGATGACACTCATAAAAAGAGTGACTCACCACATGTTGAACTTGGTGATTGTCCTAGTACAACACTTGGCGTTGTCCCTTTTTCTAGTTATCCACCTTCCGCATATTATGACCAAGACTGGGATGTAGATGACCTGCTATAGGTTGACTTGCATGTGCCTTACTAGTCTTTTCTTTGTTTTATTTTGTCATGTTCTTTGTGTGATTGCAAGTGCATAATGTGACCCACTATATCATTTTTTTTGGGATTTCTTTCATGTTTGTGTCATTCCTCTATTTGTATCTACATTCTTCTATATTTCGTGAACATTTATCTTTTCTTTTTGTCTTGTGTTTTCCTTTTGGGGATGATGCAAGGCATCAGGACATTTAGGTCTCTTCTATGTTGACCCAAAATCTTTTCTTTGCTTTCGCTCTCTATGTGTCATTCTTCCTTGATCAATGAGTATTTGGGGAATGATGATGTTTCTAGGAACTATAATAACATTGTATCAAAGACATACACTAACCTTAAATCCATGGATCCATTGTGTGTGTTATCTTTGGAATTTCATTTTGGGGGCAACCACTTTTCATGGCGTGGTTTCATTTGGAAACATATGCTTGACATAGGGCTTTCCAAATAAGCTCGCATGCCCGACCCACCTGCCCCCTACAATTCGCTAGGGCTCCCACAGCTATAGCCCTACTATTCTAAGGGGGCATGCCTTCGGCAGCCGACCATATTGGCAACTACTATAGCGGGTGGGGTTTGCTGCCGAAGGTTGTCTTAGGGCGGGTGGGAGGCAAGAAATCTCAGGTCGACGGGTGTAGCCCTGGCAGCGGCGAAGCCTGGGCGGTGGGGTTCCCACCCATGGTAGAAAGTTAGTTTCTCCTTGCCCTGGTAGTCCAGCTGCTTGCCTTCCTTTCTTAATTTCTTTCGATATTGTGTCCTTTTTTTGTCATGTGGCATTTTGGGTATAATTTTTTACTCATTCATCAAAATGTGAAAAAATACATTTTTAGAAACTATACTCCATTCTACACGCATTGAAAAAATAAAATTGATTTTTGATTAGTTTTTAAAAAAATTAGGGGTGAGCATGCTCAAATTTTTGTTTTTCAAGATGTGTCCACTTTGAAAAATTAGTAAAAAATAATATATTCATTAAAATATTAGCCGAAAAATCTGGCATAAACTACATGGTGTTAGGTAATTTCTCACTAAAGGGATTTTTGAAATTCTAAAAAAAGTTAACATTTTAGGGGGAGCACACTAGATACTATGTTATATTTTTTTGAAAAAAATAGGACCACTTTGTGTGCTCCCCCTTTTTGAAGCCCTTAATCTTCACCATTTTCAAAATGAATTAGTAGTTTAGAAAGTAGATTTGGAGCACTACAACTCTTGTTCTTGTTGCATCTTCAAATTTTGAGTGTAACTATCTTCATTTTCTTGTCGAATACCAAACTTTGTTGATTTTAAAAAAAGTGGCATCTTAAGACCCCATTTTTGTGGCACAACTTGCTGCACTTACCCCTTCGCAAAATTATACTTTATATGTATGGCTTGACAATGATGATTTTCATATTTTTTTATTTACAGTTGTCTTATACAATTTCTTGGCATGCCATATTATATTTGATTTTTAAAAGGATTCAATCAAGGAGCTGTTTTGAAGTAAAATCAAGTACATGGGCTATTTGAAAAGAGGAATCAAGTAAGATATTTTTTATTATTGATGATATACTTGTACTTCATAATATATTAAACAAATCATCTACATCTATTTTTACTTCAGAAATTTGAAAGAGTTATCAATATAAAAATAGATTAAATATCATTTGTTGTTTTTATCAATATGATTTGGCAATGATAGGATCAAATCAAAATAAAAAAAGAAAACAAAAGAGGCTCATGGCACATGAAGAAATTGAAACAAATAGAGAGGAGGAAAACAAAAAAGAGATAAAAGAATAAATATTTGAGAAATGAATAATATTGAAGCATCTAGTTCAATGAATATTGAAGAAGGGAACATTCAAGAGACCATCAATGATGGGGTGGATGAAGATGATACAAATGTGGAAGAGTTCAACAATATAGAAAATGTGATTATAGAAATAAATCCAAGTATTTCCTCGAACCCACATTTTAGTGAGATCAATTTTACTACTAAAAATTTGGAAACACAAAATGAGAATGAAATCACTTGTATGAGTGAAATAAGAATATATATTTTTAAAGTGAAAGAAATGTCTTGGATAATTTTCTTGGTAAGATTTATTGGAAAAATATAAGAACCCATGCAAATAGATTATATAAACCATTTTTTATAGAAAAAGTCTAGGATTTTAATGTCAACTCATGATGTAATTGATGAAAATGTGGAAAATGCAAAAAGTAATGAAAAATTAGGCATTTTTCTACAATCTAAAAATAAAGATGATTCAATGAAACAAATTATATCTAGTGTTGCTAATTATATTGATTCTATCAGAAAAAAGTTGATCTAAAGATAGGAATGCAACACAATGAGCTATAACAACTAATTTAGTTAATAAATTAGTTTTGAATAAAATAATGATAAGTAAGAATAGTGAATTTATAAATATAAATCCCATAACTTTAGGAAGAGCCACAAAGAGAAGAGAAAGTATTGAAAATGATCTAATTAACAAATTTTGGAGTTTTAGTGGTAGACTCTCAAGGTCTGACATGCAATTAAATAATGAAATTAAATCTTTAATTAAAAAATATTGGCATGATAATACATGGGTATCATCTAAACATTAGAGATGTTTTAAAATTAAGAGTGGGGTCAAAAATTCATGATCCTCATCCAAAACATCTATTAGACATGACTCAAACTTAATTATATAAAAAATTAGATGATTTAGTGTTACCAAATATTACCATAATTCAACGATCATTTGAGAAATGTAAACCTTGGTATGTGAAAATTAATAAATAATGAATTTCTTATTGTTGTAAAACTCATGTACAATTTTGTTATTATTATGATGTTTTTCAATATATATGTTGTAATTTGCATACTAACAAAATTATGCAAGAATGTGGTATTAATATGCCACCTCAAAAAATCAATTAGGTTATAGCATGTTCGTTTCATGAAACATCTAATGGACACTTATTTTATTCAAAAGCATGTATTTCTAGAAAATGCAATAGATATGGCAACCTTTCATTGTTAGGAGAATATATGCATGCAAGTATTTCACATGATTGTGGACAACAATTAGTGGATGAGAAAATATTAAATAATGTTGAATATTATTGAAAGGATGGAAAAATTAGAAATCGTTGCAAGTTAGTCACAAAAAAAGTTGTAAAATGGGTATGCATTCATAATGGGTACCCATTTAGAATGGGATCTCAAACCGTAACAAGTACCCATTTTGGCGGGGTGCATGTGCAGGCTTGGTTTTCCATCCCTAAATGGTTACCTATTCCTATCAATATTTTATTTTTTCCCATCACTTCCCCTATATGTGGACCCGACTTCTTGTGGGTACCCATTGTATGAGATAGGGTATATGCACTCTAATATCTTGACATGAAAAAATAACAACCATAATGAGTGATTGATTTTTTGGGAAAATGAGGGGTATGAATAAGATAAGGTCTAAAAACTAAAAATGTGTGAAATGGAAACATGTTGATCATATATATTTATGCCACATGTATTTCAAAGTTGATTACGATGGAGTTGATAAATTAGGTAGTGATGGCATATTTAAGTAGGACACATAACACCTTTTAGATTAAATGACTAAAGTAGTCCTCCTTTAGACTGTTTTAATCTCATAGACACAACTAAAATCATTTCATTCCATTGCTTTCTAGCTTCTCTAATGAATTTGAGCATGGACAATCCAATCTATGTGGCCATATACAAATAAGAGATTTTGGAGGATCATTTAACATGTGTGGTAGGTATATCCTACATCGATTATAAGTTGAACCTCACAACATTGGATGATAAAATGGGAGCTTTGGAACATGGTATGGAAACCCATTAAAGCATAAAGGAAGGGGGGTTTTTGTCAATGTGTTATAGTTGCAACTACCCTGATAAAATGTAGGAAAAACATGGAAGCATGTGCAAGGTAGGTGTAAGATTTTTATAAAATTTCCCAAATCTCTTTAGATTGAATCTACACCTTTCATATTTGGAAATTTGTGTAGAGTTGTATTTAGATAGCTTATGGTAACTTGTATAATGAGTAATGCATTGTATAGAATTGTTGGCAACCCCAAACAATGGTCCCCAATTTTATTTTCTATCACAAAATAAAGCTATGACATGAGACTATTAGAATATTAAGGATTATGTTAATAAAGTCACTCTAGTGACTTGTGATTTATTATTAGCATTTAAATAATTATTTTTATTCTTATAGAATAATAGTTTGGGAAGTTAGTTGAAAAGGATTTATAAAATCCATATTGTGATATACTGAAAATCAACTCAATAATATGATTTTTTTTTTTTTAACTATGCAAATGTAGATTCTAGTTGTTTTTCTAATATATATTGGAGCTCCTAGAAACAAATACTAGAGATGATAAACAATTACTTGCATAGAAAAAGAAACCTACTACTAACGTGAACATTGGATCTCATTGTAAAATTCCTAAAATAGTAGATCAACTACAAGGAAGGAGTTACAATGCTAACTTATTTGTGTCAAAATTAATTTTGTTTTCGTTAACAAGGATAGATCTTCACATTGATTGCACATTAATCAATTTTTATTGCTTTCAAACTCTAGTGCATATGGAGTTTGTTGTGTAAAGATCTACCTAATCATGTGAAAGGAAAGAAACTGTTCATGTATCAACACCTCTATCTACATCAAAACCTTTATTCAATTGACTAGTATTAGATAATAGTATAACCACAAGTTATCAAATGATGTAATAGAATTAGGTCATAAATTACATTCAAAGTTGTCATTATTCTTGTATCAAATAATTGTCATAGTATTTTATCATTTCCAATCTATAAAACAAGTGTATATATATAATAATATTTTTCTTGAAAAAATGATTAATAGAAAGAGGTTTCAAGAAATTCAGGAATAAGAGAAACAAAAATGAACATAACTAGTTTTCAAAGGATTTCTTTTTTCATATATTGAATTAGGAAAAATATAAAAAAAAGAATTAAAAGAAACAAAAATACAAATAAAATTTAATATTGCATTGATAATAAGATATTTTATATAATGATGGAGATATTTTTAAAAAAATAAATAAATATAAAAGACATTGTACAAGGTACATTATTAGCAGAAATGACAGCTTCAAAATTTAATAATATTTAAATTTATTTTCCCGTTGAATATTTAAATAGATAAAAAGTTGGAGACATCAATCATTGAACTCCCCTTCAGTTGAAGCAGCACTGCATACACGGACTTCGCGGCCACTGTGCTTGTTTGAACGATGTTCAATGCTACTGCATCTAGAAGCTTCTGGAAGTTACAATACTCAACTTAATATTTTTTCACTCTTTACCAATGCTATAAATTAGTATGCCACCTGGCCCCAGTGTACCAGTTTGTCATCGTTAGTTTATGTGGGCCATGTTAATTGAAATCACTGATAAAATATTTGAAGAAAAAGTTAAATGGGGAATGAAAGAGTCAATTTTTCATATCTGTTTAGTCAAGCATGACATTAGAAAATTTGAAGCACACCATATATTCTCACTTATTGTAGAAAATATTAATTGAAGTACAACATACGAAATCCAATCTCTAAAATTAAATATTATCTTAACAAACACTGTCATTTGAATCATTTTCAATATACAAAAAAATAATAGTTGAAGTAGGACATTCAAAATGCAGTTTCTAAAATAATATATCATCTTTGTCATTTTAAAATGTTAATTCAGTTTCCAATGTAATTTAAAGATAAGTAATACATATATTTGAATAAGTAAAATTTTATTATTTTAAAATAATTAAAACATGATTTATATTTTCTAAATATGTGTTTAAAAGATATACATATCACTCTCTTAGACACATATAAATTATATTATAATTATCTTAAAATTATAGTATTATATAATAATATGAATTATATATATAATTTATATTTTAAAAAGATTATATATATTTTAGATATATTTATTGAAAATTATATATATAATTTTCTAAAAATGTAAAAATTTACATATATATAACTCATATATTGTTATAGTATTATACTATACTATAATTTTCTACTTATATAGTCTTTTGTTAGAATTATATGCAATTTTAGGGTTAGGATTAGGATTAGGATAAGTATTAGAATTAGGGTTAGCATATCTATCTTTTAAAAAAATCTATACTGAGTGTAATATTTTATCTATCATTTGAAATCCATACAACAACTTCTAATAAGAACTAGGATAAGTTTTAAATCTTAATTTTGGGAGAATTATGTACATTTTTCTTAATGGATAAGAGTAGAGAAATGGGAAAATAATTTCCCAGGTATAACTCGGAACTAAGTCTTTGATAGATACGACCTTTATTTCCAAGTGTAACTATACTAGTAAGAATATTTTTGCAATCAAGATCTATATATTATTCCTCCTTGTTGTTCTCACTTATAATACCACTAGCTATAGCATAAACTACTTATTTTTGCAATCAAGATCTATATATTATTCCTCCTTGTTGTTCTCACTTATAGTACCACTAGCGATAGCATAAACTACTTATTCCTTTATATATAATATATTTCTTCTATAAGTAGCCCACAAGTGCAAAAAATACTCCTACATTAATTGTAACCTCAATGTCATCCTAGTGAGAAGGTATAAATACTTGATTAATTATTTTATGAACATCAAACTCATTTATACAAAGGAGAAATGTAGTTGTAATACATCTAACTACATAACTTCTTGTAACTACATAACAATCATAACCATATGTTGTCTAAACTAGACACTTACTAAACAATGTAATATGAAATCTATGTTAATATTTCCCCCTTTATTACACTATTCTTGCAAAGGTACCCTAAAAAAATCTCAAATTTCACCTTTCCAAGACACTTGGTGAGTATATCAACTACCTGAGAATTTGTTGGGTAGTATTGGAGCTAGATGAGGTGGTTCAAGATTTTTTCTTGAATTTAATGACATTTGACCTCAATATGTGTTGATCTTTCATGGAAAACTAGTTTTCTCACAAGCTTTGACACATCCTGATTGTCAAAATAAAGAATAAATTGATTTTTATTTAGGAATGTCCATGCCATCCAAAATACAACGTAACCAAATTGCTTCATACACAACTCCTCATGTAGCACTTTTTAGCCTTGATGGATGAGAGAAAAAATAGTTTTCTTCTTACTAATCCATGAGTTAGGTCTAGATATGAGATGAAAAATAAATTATGTAGTTGAATTCCTATCATCAATGGATCCAACATAGTCCGATTCATTATAACCATGCAAGAAGAACTGAGGGTTCTTCTTGTATTCTAGGTCATAATCAACTATATCTCAAATATATCTCAAAACATGCTTAGTTGGAACCCATTGGCATTTCTTTGGCTCCTACATAAATCTCAAAAGATAGATGATAGCAAAGCATAATTCTAGTATGGTATAAGTCAAGTAAATATAAATCCCACCAATTTGCTTGTAGAGAGTTGCATCTACTTGAGGAAAATCCTAGAATTGAGAGAGTTACAAACCTTTCTCCATTGGATTCGATATAGATTTAATATTAGATATCCTATACTTTTCTAGGAGTGTTTTGGAATATTTCATCTGTGAAATAAAAATATGATGCTTCTATTGCCATATCGCCAAGCCAAGATAATAGTGAAGTAGCCCCAAGTATGTCACGCCAAAGGATATATTTAGATCATTTTTTACATCATCGATGTGATTTTCTAAGCTTATTATGATCATAATATCATATACACACAAAAAAAGAATGACAATATTTGTGCTTACCTTCTTAATGCTCAAATTTGAATTTGAGGAGCTATGAGTGAAACCATGTTGAAATAGGTGACCATCTATTTTAATGTACCATGCCCTAGGGGCTTGCTTAAGTCCATAAAGTGACTTGATGAGATTCCACACCTTTTGAGGATGATGTTTGTCAATGAAACATTCTATTTGGGTCATGCATACCTATTCTTTTAGATTTTCATTTAGGAAAGCACTCTTTATGCCCATCTATTAAAGCTTCCATACTTTCTATTCTTCTAATGCATAGAAAAATATTATTTTTATCTTTGCAATGGGTGTAGAGGTCTCTTCAAAATCAATGGGACTCGAGTGAGCATATCCCTTTGCAACAAGTCATGCTCTATATTTTTTGATAGATCCAATGCCTTGTATTTTGTTTTGGAAATTTTATTTGCAGCCAATGGGTCTCTTTCTTAGAGGAAGATATAAAATTTCCCATGTCTAATCTATATCAGTGAGTCAAAATCAACACTCATTACCTTCTTCCAATGTGGTTGATTTTGTTCCTCTCAAACTATATAAAATTCAGTGCTATCAATAACTAAACTCATCAGTGTGAGATTTATCTGATTTCTTTCTTGTCTTCTTGTTCTAACTCTTGATGAAATATATGGAAGATAGTTTAGGTGGGAGTCCCTAATGGATTTTTGGACCCATTTTGGATGTTGACATTTTTGATGTGAAGAATTATTTTCCAATTGACCAAGATCAATGAAGAATTCTCCTTGCATCTCATCTTCTTTGTGAGAGTATCCTTCATTCTTAGCATATGAATGTGAGAGAAATTTATGAGAAGTGGTTAGTTTTGAATCTCCTTTATGTTTCAATAGTCAAATGGTGACTCATCACATACCATGTCTCAACTACCATAAATATTTTGTGTCTCAGAATACATGATATGATATGATTTTGAGCTAGTACTATACCCCAAAATGATACACTTGAGTATCTTAGGATTGATATTCTTACTCTTGTTAGTTGGGACATGCATATATTATACAACTAGATGCTCTAAGATAGGAGATTGAAGGATTATCACCACTCCATACATCTTTTTATTTCTTGTATTGAAAGATATTTGTAGGTTACCTATTAAGAAGATACATAGTTTTTTGGACTACTTCTTCCCAAAAGTGATTCTCCAACTTAGTTGTGGAAAGAATGCAATGAGCCATATCCATGATGGTTTGATTTCAACATTCTGCAATTCCATTCTACTAGGGTGTATAGGGGTTAATTAAGTGTTCTTTGATATCATGATGTTTCAATAATGCCAGGAACTATTTTGATGTGAATTGCCCCATTGATATGAGAGAAGGAGAAGAAAATGTCATCCTATCTACTATATAATGCATTGGTAGAAGTATTGAAAGAGTACAAAGTATTCACTCTTCTTGTTGAGAAAGAACATACATGTCTTATGAGAGAATTCATCCACCAATAACAAGTACTATAATCCTTGAAAGGAAGCAAGCGTGGGTCTACATAGATGGGTATGCACAATCACAAGATGTTCCTTCACATGGAAAGTGCTAGACTCAAATGGATCCTGATGTTGTTTTCCTATTAGACATCCAAGATGTATAAGAAAACAAAAGGAAAGTTGAGGAAGCCATCTTACCATCTCCTTAGAATTGATCTAATATAGGGAATTGACAAAAAAGTTTAGTATATCAATAATTTTAGAGAGTAATATGTTTGATTGTGGAGGCAAATAAAACAACTATAGAGGATGAGACTGCATCTAGTGCAAATAAAATATCCTTCATAAAAGCTCTAGAAATTATCATACCTTCTCATGAGATCAAATAGGATTTGATGCCTTCCTTGACTATGAACTCCACCAAGTAATCTTAGGATTCAAAAGCTAACTTACATACACGATATTCACTATCAAGCCAAGAACATAAATAACCTTTGTGAGGGTACAACTTCTTATCTCAAGATGAATGGTGACATTTTTAATTCCTTTTGCAAAATACTCCTTATTTTCTCTGATTCAAACATGATCTCTAGTAGGTTGATCAGTTAATGTATCAAATAGCTCTCTATTACTTGTCATATGCTTGCTAGTGCCAAAACCAATTAATGAAACATTCCTCGTTGGCTACGATGTTTAGGAGACAAGAACAAAATTCTAATGGGCACCGTAATTGGCTATGTCTAGTATATCTTCATTGGATGCATCATATTTTTGGGCCGCAACATGTCCTTGGTGATTCCTTTTGTGAGGAAATTGTTTTTATTGCTAAGAATTATTACAACTAGATGTGCCTTATTTATTTGAATTTCCTTGAGTCAAGGATTTATAACAACAATTTTCATTGTCATGCATGTTTTTAGTGTATATGTGACACCATCAATTCACCTTTTGAGGCTTCTACTATTTTTGTGGTTTCTTCTTTGGCTACTTTTGTGGTGGTCCCTTTTGAAACTTTTGACCACACTATTGTCTCAAGATTAGAGCTTTGTCTTCAAACTCATCTTGCACTAATTAGATGGCTTCTTGTTGCTAGAGAAAATTCACCAATTATTTAAATGAAATCTCCTTCTTTTTTATGTTTAATGTCATGATTTTTTTCTGGAATTGGGAAGGATGAGCTCTCAAAGTGAGCAAAACAAATAGTTTTTCCTCCACCTTCTCTTTGAGCACTACAAGCTCTACTCATAGTTGTGACACCAAACACAAGAAATCCTCTACTTTCTTGTCATCTTTCAAATTTAGATGCATGTTGAGACTTAAGTTATGAAATCATACCTTTCCCTTTACCAATGAATATCATCAACATATAATGTAATAAATATGAAACAATCACCATCAAATTTATAATAAACACAACATATCATGTGATTTAAAATGCTTAAATCCCAAACTCAACATATATATATCATTTTTGGTACCACATCCTAGGGCTCTGTTTCAGGCCATACAAATATTTATTCAATTTAAAAACCAAATTAATTTTATCTTTCACCATTTATTGATCTGGTTATGTCATATAAATATCCTCCTCCAAATCTCCATGAAGGAAAACTATTTTTACATCCACCTGTTCAACCTGTAAGGAAGCTAAGGTAGCGAAACAACTTCCTATACTAATCTTGAGAGGAGGATAATGTAAAAATTTACAAATATTTTCAATAATTATAGAAACTTAAATAAAAATAAACATAAATATCATGCATACCACAACAAAATGATTTACGTGGGGAAAACCCCTTCAGAAGAAAAACCACACACTCCAAAAGCCACCCAATATATAATTTAGAAATCATGAAGATTACAATATACTTGCAGAGAAATATTCTCATAGGAGTATCACCAACCAGAGATCCAAAGGCAACATGACTGCTATCAAACTCTCATAATACATCACAATGCATAGTCATAATACAATTCCCTCATAAATAGGGCTTCCTTCTATGGAAATTCAAGCCAAAAAAATATCGACAATTAGATCTAAGGCCTAATGATGAATGATCCAAATTTATAATAATGCAATATACATCAAATTTGGATTTCAGGGGTACTACCCCCGATTCCTCATCGGGGAATGTGGGACCTGGACCCCCTATTGGGGGATGATCCCCCTAGACCCCCCATGGGGGTACCCCTCAGTTCCCCTCGATGCTTTCCTATCAATAGTACCTTGTGTAATTGCAAGGTTGAGACACATTTTACCAACACATCATAAGCAACAATAATAGAAAGAAAAAATTTCATGGATGTGTGACCGCGATCATAGTGTGAACTAAATAGACAAGATCCATATGAATTTAAACCCTCTTTAATTACCTAAGCCATGATCCCAACAAGATATTCAATATTATTAAAAATGAAGAAGCCATTAAGATTAACATGCTAAAAACATGAAATCTTGACAAACATCTATTCTAAGACATTGAATCTTATCCTATTGGGGGAGTGGTGTCACGTTGATGTGGAATGGTGACCCTTTCCCAATCCCTTGTATAATATGAGCCTTTCCAATCAATTTTATTGAATAAAATCGATGGAAATTGATGAAAAAGATGAACAAAATATGATAAAAGCTAGATTAATCATGATAAAAGCTAAGATGTTTGATGTGAGTGTATGAAATCTATTCTAAATATGTACAAGATTCAAAGATGCAAGTCCTAGATTCTAAAATATACTAAATGGATGCAAACTAAATTACCATGGAAGCCATTAATGGATGCTTAAGCTAATTATGCATGGAAATTAATCTAAAATGCTTATCAAATGTGCAAATGGGTGTGAGTTTCAACAATATAAGTTTTCTATTAAAAATATGGATCCCTATTCAATAGACGCAAAGTCTATTTATAGAATAGGAAAAAAGAAATTGATGGTCAAGATTGAAAGAATCAATCAATGGTCAAGATGGAAAGAAGATGGAGGCATGGATCATGGATTCCCATCAAGGGTTGAGAATGCAAGTTGATATTTTATCAAGGGCTCACAATCATGCAAAGAAGCACAATTTCAAAACTTGCTCAAGAAGTTTGTTGAAAGTTTGTTACAAGAAAGAATATTCCATTTTTTGAATGAGTGAAGAGGGAGAATGTTCTTAAAGAATATTCTCATGTAAGTGGATGAGGAAAATTAGTATTTAGAAAATTAAAATAAAGTTTTAATGTGAAAAGGGGAGGGATATTCCATAAGAATATTCCCTTTTGGAGGAATTTAGGATTTTGCATTAAATAATTAATTTATTAAATGAAAGGGGTTGTGATTAGGATATTTAATTAAATAACTAGAATAACTAGGATTTATTTAATTAAATAAGAAGATATAAGAAGGCTAATTAAATAATTTGCATTATTCGATTAGACATGATGAAAGGTGAATACGATAGAAAGTGAATTAACCTAATTAGATTAATTAGAATAATAGGTGAAAATGAATCCTTTGATTAATTAACTAGGTTAATTTAATCAAATGAGAGAAAAGAGGATGGATTTTAAGATGAAACGGTGTTAATATATTAGATTTGAGTGTGTGATATCATTCAAAACATTTTTAAGTGTACATTTTTCTCCTCTTTGAAGTAAGGTACATGTTACGTTAGTTCAAAGATTGACGTTTTTATGGGATTAAACCATTGGTCAAATCAAAAAACAAAATTTCTGATTTTTGGATGCCCTAAAGTTGCCCCAACGAAAGGAAAATAAGTTGATACCCTGCCCCCTCAAGAGATCGGGCATAAATTTTGAATTTTTGGTTGATCTCTTGACAAAGATGATATATGGATTTAGGTGCAAAGAGGACTAGAAAGCTTAGATGTCTAATGTAGATAGATTTTATGATGTATTGACAATCATCGGCCATGGGTAGCCTTATGTATATTTTGATATATCACACATATTCGATACTTGGATAGAACTGTTAGTAAAGATAGAAGAATAAGAAGAATAAGATGGATTGATTAACCATTGATTTTGAGATTGATTCAAAAGTCCAACAAGCCTATGATTCTTCGAGACTTTATTAGATATGGTGATGAGAGATGATTTTTCTCATATTTGGGATTGGGACTTTCTATCATTCCTTATTTTTGATATAACACATAGACACGATGCATCATGGTATTGATAACCAAGATGATGTTGTGTCTAGTGTAATGGACTTTGACTCTACAAATAGATAAGATAGTTATTGTTCACATCTTGACATAAAAAAACCTCGTTGGAATGTAGTTTAGATGTTTAGAATATCTTAGACCAAAGCATACACAATAGTCAACAAGCTACTTAAAACAACCTCCCTACACACAATTAAGCAAGTATGTGCCAAAATGATTTTACAAGAATATCCACAAGCACAAAAAATGAAAGATAATGATCGATGCCCCATTACTTTCTCTCTAAATCATTTAGACATCATAAAGAGGTCCTTGGAATGGGTAACTAAGATAAATCATAAGAAAAGATAAAATAAAATAGTCAATGTTATCTATATCTCTTGTCAAAGGGTGTGATGTGTGTTGAGGATAAATATCCAAAGTGATATCCAAAATGATGCCCATTTTCGGAAAGATATATCCTAGGACATGCATTGTATAGGATGATGATGGGTTGATTGGTTGTTTGAAAGGACGCTGATAAAAAGTTCGATTGACATGTTTGATAATGATCAAGAGTTTTATTTTTGCGTTTAAGGTTTTACTTTTGTTGTTTGTTGTATGTGCTTTTTGTTTGTGTTACCAAAGGGTGAGGATGACGATCAATTTATTATGGATGGAAGTTTATTGTGGGTGAAAGCGAAATGGGATGGGTGGTTTTGGAATTTTTTGGAATATTTCAATGTTTTAGATATTTAAAAAATGTTTTGAGGTTGTTTTTGATTTGTTTGAAAATTTATGTGAATTTTTTTGTTTTGAATTATTTGAGGCTATTTAGGGTTTTCCCAAATATATTTGATGTTGTTTAGGTATTTTGAATGTTTTCTAATGATTTTGGGTTTTCAATTTTCCAATGTTTTGGGGTTTTTTGAGTTTTCAAATGTTTTTGGGGTTTTCAAAGATTTGACCAAGACCTAACCTAAAAGACTATCCTAGGGGCCTTGGGGGCTTATCAAAGATGAGACTTGCCTACATTATACATGTAGAGACCACACAGTTTGACTGACCTGACTTATTGTTGATGAGATATGAACACTTGATGGATTGTCAGTTTATTATGATGGACAGCTAAATGACTAAACTAAAGTGTCTTGGGGGCACATCAATGATGGCCTTGCCTACGTTCAAGCTTAGAGACTCGTAGTTCGACAATGGAACTATTTTTTGAATTTTTGATGTTTTGACCTTTTTAGGGATTTTGATGTGTTTTGGATGTTTTTGGATTTTGACTTTATAATTTTTGAATGTTTTTGGATTTTAGCCATATAGGATTTTGAATATTTTTTTTATTTTTTTATTTTTGCAATTTTTTTGGATTTTGATGAGATTTAATGAAGGTTTTTTGGATTTTTGATGAGATTTTGAGGTAAACGATACCTAGATCATGATGTCGATGTCACACTGTGAGATATATAAGACATGGATCAAGAGTTATTTGGAAACAAGAGTGTAATAACCTACCCCTAGAGTCTAGTAATCACTAATACATAAACAACAATATGTGACTAGAAAAACTACTAAAAACTGCTTATAAATGACTGAACATGGTCGCATGACCAGTAGTAGTTTATTGCTAGTCATTTATAACATGACCGACTTGATGAATAAACTGTTTTTAGTCATTCAGTTAATTAATTTGGTCATTAATTTAGTCACCCGATTGATCGATTTGGTTGTTGGCTTAATCGTCTGAGTGATCGACTTGCTCGTTAATTTAGTTGTTTGATTGCCGATTTGGTCATTGATGTAGTTGTTAATTTGATTGATTTTGCAATGTGTAATTTAGTCATTAATTTACTCATTGAACTTTTTAAACTGGTCACTTATTCAGTCATTTTTTTATTCACTGGTATATTTTGTTGTTAATTTAGTCATTGATTGATGTTAACTAGTCACTTATTTAGTTTTTTATTCACTGATTTCCGTCCATTGGTAATGTATTTAGTCATTAATTTTAATCATCATTTTGATCAATTTGGTAGTTTATTTAATTTTTTTTGCTCAATGATTTCTGTCAACTAATAGGTATATTGATACATTGTTTATTAATTGCATAATCATTATATTTAGTCATATTTATTAACACTGATTTCTGTCAGTTGCTAGTATATTTAGTCAATTGGTAGTTTATTTTTATTTTTGTTCATTGATTTCTGCCTATAAGTGCTAGAAATGAGACAATGCTTTAATTAAGGTTTAAACAAATTAAAACATAGAAAAACATAATCAATCATTCATTTGCACATAATGAAACAACTTTTAAGAAGACAAAATACTGAAATATTATTGAGAAAACTTGTTCTTATAGTAGATACAAGACAAAAATGTGTCTTTGCTTTGAAAAATGTACTATTACAAAGTATGTTTCTCAGTGTTGTGACTGAGAAAACTAAGTTACAATGCCTTTTTTTTGGTTATGCAAGATATTACAATTTTGATGACAATTATATGTTGCAACTTATTTGCAACTACACATACATGTATGTTGCACTCTTTGCAACTTTTCCTCTTCTCTACACCTCTTTATCTTCTCTGCATTTACTTCTTTTTTTGCACCCATATTCTCTACGTCTATTGCTTACACAACAACATATCCCCTCTTCTATAATGCACCACTTTGAATGAGTGGAACCCAAACAAAAAGAGAAAAAAATAATCAAGGGGTTTTACATTACAGGTGCAGTAAGATAGAACATTCTTTGTTCTACTCACAGGATGTACACCCAAATCAGATTTTCTAGTTTTTGTTTGGGTTCAACTTATTCAGGCTCAATACATTCTCTGTCTACAACTTCACTCTCCACACTCTGCTGCTACTAACCCTTCTTTTTCTTTTCCGCACTTACGACTAACTCTCTGTGATTTTTTTTTAAATTTTAGTGGCCACCATATGAAGGTCCCTAGTTTCTCTTTCAAATGGACAACTCCATCTATTTTTTCTGGATGGGGAAGGGGTATGTTACTTGAGACTTGTGAAATACATAAATTTTCATCTCCTATTCCTTTTGACTCCATGTACAATAGATAGTGAGTGAATCTGCCCAATGCCCACAACAACACCATCATGTGGATCAAACACCTCAACTGTATCCCCTTCTTGGATTTTATCAATAAATTTATGGAAAAACAAAAAAAATACACATTATATTGAGATATAAAACACACATTATATTGTTTTTGGCAGCTCTGTATGTAATGTCTTATGTCTTGGAACAAATCAGTTTTTGTATGTGCTTTTATAAAACACTCTATTACAACTAAGCTCTAAGCTTCCATATGTAAGTTATATGTTCTCCCTTAATTCCATAATCTATGTATACTAGCTAATTACAATTCACTATTATTCTAATGTCCAACTTCTATCAAATAGATAATGATTACCCTTATTTACATAATAAAACAACCATTACTTACTTGAATAGTACTTACTTGCATGTGGTTTCATAGCACTCACCTCAAGTTCAACATGACTACCACTATATGAATATCATGTGCATGGTCATCGAGTTCATCATCATAACCACTAGCAACATCATTGCAGACATTAAGTTGTACAACTTTGCAGAGAGTTCTATTGATAGGGCATTTTTCTTTTTGTCCTTCTTTCATATAATTGCTTCGCATCATGTGGTTTAATCATCATGCAAAAATTAATATAAGTCAAGTAAAGAATGCAAAAGCTATAAATCTTTGTCCAAAAGAAAATTTTAAGCATGAAGAATGAAAAAATATTGGGACAGATAACTGACAACTATTATATTAATTACCTCAACTTCAGGACAAGTAAGATGAATGTGCTAGACATTCTTGTCCACTTAATCACTATCAATATCATAAGCTCTATTGACACCTTGAAGGCGTTTTTGTTTTCCTATTGCTTTGAAAAAAATGCTCTGCATGTGGTTTAACCATCATGCAAAAAAATATACAAAGCATTCAATAGTCAAGTAAAGAATGGAAGCTATAAATTTGTCCAAAATAACATTTTCTAGATCACTCCAACAATAAAGAAACTGGGTTGGATTCTCCTATGCTCAGATTTCAATAATCTACATATTAAGAGGCATTTGTATATAGAACTACCAAACAAGAAGAAATGAGATCAATAGAGCCTCTTACCTCATCTAAATCCATGGATTTATACTCATTCCATGTAGCAACCATAGGGTTAACGGTTTCAACCTGTGATCCTAATAACGTGTTGCTTCCTAAACTAATAGTGCAATAAAGAGAAACAACAAGATAATAGGCCACCTCAATGATTAGCCTAAGAAAATGAACAATATGAAAGCAAGATTAAATTGCTGTTATACCTTCATATGTTGAAGTCTTGATGGCAATGAAATCAAGATGAATTGATGCAATATGGATGCTCCAAGAGTTTATTTGCAAAAGATTTGAGCTAAATTGAATTCTCTAGAGAATGGCTCAAATCTCTATTGATGAACTATATTTCAACTTCATCCTACTCCTAGATTTACTAGCATCTAGTGCTGCTATATAATTGACAATTTATCTTCTGCACCTGCTTCTCCATTACAGTTTTCCACCTAACATACAATATCAATTTCAAACTATAGTCAGCTCAATAAAAAATGGAAATAAATAACACAATGTAAATTAAACCAAAAATCCATACACTTACTGAAAATTTGTCAGTTTTGGCGTGCAACCCGACTAATGTATATCCAACCCTCACATTATCTCTTGCTCTCTTACCTCTGTTACTCTTTACCAAATATTCTTCGAAATGCATACTTTCTCTCAATGCCTCCCACTCTTTGGGAGATAGACTAAAGTTGAACCTCTCTTTTCCCAACATGATTTTTTTTTGCACATGTATCTATCATTGTTAATCAAACCTCTCATAATTTTCTTGTAATATTTTTTAGAGATTTGTCTGCCAGTAGTCTCAAAAGAATTTTCCATTTTTTGTATAATATTTTCTACAACTTGTGGATCTTGCTTTACAAAATTTGATTTAAAAATATCCAAATGGGCCCTACATCATACACCCAAATCGGTGGCCCACTTTGTAGCATTTGGTGAGCAATGGGCTCACCATCTCTCGATACCTCAAGCAAGAATGGCTTCTTGCCTTCTATTTTTCTTTCTTTTGCATTCCTCTCAATAAATTTGTACAAATATTGACTCAATCTTTGTATTTTGACAAAAGCATCCACATCGATTAAATTACCACTACCAGTATTTCTAGCTGATCCACTAGTTCCATCAAAATTTCTATATGCAATAGGTGCACTTTGAGGCACAACAGATGCAAGCAGTCTCTCTTCATGACTTTCATTAACCGAAACTTCATGCTCCTTGGCCACATCAGGTGTGGCATGAGTAGGTAGATTAGTACTGGTCTATATGGATTCCACATTAGTAAACACATCCTTTAATGTTGAAAAAAGAATATGCAGACCTGTTGTTCCTTTGCCCTGATGTTTTGCAATAATCTCTCTTAGACTTAGTCCTAAGAGATCATCACAACATTGCACATCAACATGTGCTATATCAGGTTGGCCATCACCATGTGCTATATTAGGTTGCACATCACCATGTGCTATATTAGGCTGAACATTACCATGTGCTATATTAGGCTGCACATCAACAAGTGCTATACTAGGTTGCACATGATCACAACTATCATTTTCACCAACTGCATTTGTTGAATCACAAAAGTGTTGGCTTCTACAAGATGGTGGCAATGTATTTTTTTTTCCTTTTGTTTTTCCTCCACATTTTCTTTGCACTCTTTTTGTTGCCTATAAAACAAAAAAAAATATCATATTATGTCTTATATACATAAATCTCTTGCCTATAAAATTTGATTAAACACTATTAAACAAATAATATACTACTTAGTGGATTTACAACTTGCCTTTTCAAACCAAGACTCAAAAAATATTCATTATTCTTGGCCACTTTTTCAGTACACGCACACTCATATTCTGTCTCTAGAATTTGAACATTATGATCACTATCATCTAATTTGTGCCTTATAGTCCTTATCATCATTTCCAATAAAAATAAATAATAATGTATAAATCAATTTAACTTGAATCAGTAAAACTTTATTGAGTTCATAAGTTGATAATTGTTGACTTTCCAATCCGCTGATAACTCCAAATGGAAACTTAAAATATAATTTAGTTTACAAATTAAAAAGAATTTGCAGTAAAAAATGAAGAAGATGTTTACAATTATAGGTATTAGACAAATTTTCCTTAGGGATATATTTATAAGAGAAGAAATCATAGAAACATAATAGAAGCGAGATGAAGGAAAAACATAGTCTAGTTCATCATGAGGTGTGTTAGAACCTTAAAATTTTGACTATTTCCATCATCACAATTAACATTGAGCTCCATGACCCAAGCCTTGAACCTTATATTCCTTTTTATTTTTTACTGAACATATAATTTTTTTAGGTCTGACTGACATTGAAAGACCTATACAAATCCAAAAAATCATCATATATATACTTAAGCAAAAACATGTCCAGCTAAAAACATTCCAAATCCCTTAACAGTCTCTTACCGTGATCCCTTAACACTAATTTGAACTCTTGGCGAGTTGGTGAACTATGTAACAAACAACATGAAGATGTTTAGTGACATACCACAAAATTATTATAATAAGGACACGGTTGGGCAGTATGAGTGAATTTAAATACATCATAAACCACCATACCGTGAGAAGGAAAAATGAAGGGTGTGGTATAGTGAGGAATAACCCACCATCCTGCGAGGAAGATCATAAAGGCATGCAGTAGGGTGGTATGAATTGCTATACCCTGGAAGGATGTAATGAAGCATACAGTATGACAATAACCATTAATGTAAACTGCAACACCGTAGGTTTAAAAAATCAAGCTCGCGGTATAGAGGTAAGGATCTCGCTACCCCATGGTGAAATGCAAAGAAACATGCGATATAGCGATTTATACCCCTCTATCTTGTGGCAGTTATAGAAAGTTGTGGTGATAAAGCGATATTAAATGCCATCAGATCTTGTAAAATCAATGTTGCATGTTCAAACTCGAACTACGAGTAAAATATTTTGCGTAAGGTTGATATTAATGTTGACATTACTGAGCTCAAAATCCATTAAACCAAGAATTTGACATTCTCTTTGCACTCATTTGAAAAAATTATCATGTGGGAAGCTGGGAGTTTGAGGAGGTTAAGCTCTACAACCATTGTAACCTAGGTAAGTGCACATAACTCTTGTGAATTAAGTTTTATGAGTACAATATTATTTGGAATTCTACATTTCAGAACTATAGGAGAAGTAAGATAGTTAAATTGTGAATTAAGTTTTATGAGTACAAGATTATTTGGAATTGTGCATTTTAGATACACTAGGAGAAGTAAGATATTTAAAAATCATGCCACCCAAGAAGAAAGAACCTAAAACTAAAAAGGACATCATGCCACCCAAGAAGAAAGAACTTGAAACTAAAAAGGAAGAATCTAAGGTTAAAAAGAGGTCCTTACACCAGTCTATCATGGATATACTCCTTGAATCGATTGAGAGAGGATTTAAGAATATTTTTAATGATGTGGCTCATGGTTGTAGAGATTCCCTTATCCCTATCTCCGGGTGGGAACTGTTTTGGTACTTTTATGACAAAAGGGAGGGTAAGATTCTGGTGTCAAATCCATGGGCATTAGACTTGGCCAAGTTAATTATCCCAAATTTTTCTATAGATGTAGAGTTCATCAAAGTATTGGCTTAGAGTTATCATCCTGCTACTAGGTCTGTGAGATTTCTAGATGGTTCACTGTTAGTTGTGTTGACTAAAGTGGCCATCATTGAATTTTTTGACGTAAACAAACAAGCTCTGACTAAAATTGATTTGCAAAGAAGTAAAGAAGAATATACTAGATTCAGGAAAACCCATAGAAGTGATGAAGTCCCCATTTACATGAAAAGGGGTGTGAACAACATGGTGATTCTTATATCCCCTTCTTCTACTGAACCATTTGAAGTTTTGGATTTCCAATTCTATTTCAAGAAAACCTACTATTCTCTCTGTTAAGTACTTGGGATAGATGCAAAAGAGAGAATGCCATCTAGTTTAATGATGATGGCTATGAGGATCCAAAATTCTGAGACAAACATTAAATATGATTTTGCCTCATATCTTGAGAAAGCATTGCATGAAGCATTTCTGCAAGTTAGGGAAAATAGAGCCCCCATAACATTCAAGCAATATTATTTTTTGTGCCACCTGATATTATACCAGAATAAAGATACATGGAGCAAAATGATGTGTTTGGGTCAGATTGACAAGTAGGGGAATTTTCTTCCAGTGCAACTATGGTGTTATATATGGGACAATAGATGTAAGAATTCAAATTATGTGATATTCTATGATGATTTTGTGTACACAATCATGAGAGTTCTTGGCCACTAACCACCAAGACTACACACACTTGTGCTACAATTGTTAAGACCTTTGGCTTTGGAACTTGAGAAAGGCCATACTCATAACTTCGATGGTTGGTTTTTTCTACCAGATACCACAATAATCAAGATTTATGGATGCCCACAGGCCCCACATATACTGCCAAAATTTTTCCCCCTTCAATTAGCCTTTTTATTGTTCATTTGGCATATTCTATGGATGGAAAACGATGTCATGAGTAAACAAAGGAAGGGTACATTTCTACCCAATTTGACAACATGCTGAGAACTATTAGTGGGATTCGATACACTTGAAGAGTTGAAAAATTATCTAAAATCAAGGTACTCTTTATATTCTAGAAAGGAAAGAGCTTTTGACCCTGAGGGTCACATGCATTTTGTAAGACACATCAACCTTACCAAGACTATGGTTACTCACTAGATTGAATTTGAAGAAGATGTAATCATAAATTGTTTCACTCCTCAACAGGTATATGATAGGAGGAGAAAATGGGAAATTATGAAAAGGATTGAGGAAGACAAAAAGATGAAGCACAGTGATCTCTTGGGTTATTTCATAGAGGAATCAAATCCTTTCAAGAGGATTGAAATGATAATTGATAGGTTTCATGAATTATATAAGGCTGCAATAGATACAGGGAGACTTGCCAAATTGTGTCCTAAAAGGCCGAGTGGTATTGTAATTACAAAAACAACTCCAGATACTATTTTAGTATGTCATGCTTCTCCAGGATCACCTTCTAAACAACCACCTTCCAAAACATAGAAGACACAAGAGATAGAGCCACTTGTTTCCTATGAAATAAGTGAGGAGGTTGGAGATACAAAATAATCAGTTAATTTGTTAAGACATTTCAAGGATGATGTTGAAGTGGACCAACCTATGCTTGAAACTAAATCCCACAGGCCTGAAGATAAAGCCGATATTGAGGTACAAGGATAAAGAGAAATGCATGAGGATGCTAGGGTAGTTGCAGCTCACAAGTTCTTGGAAGATGGTGAATTTATCAAAACCCCTGAATTTAAAGACTTTTGGGTTAAGATGAAAATGAGAGAGTTTGAAGTGAGGGTTGAAATAAATAAGATGGGAGCTAAGGAATCCCAACATGAATAGATAGTAGCCCAAAATTTTAATGAATTAGGGATTGATAATATTGATTTCAACCCATAAGAGGCTAGAGAGATGATTTTGAAAAGAAATATACTTATTGTACCTAGTATGGAACTAAAGAAAATGTTTTTACTTGATCAAGTGAGAACACATGAGGAACCAATGCTGATTTCTAAGTTTGACTCAGATGAAGGGGTAAGTGGCATAGGGTATAACCCTAATATTGAAACCTTGGCATTCTGGGCCAAACAAAAGAGTACACAAAAACCAAGGTTACTAGATGTAGTGTAGGAAATGAAAGGGATAACTATGGTGAAAAAATTAAAGGATACATATCATCTAGAAATTACAACCATGACAATGCATTTAGCTATGTTCACTCGATCTGTAGTTAAGGAGATGGAACCTAGATTGGGAGAGTATGAAAAGGAACAAAAGTTTTTAAATGATGAAGTCAATAAATTATTCATGGAAAATGTGAAGTTAAAGGAAGAATTGAAAGAATCAGGCCCCTCACGACAACAAGGAAATAAAGTTATACTAGGGTTCTCTTGCTCCACCAGTTGATATAGAAAGTGATTCTACTGAACAAGTGAGAATTCTTAGATAGGAGATTGAAGAGTTAAAGAAAACCAACAATGAGGGTAAGGAAGGAGTGAATAATAAAATCTGGAATGTTTTAAAGAGGGTCCTCGAGCATAGGATAAAGCTAATTGTGGAAGCTGGAAAGTGTGTATGATTTCTACAGCTCACTGACACATGCAATTGATCAGATGAAAACACATCTACCCATACTGAATCCCATTTTTAAGAACTGGAAACCCATACACCACACATTGGTAACCTTGTGCAAAGTCTTACAAAGGAGTACTGAGGCTCCTGCAGCATTAAAACCTACAGAGAAGATGGCCAAAATAGTTATAGATGAATTCCAATATATGCAAGGAGAGGACCAAACTATAAGAACAAGAATAGATTCATTTCATACTCTGAATCATTGGTTTGTGCCAAAAATATTGAAAGATGATGGCCACTTGAAGGACCTCAATGAATGGAAGAGTGAATTTGGCTAGATTGTTCCATAGTACATCACTCACATACAAAAGGATGGTGAGTTGAGTCTTGACATGTTCGACTTAATCATGGATGAAGTATTAGCGTTGGATGCTGGATATTCTAAGTTTATCATGGATGGCAGGGCATTACTAGACAACCAATGGAAGATTCACCTTGTAAATATATTGAAAATTTAAGAATACAAATGGCCACATGATTATACAGTGTATGAGTGGGAGTAGAGGTATATGGGTCCTCTCCCCGAGCAGTAGGCCTTGGGGTTGTCATAGTGGAAGAACCACACATCAAGATACACTAATATGGAGAAAGGACATTGAATAGATCTTCAGTATCATAGGTGCCTTACAGAGATTAATGGACTATGGTGTCACGAGTGTTGCAGACTTCATTAGTTATCTACTTTATTTGTTTTATGCTTTAAGAAAAACTAATGTTTAGTCTAGCTTATATGAAGAGTCATGAATTTTGAAAAGATACCATATTTTGTAACGGTCTGAAGCTTGTTGCTTCTCTTATAAAAGAGAAACCAAGACCAAATTTTGACATCATCATCATAAGAATTTATAGAAATATATATGAGGAGACTTATGTTATATTGTAATATCTATTTGAAGTAATCAATGGACAAGAAGATTTAATCTGGTGCTCAAATTTTGGTCTCAATTATTTGTTAATAATACTATGTATGATTGGATTTTTTAATGTATTTTAGGTTGTAATATATGGGTATATTATGAATTGGTATCAATTATTTTTCATAATCATCTGTATTTTTTATTACATTGCATTGCACATCTTTCAAACTCAAAGCATTACTTCACATTGCATAACTAATAAGTAGATGTTGATTGATGACAAAATTTAAATTATAATATAGTTTTTACAAAGTCAACCTAAGCAGTTATGCAATTACTTCACATTGCATAACTAATAACTAGGAGCAACTGCCAAATGCATTTGCTTGTCATGGCATTCCATGATACCACATTTCTTTGAGGCATTTTTTCAAATAGTTCACTGCCTTGTCTATGCTACCACATTTTTTATACATATTGTCTACCAAAGAATTTTATCAAACAATTCACTGCCTTGTTGCTATGGATAAAAGCCTAAAAATAGTTCTTTCAAACAAGCTATGGATGCTTGGAAAAAATCTATCAAAGCATAATAGTAAGCAATAGCATAGACAAGGCAGTGAATTGGTTGAAAAAATGCCTCAAAGAAATGTGGTCTCATGGTGATTGAATGCCATGACAATCCATAACAATTCGCTTGTCATGGCATTCATCATGGCATTCCATCACCATGAGACCTAATTTCTTTGAGACATTTTTTCCAAAGTTCATTGCCTTGTCTATGCTACCACATTTTTCATACATGTCTACTAAAGCATTTTATCAAACAGATCACTACCTTGCTGCTATGGCTAAAAGCCCAAAACAATTGATTTCAAACAAGCTATGGATGCTTGCAGAAAATATATCAAAGCATAATAGTAAGCAACAAGCTATGGTCTCATGGTTTTTTTTTGGCACAAAAATCAGCGTGATTTTATTTGCATTTATTTGTAGGTTTTAAACACTTTTTTTTTGGCAATTTTGCTGTTTGAAATGTGGAAAAATCTCTGTGGTTAGTTTTGTGTATTTTTTAATTGTAGGATTTGCACAATTAGTGAAAAGGTAGTGTTAATGAAGGAACAAAAAAGATGCATAGAGCCTTTGAATCATACCCATACTGTGCAATGGCATTGAATCATTTAGCAAACCATTTTTTCTTCATAGGGTAGCATTTTCTCATGGAATAGTTGACTGAGTCAACTATTGTTTGGATTGACCACCCTCTCATGAAATATCATTCATATTATAATCTTGCACAATCTTATCATCGTAAAGGTGATTATGACACCACTGGCTACTACTACATGTCATTAGTCAAGGAAAGTCATAGGCCATAGGATTTTGTGGATAGGTTCAATTGAAGTTGGGAGATCTTAAGAGTTCTCTCTCAAATTTTGAAAAGGTTTTGGAGGTCCATCCTGAGAAGTGTGAGAGATTAAAAGCTATAGTCCATAGATATTCTCAAAAAGGGTAGACAAAGAAGGCTTTGAAAATTTTAAGAAAGGCAACTCACATATATCCACGTGATGCCCATGCATTTATCAAGATGGGTGAGTTATTAATATCGATAGACCCCAGTGAAGCCTTAGATTCTCTTAAGATAGAAATTTCTCTTCTGAAGAAGAGCAGAGAAGAAGTACCCATTGAATTGTTAAATATTGGGGTTCTTCATTTTGAGTGTGATGAACTAGAGTTGGCTCAACAAAATTTTATGGAGGCATTAGGAAATGGCATTTGGGTTGAATTCATAAATAAAAGCCCAATTATATGTTTTTTCTGTACGCTTTAAGGATATGGAATTCTTCCATCAAATAGAAGAAGGTGGTGTTTCACTTGAGTTATGATGGGATAAATTCACAACACTATTTAATCTTTCTAGGTTGTTTGAACAAGTACATGATAATGTAAAAGAAAATCTTTTATACAGGCCAAAATTATTCAAGTTTCCTAATTATATGGAAACTTATTCAGGCTTAGAATGAGATCCAACTAAGCCTAGAATTGATTGGGGATGCACTTAAGGTGGATAAAAACTCATAAAATGATTTATTTATGCTTGGAAATATGGAACTGAAAAAAATGACTGGCTTAAAGAAAAAGAAACAATTAAAGTAGCACACCAAATTGTCTTTGCTAATGAAGCAAAACGAAAAAGATGATGAAGAACAAAGGATTCAAATGGAAAGGAGAAATCAAGAGGAAGATCTTTGGCGGGTGATGCAACAAGAGGAGTGATTTGAATGTGTGAAGGAATTATAGAAGAGTAAGCATAAGGATAGGGATGATGACGATGATGAGGCTGGTCAGACTGAGAAGAAATAGAAGAAGGAAAAGAAGAAAATGAAGAAGGATACAGACCACAAGGCTTATGATTCTTATATGGAGGATTTTGATGGTTCCATGAAAGATGAGGAAAATTATATGAGTGATAAGGCACAAGATGATGCAGAAAATTCCCAAGATCTTCTTGCACCTATAGGTTTAGAAGACTCTGATGATGGCAAGACAAATTCTCAAGTTTCAACAAAATCATGGACACATGCATACTCTAACTCTGAATATTATGAACCATTATAAAAACAGATTCTAAGAGAAGATGATCCATTTGATGATGATGTATAGGCTTCCTAAGCTTTAACCAAACCTAGCTCCTATTTTCCAAAACAAAAATCCCCAAGGCCCATGAGATATGAATGATGAGAATTTGAGTTTCAATAGACTAATAAAGGTTTCCCATAAAAAAAGAAAGAGGAAAAATGAAAAGATAACATACAAATGATTCATTTGAGGTTTTTGATAAGATCTCATTTAACTATGCCAAATAGATTTAGAAGGGACAAAGCATATTTGATTGACTAAAATTTTGACGCATCTTATCCATCGTCATTGTATGCATCATCTTATATTGGAATCAATTGAAACTCAAATTGTCATCATTCATTTCCCATGGGTGTTGGGGATTTTTCTCTTGGAAAGTAGGAGCTAGGTTTGGTTATATCTTAGGAAGCCTAGAAATCATCATCATATGGATCATCTTCTCTCAGACTCTGTTTCTGTAATGGTTCATCATCTTCAGAATCAGAGTATGCATGTCTCCTTCATTATTGTGTTTGAAACTGGAGAATTTGTTTTGTCATCATCAAAGTCTTCTAGACCTACAACTGCAAGAAGATATTGGGTTTTTTTTGCATCATCTTGTTCCTTATCAGTCATATAATTTTCCTCATCTTCCATGGCAACATTAGGTTCCTCCATATAAGAATCATAAGCCTTTTGGTCCTTATCCTTCTTATTTTTCTTCTTTTCCTTCTTTTGTTTCTTCTTAGACTGACCAGCCTCATCATTACCATCATCCTTGTACTTACACTTACTCTTCCATAATTCCTTCACACGTTCAAATTTCTCCTCTTATTGCATCACTTGTCGAATTTCTTCCTCTTGCTTTCTCCTTTTCATCTGAATCCTTCATTCTTCATCAAATTTTCATTTTACTTCATTAGCCAAGACAAGTTGGCGTGCTACTTTAATTGTTTCTTTTTCTTTAAGCCTACCATCTATTTTCAGTTCCATGTTGCCAAGCATTCATAAAGCATTTGATGATTTTTTATCCACCTTAAGTGCATCCCCAATCAATTCTAGGCTTGGTGCATTGTAGAAAAAGATTCCAAGAGAAGATGATGCATGCAATGACAATGGATAAGCTAACTCAAAATTTTAGTCAATCAAATATGTTTTGTCCCTTCCAAATCCATTTGACATAGTTAAATGAGATTTTATCAAAAACCTCAAATGAATCATCTGTATGTTATCTTTTCATTTTTCCTCTTTCTTATTTTTTATGGGCAACCTATTTTAGTCTTTATTTTAGAGCATTTTTTGTGTCCTTCAATGTATTATTCTTTATCTTTCTATCAAATTCTAGCTTAAAATAACCTATAATTGAAAATAGATTAATTCATCTATTTTTACTTTATAGTCCCAAATAGGTGGATTAAATTATTTTGTTGTTAAACAAATTTTGTACAATGTAATGTCCCCTTTTCGAAATGAAACCAAGTTGAAACTCAGATTCTCATCGTTCATTTCCCATGGGCCTTGGGGATTTTTCTCTTGGAAAATAGGAGTATAATAATAACTCAAGAGGATATTAATGTCATAAAAGGGTCCAGTTAAGTGTTGGCACAAAGACTAGGAAATGTTGATGCTGCAAATGGGGCAGCCATTGTGCTAGCTGAAAGGGGTCAATTTGATATTACAAAGAAATTTTTTACACAGGTACAAGAAGTTGTTGCAGGAAACATATTTGTTCAGATGCCTGATGTGTGGGTAAATCTAGCACATGTTTACATTGCACAAGGATAGTTTACGCTTGCAGTGAAAAAGTTTATGTTGCAAATGGGGTAGCCATTGTAAAGTGCTGGCACATAGACCACAAAATGTTTATGTTGCAAATGGGGCATCCATTGTGCTAGCTTTAAGGGGGTCAATTTGATATTGAAAAGGAAATCTTTACACAGGTATAAGAAGCTGCTACAAGAAACATCTTTGTTCAGATGCCTGATGTGTGGGTAAATCTAGGACATGTTTAATTTTCACAGGGATAGTTTTTGCTTGCAGTGAAATTGTATCAAAATTGTTTGAGGAAATTCTATTTTGGTATTGACATTGCAATTTTATTATATTTAGCTCAAACACATTATCAAGCAGAACAGTGGTGAGATTGTAAAAGAACATTATTAAGAGTAGTAGAACATTTTTAAGAGTAGTAGATTGTAATGAGTGTTTTGAATTTGTGTTTAATGTAATGAGGGATTTGAATTACCTCTAAATTCGTTGTAGAGGGTGTCCCCAATTTCGATTTCACTATAGAGGGCCTCAATGAATTCAAATTTATTGCAGCAAAATCCACATTCCTTGCCCTTGCCTACCTCTTCAGAAGTCTCCAAGTCCTCTTTGAATCCTTATCGCCCATGCAAGTAGTTGCTATAATTGATCAAAACACCTCATGCTAGGCTAACAAATGAAGTGAGGTGAAACGAGGTCAAGATCTATAATTCCAGGCTAACGAATGAATCTGCAATGAACGTGAATAATCATGCCAATACATCGTGCTAATAATTGGTTGAATTGTTTTTAAATTTTTTGTCTACTTTGGATTTGACGACTAACTATTTAGTTATTCTTATTTTTGTGACTAAAAAATTTTTTAGTCAATGACCAAATTAGTCATTTATTTACTCATTTATAGCTGAGTTGCAAAAAATGAGTAGAATTTAGTCATTTTTAGTTGTTGTGACTAAAATTTTTAGTCACCTAGTCATTTATTTTCTAGATTCTACTAGTGAATGCTTCATACTTCAATGAACACACCAAGATAGGTAATGTAGACGCAAAGAGTTCAATAGAGTTTTACCATGCTAGATATGTGCTACTAGACTTCTTGAGATAAAATGGTAAAGAGCATTTTAAAATTTTTCCATGAGTAGAGTTGAAGTATACGCAAAATCTTTGTCAAGATCAAGATAAACGAGAATATCTGGATAAATCTGGATTGGATGGATGGAGGGAACATTGGATTTATCATGACAAGGATGAGATGCTTCTATCTAAGAATGATCATATAGATGCCCAATTCTACTCATGACACCTGTTTGCTAGGTTTTCATCATAGTACTTGCCCAATGCGCCATTGTAGCAGTTTTCACTGGAGGATGATTTTTATTTTTACTATTTTTTTAATTTTTTTTAATTTTTTTTGGTTTTTTGATAATTTTACCCTCATGTTGAACCCCCTAGTGGTACTGATGTAGAGGCCATTGTCATAACGTGCCAACGATACACTCCTTGAAGAAGCTACTTTGATAATATATCAGCACTTGAATGCAACTTGGAAGAACTTTGATCTGCCTTGTTGGTACCAGAATTAACCTTGTCTATGTGCACATATCATGATAGAGTGCCTTCAGAATCCTTATGATGAAGATTAGTTGCCAACACACAGTCAATGCAAGAATTTGATATCATCAATGGAGTGTATGGTGTCATGTATGAAGGTGTATGAGATAGATTGGTTGATGGTTTGAACCTTTGACTCTTCAAACTTGGGAAGATGAGCAATGATGGATGGGAAAGAAGGTTTTTGTGGAATTAGGACCAACCACTAGATATACTTCATTCCTTTCTTGAGAAGCCTAATTTTGTATTTGAGGATGTTTCTGATGGATACATTTCCCCTTTTTATTTTTCCCCATAGTTTCTTTGACTAATGGAGTATCATTGGGATGATTTTCTCCATTTTTCTTTGGTATCCATTTGTACTTGATGTGTCCTTTTTGCTTTACTACTTCATTTTATTTGATGATATTCTCCTTGCTTTGATAGCAATCTTTCTTTTTATGTTGGTCCCAATTTGTGTATGAGATGATGGGTGGATGATGATTCATGATATGAATAGTTGTAGTATTGATAGTATTTTCATCATAAGGATTCTTTGTGCTTGATATGTTGATGTTTTCTTTAGAAAATATTGCCCCTAGCGTTGTGAAGGTATTATCAATACCTAACCCTTTTCCCTAATAATGTTTCATCTAATCCATATCCACTGAATATGACTTGTTGTGAACGCCTGATATTGCTATGGGTTCTTGTTGTTAAGGAATATGAACTATTTTCTCTGATTCTATGACATTGTTATTTGTTGATACTGCTTCAAAAGATGTTGGTGTTGATTCAAAAGATGTTGATGATGCACAATCACTATAAGAATTCATGAATTTCGACTACTTCTTGCTTTTGTGTGAGAATATCAAGAGTGGGAGACTCTTCAATTAGATGAAGAACATCTATATGCCTATCTGAAATAAACATCTCAGGGCTGATATTGGGGACATCTTTGGAGTTCAAAATGGTTTGGAGGATGTCCCTCATTTCTTGGTGAAACTCTGGGGATAGGGGTTCTTGATCTTGACTCGATTCAGAGTAACTTTTGTTATCCTCAAGACCTTCTTATTGACATGATCCTTGGGTGGATGATATATCATCAGTAAAAGACTCTTCACAATAGTTTGTGGGTATGGGTGCAATAAGGGATATCTCTTGATCCTTTAGAACTTCTTCAATATACCCAATCATTGAGTCATATGTGGGATATATATCACAATATAATCTACACTTGATGCCATTATGGTATGAAATATTGCTAGACATCGTTGATGTGTTTAGAATTGTTTTAAAACAATATATTGATACATGGCTGATTCCTCATATGGTGATGAAGGAATAACATAAATATATCCCATTGTGGTATCATGGGTATGGTTCATGTTATTTGAGGTTGATTCCTTTCCCGAATATTTTTCTTTTGTATGATCATGCATAGGGTTTGTGTAAATTTTTATAGTTTCATTCCCAAATTTTTTATCAACATCAATGTCTCCTTGTTCAATAAGATCTTCTATTAGATGTTTGAGTCTGGAAAAATCTTGTGTGTTATGACCTTTGTATTAGTTAAATTGACAAAAATGATCTTCTCTATAGATACAAGGTTTGACTTGTGGCTCTTGATAGTTTGAAAAATTTGGGAGTGTGATAAGATTAGACTATATAAACCTCTTCAACACAGCCTCCATAGGTTCCCCTAAGGGAGTGAATTGTCATTTATGATTATTGTTTGTTTTTTGTGGTCCATGTTGAGTGTTTGAAAAATTGATTTCTCATCTAGGAGTCGTTAAGATGACCTTTGCATCGATAACACCATCACTAGTAACCTTCATATTCTTGGCCCAAAAGTGGGGTTTGTTGTTACAACTAGTGGATGGGCGGTTGTCTTTATACACATGTGTGTTTCCCTTTTGTGATTAGGGCTCTCTCAATGTTGAGGGACCTAGGAATAAGCTCATCATAAGTGGTGATACATTGCATCTTTAAGTGGAAGGATAGATCTAGATCAACATTTGCTATGATAATCCCCACTCGTTGTTCATTGGGAATGGGCCACTTGCTTTTAATAGCTCTTTGCCTCCACCTTTTCAAGAAATTAGTGAAGGATTCTCCTTTATTGTGCTTGAGTGTGTATAAATCTTCTAACCTTACATCCATGTCAAGATTGAAGGAGAAGTGATCTATGAATTTATCAATGATTTCTTAGAACGTTTTGATGTCTGGAGGCAATTGTGAGAACCAATCAATGGTAGGGCTCACCAAGCTTCATGGAAAGAGGCACATCAAGTAGGAATCATTGTAGGCCACTTCCATACACATGATGTGGAATTATTTGATTAGATCCACAAGGTTTCCTCTCCCTTTGTATCTATCAAATTTAGGGACCTCAAAATTGAGAGGGAAAGGTACTATTGTGATGTTCCTATCGAATGGGTATGGGTATAAGTTTTTTTGTGCATGTGGTTTCTTTGTTTTTACCATTTGTATGTCTTGCATTTATTTTGTTAGTGCCTTGAGTTGTGATGACATATCATCTTGTGGATTTTGTGGAGGAACATATGTTGCATATTGTGGGATGATGGATGGATTGTACATGGTATTTTGATATGATGAGGTGTTGTATGGTGTGTAGGGTGGAGTTTGATACTATGGAGGTGATGGTGGTAGAGGTGGATATGCTCCTAACATGTTTGGATTGACGATATTTTGTTGAGGATTATAGTATAAAACTAGTTATTGTTGTTGTGTGTATTATTGCGCTAGCAAAGCTTGTTGTATGCACTGTTGTGCTAGAAAATCTTGTTTTTTTTATTTTTGTTGTTTTTGTTCAGCCTATTGTTGTGTGACTAAGGTTTCTTTTTGGGATTTCTATTGTTGTTGTTGTGTGAATAAGGCGACTTGTTGGGCTTGTTGTTGTTGTTGTTGTTGTGCGAATAAGGAAGATTTTTGGGCTTGTTGTTGAGATTTTTGATATTGAAAGGATTGAGCTTAGGCTTTTTGTTATTGTAAGACTTGTTGATAAGCATCCTATTCTTTTTGAAAATCTAGAGTGTAATCTTGGAATGTAGGATCGTTTTGTTGTTGGGACATCTACAATGGGTTTTGGGTGTTTATGGTTTGAGTGGGTTGTGGGTTGTCTTGGTTTAACATTCCTTGTAAAATGGTGGATTGGGATGGAAGAATTTAAGTTTGAGGTCCCATTTGATTTTGTATGAAGTGAGGGACCAATGGTAAGGATGATGATGGCACTATTTGGTAGTGCGATTGCAATGGCATATTAGGACCTTGAGTCAATTGATTGAAAGGGTTCCCTTGACCAATGTGTTGAGGGTTCCATTTTTATGTCTAAGGTGGGACCAAGGTATTACTTTGGTTGATGGGGTTTGTGGCCAAGGTGTTGTTTTGATTTGGGTTGATGATATATGAGTTTGATGGGGATGGTGGATTGACTTGAGTAGCTTGGGTAACCACTTGCTAAGGGTTTCCCTTGTGTGAGGGTGTTAAATTTCCCTTGTTGTACTATTTGAGGCACTTGGTTCACATTACCTTGTGCAATGTTAGGCACACTTGGGGTATTTGTGATGATGAATGAAGATGGTTGCACTCAAAATTTTGAGGTCATTGTTGCATCATGGAATGTAAGTGTTAAATGCCAAATGTTAGTGTCCAACTTGTGTTTTAGGGAAGTTTGGTGTTTAATGGAATGTTCGTGTTGTGAATACCCAAAGTTGTGTTTGTTCCTAGACATCAAGTGAGACCAAGGTTGGTTCCTATCCTATTTTCAAGACTAGATGTTAAGGGTTGAATTGGAACAAGGGGCAGAGTTGATTGAATCATAGATTGGGTTAATCCTAGTGTCAAATTTTGTGCGAGAAAATTTGGATGATTTTTTTTATACTCAAGGAGTTCTTTTTTAGTAAGTTGAAGTGGGTTGTTTGTGACATCTTCTACCTCATATTGTCCCAATAGATTTCCGGGTTGTTGTGAGGGGGTATAATGGCTCCTTGGATCAAATTCTTGTGGGTTTGGATCACTTGTGGTGGATGTGGATTTGGTTTCTTCCATGATTCTCTCATGTTGTGATCTTGTTGTAACCATGAATTATGGGTCAACTATGGGAGAATTGTGTTGAGATTTATAGTGTTGAAACTCTCTAGTTGACTCACATTCTGGTAAAAGGGACCCTCTAAGTTTTTTTGGACCAATGGTGTGAATGGATGATGAAAAGGGGAATGATAATGGGAGATGAACTTTCTAAAATTTTGGACAACACTTTTAGACAAAGAGGTTTGATGTTTTGATGTTATGGATAAAAGGTGTTTAATGAACTTGTAAATCTTTAAGGTAGACTTGTGACCTTTAAGATAAATTCGTCCATAAAATGTGATAACCAAATCAACTAAATGCATGGAAAAGGATCCATTTCACACACAATATAGCTAAGTTAGGGGATTGGTTTGATGATGCCTAAGTCCCAAGTGTTGGTGTGTCAAAAAGTTTATAAAGTTTGGTGAAGTGAAAGGTGAAATATACTAAAGAGTGGATGAAATGTTTGACCCAAAATGTTAACCTAAAATGAACCTTTTTTTTGCAAGACCAAGGTAGTGAGAAAAATGATATACCTCTAAAGTGATCAAACCCTAAAGAATCAATGATTTTGGTAAAATAGAACTCAAATGATTTTGGAAATTAGACCCAATGATTTTGATAATATAACTAAATGATTTTGGATAATGAAACTCAATGATTTGGAAAATAGAATTTTGACTCAGTGTTTTGCAATTATATTTTCCTTGTCTCAATTTGCTTATTTTGGGGAGTTAGTTTGAACATACATCAATGTGGGGTGTTCATTTCATTTAATCTTGGATTAATGAATTTATTTTTACCACATACAATGTCTTTCTTAAATTTCAAATTAAAATGTCTATGTCAAAAACATCATTCATTTCACAAAGTCCATTATGTGAAAATCATGAAGTTAGGACCTTAGTTACCTATGTTAACTTTGAAAAGTATGGATTTAGATATAAGCCCAAGATACTTAGAAGTCTCTAAGGATAGAATCCTTAGGAAAAGAATCAATATCAAAACTTTTCAAATGGTATCCATTCTTAAACCAAAGGGTTTAAAATTTGATGAATCATGTCGATGTGTGTTTGAAATGTTTTGGAACCAAGAAAAGTATATAAATAATTCACAATCAATTACAACCCTAGCTCAAGTGGGTACATAAATTTATTAGTAGGCTTACCATCCCCCAAAAGAGATGATTAATCCATGAAGATATATTGGAAAAATAGGCTATGCCAAGGAAATGTACCGTCTTGACATGCCAAGCAAAAGAGTCCCTTCCCTATTTTCTTTATTGCCTCAACCAAAAATTGAACATGGTAAGTAACTTCTTGGAACAATGTTATTCCAATGCACTACCTTAAAATATGCTTCAAAGGTAAAATCAACGAGCTTTCTACAACAAGGTTCTTAATCAAGAATTTTAGGATAAACCGGTGTCTATACATGCGACAATTCACTTAATTAAGAGGCCTCCCCACCCTTAGAAAAATCTAAGGGTTTTACATATCACAAAGATACTAAGGGAGACATTCGTCGGTATAAAGCATCCACACCATTTGGTTAATGACTTTACCCGCACCAATTATTTATATAGAAGACCAAAATAAAAGTACCGCTTGGTTCATTCCCTCTCACAAGTTGGGAGGCAGGCCATCTAAAGGTAAAACAGATTGTGAAGATTAAAATGCTTTTCTTCACCCAAGATTTCCAAAAGGCGCAAGGGGAGAGGATGGGCGCTTCCAAGAAAAAAAACTTATACTTGCATGTTTCTCTTCACCCAAGATCACACGAAGTGTAAGGGGAGAGGATACACACAACAAATACACACAAGAAAATAAAAAACAAATTCATTTTAACCTTGAAAAACATAATGAGTTTCTTTTAAGCACCAATTTGAAGTGTTGAGATTGTTCAATTTTAAACCGATGTTGCAAAATGAGGATCATATGTGGGTTCAATTTTAACCAACTTTGAACATTAATTTTAAACCCAAAGGAAATTTAGTTGGTCCTAAAACGTGAAGTAAAGCATCATAAAATGGGTTGTAGTTTCCCCGTAAGTGTAAAAACGCTTGTTACAATATATAGTCAAATGATGATATGCTCCTTCACTTTAAATTTTATTTCCCAAATCTGCAAAACCAGTTAGCCTTAAAAATAAAAAATAGAAGTCAAGTGACATGTTAGAAATTAGATGAAATAAAAAATTTAAAACACATGTCAAAATTCAATTTCAATTTTATTTACCAATAAATAGTGACATTGAAATCAATTACGTCATTGAAGTTCATACGATGCATCGCCATATCGAAAGTGCGTCACTATATTAAAAAATTAGATGCTTTTCTCTATAGTAAACATTGACATCAATAGCGTCACCAACTCAAATGTGTTGCTATAATAAAATTCATGCTGCGTGTAAAAATAAGTTTAGCACAGCTATTTAAATGTGTGGTGATGAAATTAAATCAGCCATCACTAAATTAATTATGCGTCACTAAAATAAAACCAAAGTGTGTCATTGTATATAGCGACGCATCCAAGATGCATTGCTGAATTAGATAAAGTGCGTCGTTGAACCTGCAAACACAAGAAAATGGGAATCTAAAGAGAAATTCATCAGATTCAATTAGTAAAGCCCTCCTTCTAGCACAAAAATGTGACCATGATCATAGTGTGAACTAAATAGACAAGATCCATATGAATTTAAACCCTATCTAATTACCTAATCCATGATCCCAATAAGATATTCAATATCATTAAAAACGAAGAAGTCATTAAAACTAACATGCTAAAAGCACGAAAGCTTGACAAAAATATATTATTTAAGACATTGAATCTTATCCTATTGGGGGAGTGGTGTCGCATTGATGTGGAATGGTGATCCTTTCCCAATCCCTTGGATAATATGAGCCTTTCCAATCGATTTTATTGATTAAAATCAATGGAAACTGATGAAAAAGATGAACAAAAACATGATAAAAGCTAAGATGTTTGATGTGAGTGTATTCAATATATTCTAAATATGTACAAGATTCAAAGATGCAAGTCCTAGATTCTAAAATATACTAAATGGATGCAAACTAAGTTACCATGGAATCCATTAATGAACGCTTAAGCTTATTATGCATGAAAATTCATCTAAAATGCTTATCAAATGTGCAAATGGGTGTGAGTTTCAAAAACATAAGTTTTCTATTAAAAAGATGGATCCCTATTCAATAGATGCAAAGTTTATTTATAGAATAGGAAAAAATAAACCGATGGTCAAGATTGAAAGAATCAATCAATGGCCAAGATGGAAAGAAGATGGAGGCATCGATCACGGATTCCCATCAAGGGTTGAGAATGCAAGTTGATATTTTATCAAGGGCTCACAATCATGAAAAGAAGAACACTTTCAAAACTTGCTCAAGAAGTTTGTTGAAAGTTTGTTACAAGGAAGAATATTCCCTTTTTTGAATGAGTGAAGAGGGAGAATATTCTTAAAGAATATTCTCATGTAAGTGGATAAGGAAAATTAGTATTTAGAAAGTTAAAAAAAAATTTAATGTGCAAGGGTAGGGATATTCCATAGGAATATTCCCTTTTGGAGGAATTTAGTATTTTGCATTAAATAATTAATTTATTTAATGAAAGGGGATGAGATTAAGATATTTAATTAAATAACTAGAATAACTAGGATTTATTTAATTAAATAAGAAGATATATAAGAAGGCTAATTAAATAATTTGCATTATTTGATTAGACATGATGAAAGGTGAATATGACAGAAAGTGAATTAACCTAATTAGATTAATTATATTAATAGGTGAAAATGAAGCCTTTGATTAATTACTAGGTTAATTTAATCAAATAAGCAAAAAGAGGATAGATTTTAGGATGAAACGATGTTAATATATCAGATTCGAGTGTGTGATATCATTCAAGACATTTTTAAGTGTCTACAAGATGCCACTTTTTCAATAGGAGAAAATATCTCACTGTAACCAACACCCTCAACTTGAAAGTAACCTTTCATAACCAATATTGCTTTGTACTTCTCAATACGTCCATCTAGACCATTTTTTTCTTAAAGACCCATTTAAAACAAACAATTTTTCATCCTTCAAGAAATGGTACAAGATCCCATGCATCATTCTTTTTTAAAGCTATCATTTCTTCATCCATAACATTCTTCTAGGATTATGCATCATTCATACCTAATGCCTCTTCTATAGATTTGGGTTCATCAATGTTAGTTATTCAAAGACAAAATATATCTCCAATCATCGGTGAATACCTTTCAGGTGGTTGTATATGCCTTGTAGACCTTCAAACAAGATGAGTTGGAGGTTCTTCCTCCTCTTCTAAAGATTCAAATCTAGATGATATCTCCTCAACTTCTTGTTTATCTAGGGGCATCAATTCAACTTTCCTAGGTGTAGAAGGAAGTTGAATCATCTTTCTATTCACTTTGTTTTGGCTACAATGTAATAGAAGAAGGTTTAGTTTCTTTAAATCAACACTTCTACTATATATTACCTTATGTGTTATATGATCCAAAGTTTGCATCCTTTCAAACCATAGCTATACCTAATGAAGATAAATTTTACAACCTTGTTCTCTAACTTTTTTTGCTTCTCCTTTTGCACATGTACATATTGCCTCACAACTAAAAAGTTTAAGATGTCTAAATGAAGGTGTGTGACCTGACCATACCTCTATAGGTGTTTTATCAACAAGAGTTAATGTAGGAGACCTATTAATCAGGTAACAAGCAGTGGAAACAACTTTAGCCCAAAACCTTTGTTCTAGACTAACACCACTCAACATACTCCTAACCTTCTCCATTAGTGTCCTATTCATTCTTTCTACAACTCCATCTTTCTGTGGAGGATACAAATTTGTATTTTGTCTCATAATGCTGCAATATTTATATAATCTATCAAAAAAAATAGAGAAAAATTCATTTCCATTATTAGTCCTCAAACATTTTATTCTGTTTCTAGTTTGTAACTCAACCATTGCTTTAAATTCTTTAAATTGATTGAAAAATTTAAATTTACTCTTTAGAAAATATACCCATGTCCTTCTTCTATAATAATCAATAACTAAAACATAATATATGGATTTTCCAATGAAAGGAATATCTACATGACAAAACACATCAGAATGAATAATCTTCCAATACACCACAATATTTATGAGAACTCGAGTAAAACTAAATTTGGTTTTTTCCTATAAATGCAATTCTCACAAAAATCAAAATCAAGATTACAATTAGTCAACCCTTCAACAAGGTTTTTATTTTTTAAGATCCTTAGTCCCTTTTCTCTAATATGGGAAAGTATCTAGTGCCATAACATATTCTTCTTTGCAAATAACTTTGATTCAGAAGAAAGAGCACCCTTGGTTACCTAGAAGCCATGACCATCTACTAAAGATGAAATCCCAACCTCTTCCAATGAAGTAGCCACAAACTTTCTTTTCATAGAATTACTATTGCACTCAATAGTGCATGCATCAAGCTTATACAATGTGCCAAACTTGAAACATTTAGCAATCACCATAACACTTCTAACCATATTGCATCCTACATCAGAAAAGACTACTTGGACACCTAAATCTATTAGTTTTCTCATATATTACAAAATTCTTGCCAATCCAAGGATATGGAACACAACATTGATCTTTTTTATTCTACCATCAGGAAACTTGATTCTAGCTTTACCATGGGAAATAATATTTAGACAAGAATCATCACCCAAGTACACCTTACCTCCATCAAATTATTCATATTCAGAAAAACAATCTCTATTAGAGGTCATATAAAAATATGAACCTGAGTAAATTAACCATGCATCATTACCTACACAAGTGGCCAAAGCTACAATGAATGCATCACCATCTATCTTCTCATATTCAAAATTAGAATAAAATATCTTCTTTTTTTCTTCTTTTTAGAGTGAGTGCACATTCCAAAAAATAGAACAAGTACCCATTTTGAAATGGGTACCCGCTCCAAAAATAAAACAAGTACTCATTTCATATATATTAATTATTTTTATTCTAAAGTAAAAAGTACTACTGACCACATCTTTGCAACTTTATATTTTATATGTATGGCTTGACAACCATGATTTTGGTATTTTTTATTTACAAGTGTCTTGTACAATTTCTTGGCATTTCCATTTTATATTTAATTTTTAAAAGGATTCAATAAAGGAACTATTTTGAAGTGAAATCAAGTACATGGGCTATTTGAATAACACCAATAAATGCTTATTAAATAAGATTTCTATATGGTTTACCTAGAGGCTTTGGAATAGTGTGCTTTAGGGCCTAATATAAACAAGGGCTTAATTAAACTCATTGCAAAAGGGAAAAATGAGGATACTATTTCAGGTTGGCTCCTTATCACCTTACTTAATACTTCCTACAAAATCATTGATAAAGCTATATCAACAAGAATTAAAAAATTGTGAAAGAGATAGTGAGACCTAAAAAAATGGGTTTCTTGGTGGAAGGTTCATCTTGGATAACCTTATTATTGCTTGGGAAAATTTGGAATGGGCTCAACAATCAAGACAATAAGACCTTTTGGTCAAGCTATATTTTGACAAAGTATATGATAGAATGCAATGGACTTTTATAATCAAGATACTCCAATTGTTGGGCTTTGGGCCTAAGCTATGTAGACATGTTTAAATGTTGTTTAATGATTCAAATGCCCAGTTAGTGATTAAGAAAGAGATAAATAACATATTTCGTTTACAATTTTCAATTAGGCAAGGTTGCCCCTTGTCCCCTTTCTTATATGTGCTTGCTATTGGTGATCTTGGATACCTGTTGCAAAAATATAAGCAATGGAATCTGATTCAGGGGGTTGCTATTCCTCACAATACTGTAGTGATAAAATCTCATTTTTCAGATGATAGCATGTTGTTTATTCAAAATTGTGAGAGGGAGATCAATAATGTAATGGGTGTTCTTAATCTTTACTGTGAAGCTTCTATTTTTAAACTTGCTCACCACAAGATTGAATTTTTGATGGTTCAATTAGGCCCCCCTCCTTGGTGGATTCCTAAAGAGTTGAAACAAATTAAACATGGGTAGATTACTTGGTACCTTGGCATCCCATTTGGAATGGGGGTCTCTATTTCCAAGATGTGGAACTGGTATTGACAATAATTAAGAAATAAATTATGTAATTGAGGAAACAAAATTTTGTACCTTGCAGGAAAAATTCAATTGCTGAACATATTTTTTTTGGCTTCACATGTGTACTACTCCTCTTGTTGGATGCCTTCGAAGAAATGTTATGAGGACCTTATCAAAATTGTTCATAGCTTCCTATGGGATAATTGGGGTGGTAAGGCAAGCTTTAGATCTATGTCTTGGCTTCATTGCATTCAACCTAAAACTAAAGGTGGGTTGGGTCTTTTGGGTCCAAGGACACAAGGGAATTTCCTAACAGCAAAATGGATTGTTAGATTAGTAAATGGAGATGCTCTATGGAAAAATATGGTTCATTTTCGAATCTCCCAAGCTAATGTCAAAGGTAAATGACACGATGTTAGCTGGGAAGATAAAATATTAATGAAACATTTCTTCCATCTTAAAGCTTCCATTCCATTACTTTCTATCTGGAAGGAATGACAACAAGTTAGTATTCCCTTAGGCTAGAAATGTTCTCTTCAACATGGGTTCAACCTTGGTTCTTTGTTGATTTGGTGGAATAAACTAGTGCAATATTAGGGGAAACCTCTTTCTATTGCATTTCCAAGGTTGGATTATTACTTATTTAAAAAAGGAGTTCAAATTTTTGGGGACTTGTGGGATTTTAACACCCGGGAGTGGGTCAATTGGAAAATAATTAAGGACAACTTTGGTCTAACTTGTAAATATAAAAGTTTTCTCATTTTTATTATGTCATTGGTTCCCTTTGAGCTAGTTATGAAGATGTGCACCCCTCTTCATTGTAATCCTTTCAAGGATTAGTGGTGGTTGTCCAAGAGTCAATTCGCTTTGTTTCTGCTTAAAAAGGTCTATTTGAGGTTGCTTCCACACTTGTCCTTAAATCCTAGATTTAATTTGAAATGAAATTACAGGTTTAAAGAAAAAACTTGGAAGAAACTCAGCTATCGAATTTGGGATTCGAAAACTGAAGCTAACATTTAAATTTTGGCTTGGAAAATTCTACACTGTAAACTGCCCGTTCGTGATAAGTTGGGTCATGTATGCAGTTTCAACCTATTAAATGCCCATTTTGTAAAAATATTGAACGTGAAACATATATTCTGTCTGTTAGGGTTTTCTTATGTTTTTGGTCACTCTTGGCCCCTCTTGAGTCATATTGTGCTCTTTGTGTAGGATTTCCTCTTTTCTTGTGTGTACGACCACATTTATTGTAGTTTTTTGTTTTAATATGCCTTCAATCGGCTCTAACCCAATAGTTCTTTCTGGTGTTGGTGGTTCGATGGCTCTGCTCAATGGATCATCCTCTGAACAAATGACCTCAAAAATTTATTTTGAAAGTGTTTCATGAGGTAAGTCTTCTGACTTCCTAGCTGATGTGGTTTTACCATTGCCTGATTTTGATTCTACTTGTAAATGGCTTGAGCAACATACCCTTGTTGGCTACTTTGTGGGGAGGAATCCACCTGAAAGTGTGCTTAAAGAATGGGTCCACAAGGCTTGGGTCCCTCATGGGGTCCGCCTTGATATGGTCCAAAATTTTACCAAGGGTTTTTTTATTTTCCATTTTGTGGAGGTGAGCTATGCTCAAGCAATCTTGAATCCTGGTCCCTAGTATGCCAAGTCTTCTATGCTGGTTTTTCATTCGTGGACCTAGGACTTCACTATCTTAGATGACACCAAGTTGCAGGTCCTGGTTTGGATTGAGTTTCTAGGGTTAACCCTACCTTGTTTGCCTTTTTTGAGTCATATTATGTCCTCTCTGGGGAAGGTCATTTGTATTGAGCTAGATAGGTTTTTCTAGGCCCGACCCCAGAAATGGGCCTATGTTGAATTAGACCTCTCACAAGTTTTGAAAGACTCCATTGAAATTCAAATTGGAGACTCCCAACATACCTAGAAGGTTACTTATTTTAATCTTCCAAACAGGTGCTATAGATGTCAGTCCACATACCACAAGATTAGGGACTGCCCTTTGGTAGTGCCTTATACTCCTTCTCCGTTGGGAGAATCTGGAAAGCCCCGTCAGGTGGATAATTCTGCTGCCAAAATTGATGAGAAATGGACCATGGTTATGAACTGTAAAAAAAAGTCTAGTGGCTTTGGGATGGTTTCCAAAGTCTTTGAGCCAGCTAAATGTGTTTCAAACCCTTTGATGAAGGGGAAAGAAGCTTCGGCCGGGGCTGACAATATTCTAGCACGACCTAGGCCGAAGGCTATGCCTCAGCTTGCTGCCGTTATGACAACACAACCAAAATTATCTCCTCCTGTGATAGGAGCTCAATGGTGGTCTTGCAGTCCTTCTCTACCATTAGAAGAAGGAGAATATGTGCAGGAGGAACGAATAATTTCTTCTTCGAATATTCAAATTGGGTCAGTTCGGCCAATTTTTTTGCAAAATCGCTTCTCTACTCTGGATGAGAAGGAGCCGGACTCTGACGATATGGAGGAGTTTCATTCATGAATTTCCTCTCATGGAATGTTCGAGGTCTGAAAGGCCTCTCCAAGAAGCATTCTATTAGGGATAATTTGTAGAAGTATGTTGGTATTGAAGTGCTTTGTCTCCAAGAAGTTAAAATTTATTGGTTTTTGCTTGCTTTGGCTTGTTGTTCTATTTGGTTAGTTAGTCATATGTTTTGTACTACTCATGATGTTGGATGTGACAAAGCTGACACCCTTTTGTACCATGGTGGAAGGCTTGTGTGGTTGACCATCGGTCTGACCCCACACATCGGCTTGTTTGGATCCTTCTTAATATTGATAATCACTCTTTTAGGATTATTAATGTTTAAGCCTCTAATGATATTGTGGAACACTCTTTGCTTTGGTGTTGGTTTGCTAACTCATTGCTAGTTGCTACTTGGCTCTTGTGTGGGGATTTTAATATGGTTGAGATGGCATATGATAAAGATGGCACTCTACCATTCAGATGGGAAGCTGGCAAATGAGAGGCATGGTTTTACATGCATAATAAATTGGGGCTCTTTGATCCCAATATTGGTCGCCACCATTCTCATTCCCTCTAGAACACTTGGTGTAATCACAAGGCTGGATTTGATAGGATATTTAAGCGCCTTGATCATGCCATGATCTCGGATTAATATTTCTTCTCTTTTGACAAATCTTCACTCTCAGTTAAGCTGTTAGTAGATGTGACATTGTCAAATCATTTCCCCATTTATTTTCACATTGAATCAGGGACAAGATAGCCTTAGGCTTGCAAAACGTAGTTCTTTTTTAACACGTCTTTACTTTGTCATTAACCCATGTTGGCCCACATCGTAGATTCTAGAATTTGGAGTGTAGGAAAACTCATAATATAGGCTAGATCAATTGGTGGAATGATGCTATCACTCACACAAAAATATTTTCACATTTATGGGTGCCAACTGGCCATTTTTTACTGGTAGTCTTATGAGGCTACCCTAGCTGACCCATGCTCATCTACTGAGGCTCTAGCGGCTAGAACTTTCTCCCCATAATTTCAAGTCAGAGTGACAGAGTTAAGAAACAAAAATAAATTTGTAGACAATTATGCTGCTAGAGGTGTGCAAATCAAAGCCAAATTACACTAGTTAAAGACTGGTGATAGTGCCTCCAAGGAGTTTTTTCTGGCCTTGTGTTCTAGGCACTCATCTCCTGGCATCAAAAAAATTAAAGAAGGATCCCAGGTTCTCTCTGAGCTACCTAACATTCTCCAAGCCTTTGTTCGACATTATGAAAAAGTTTTCATTGCTCAGAAATACATGCTAGAGTGATAACAAGCCCTTTAGGATTGTCTTTTTGTTGTGCCAAATAGGCTATCTTCAGCCCATAAAGATTTTTGTGAACAATTTCTCATAGTTGAATACTTGAAGGAAGTCGTTCAGTCCATGGCTGATGACAAGGCCCTTGGGATTGTTGGTTTCCCTTGTGAGTTTTACAAGGCCCTTTGGGACTGTGTTGGACATGATTTGCATAAGGTCTATCTTGAGGCTTTTCATTCCAAATCCTTGGGTAATATAATTAACAAAGGAAATATTAAATTCATACCTAAGCTTGGATATCTCGAGGATATTTATAACTGGTGGCCTATCACGCTCCTCAATGTTTCTTATAAAATCATCGCAAAAGCTTTGGCTTTGAAGATCTGCCATCTTTTTCCCTAGATTGTGTGACCAAAGTAAACTGGTTTTCTCAAGTCCAAATTTATTTTGGATAATATCATTGTTGTGTGGGAAGCTATGGAGTGGGCTACACATTTGGACCAGAAAGCTATTTTTCTAAAAATAGACTTTGTTAAAGCCTATGACCACATTGAGTGGACTTTCATTTTGGCCATGTTGAAAGCCTTGGGGTTTGGGCCTAATTTCATTAAGGTTGTCCAAATGATTTTTTTAGATGCCTTTGCTTGTATTTCAATTAATGGCTTCCAGTATCATGCCTTTGGTAATTTTCTCTCCATTCGGCAAGGATTTCTGCTTGCTCCTTCTCTTTACGTCCTTTCTACTAAAGGATTTGGCTATTGGTTAGCCAATACAGTCTCTCAACGAAATTTCAAAAGGTATTACCTTTCCTAACTCCCGGGCTCAACTTGTTAATAACCATTTTGTTGATGATTCTTTCCTCACCCTTCTAGAGGAAGAAAACAATATTAAGGTGACCCTTGATTGTCTCAACATTTTTTGTATTGCATCTGGCTCTACTATTCAATGGAATAAAAATTTGTGCTACATGCAGTCTATTCTACCCAATCCTCACTAGTTTCAACAGTATGGTTGGAAATGGATTGGGCCAGGGAAAATATTTTAATTTATGGGCATTCCCTTCACCTTCCAGGCTTCTCCAACTAAGTTGTGGCAAGCTGTTATTTGCAGGATTGAGCAAAAGCTAGCCTATTGTATCACCAAGCCTCTCTTTTTGGAAGGGAAATTCCAAGTGTGCTCTAATATTTTGGCAGCTACTCATGTTTATTACTCCTCTTGTTGGCCCCCTTCGAAATATGCCTATGCCAAGCTTGAAAAGCTTCTTTGAGAATTTCTTCAGTCCTCTATGGAGTCCCATAGAGGGTTTGACCATGTTGCCTAGGAGTTCTCTCACCTTCCTAGAGATTCTGGAGGGCTTGGTCTAATCTCCACTCAATGACAAGGGATTGTCTTGTGTGTGAAATGGATAGTTAGAGCCCTTATTGGAGATGAAGCCTGGAAAATTCTCCTCAGGAATTGCATTCAATCCGTCTTTCCTATTCATAGACCCACTTGGAAGGGAATTTTCTTTCAAACCCTTATGGTCATGAAGGAACCAGTCCAAATTATGGGTTCTTTTGTGGCCAAGAGCATTTGGAGAGCCTCAAAGGTGGTTAAGCCTTTTCTTTGCTAGGCCGGATCTAGTTTTCGTGGTGGGATTTCACTCAATCAACAAAATTTTTGGTGGTTGCCTCTCTTTGCTAGTAATGGTAAACCTTTGGAAAATTCACCTTGGATTAAGGTGCCAAGGTTCCACTAGAAAGGAATTCAACCTTTACAACATGTGTTTCATAGACCCACAATGTGTATTATGTTGTGGGAAGATTTTTGTGTCTATAGACTTCAAAACCAAGACCGTGATACTTATGATGGTCTAGTGAATTCTATTCCTACTGATATTCTTCATAAGGCTGGAATTCCTGGGTCCAAGCCCTGGTGGAATGACTGGAAGTGGTACCCAGACACCCCTTCAGGAATTACAAGCCCAGGCTTGGTTATATGTGGCTTTCACCATATTTTCCAATGATTGATAGTCTTAACCAGAGATGGTTTCTTCAATCCCCCGCTCATGTCTGGAAAAAAATATTCTCTACCACTTGGTCTGCAAGTGTTGAGCTGAAACTGACCCATTTTGCTTGGTGTATTCTTTCCCAAGGCTTGCCTATGGGGTCTTCACTTGTTCACTTGGGGGTCCAGGACCCTCGATGCCCTTTTTGTGGGAAAGTTGAGTCTTTTAAGCATCTCTTCTAGTTTTGTACTAGATCTTAACAGTTCTGGACTTGGATTCATGAATTCTTTCGGCCCTTCAGACTGGATCCTTTCTCTTGGCACATGGTTTTGCTGGGAGATTCACCCAAAATTCTTGCTAAGTATACCCAGCTTTGGCACCCTTTCAAAGTGAAAATCCTCTTCAATATCTAGAAAGATAGAAATGCCTGCATATTTTCTAAAATCCAAATGGATAAAAATGTTTCTTTGTATTCTAAAGCTATTATTTTCTCTAATGTGCTCTTACAGATTCAAGTTCAATCCAACAAGGTTGCACTTGAGGTGGCTCACCTGCAGGTGCTTTTGGACCATTGGGGAAATGCCTCGTGTATTGTGGCTCAGGTGCCCACTTTGTCTACTTCCTCTTGTGGCTAGTTTCCCTCTCATGGCTGACAACAAAGTGGCTCTACTTTCCCCCACTCTCAGCCTCCTCTTCAGCATGGTTCTCACCTTCCTCGATGGTCTTGTTCTCCTCCTTCACGGGCTGGGCCTTTGGAGGAGCGGAGGGGAGCAATGGTGGCAATTCTAGGTGGCCCTTTGATGATACTCCTACTTCTGGCTTTGGTTGGCCGAACTCTACTAAATGCTTTCCACGTCTGACACTTGCTATCTTACCCCATCACGAGGATAAAGAAGATAAAGATAAAGGCGCTGATGATGGTTGGGGTCCTCCTCCTGATGTCACTCTAGACCTCGCTGATGTATGGGGGAAAAATTGGATGAAAGAGACCCTCCTGGCTCTGCTAGTACTACTTTGGCCACTTAATGGCCTTTTTTATGGTTGTAATCTCGGATCCGGGCTAGGCCCATGTGATTTTTTTTTTTGGTTTTCTGGGCACTTCCCATGTGACTCTCGGGGTGTGCCTTTCTACCACCCACCTTTTTTTGTGCATATGTATTTTAATCTTTATAAATAATATAGATTAGTTCCTATTCATCAAAAACATATATTCTAGAATTGTCCTCTGATGAAAAGGAAATGGAAGTCTATTTTTGCTTATCTCCCTATGATTTTTGAGCATGCTTTGAGCTGGAAAGAAGCCATCTTTGGCTTGGGCATGTGAAATAATTTTGTTTCTGATTCTATAAGGAAGATTGTCTTGTTTAATATTTGGAAAATTAGATGTAAGGTTATTTTTTCTAATCAGAATGTTCATTTGGAATCAGAAATGCTAAATTTTTACTCTGACATTATTTTGCAAATTATTTTCTTATGTTCACAATTGTAGGGAGTTCCCATTGAAGTTAACATGAAAGTCAACATTCATTTGGACAAGATTAAATGGAAGTTACTACAACTGCACAAAAATGATGTAATATGTTCCAAAAATCTTCAATGTATGCTAAAATTTAGTGTTTGATGTGTTCTTCTTGCAGTTGTTCACTGATGTTGTAATTTGTGTTGTGTTAGTTTGTTAGTGGTGTCCTTGTTCACCATGGTTGTTTGTTTCTAGAGGATGGTTGGTCATTTTTTTTGTAACTTCTTCTGGGAAACTTATGATTGCCATTCTTTATGTAATATTTTTGCATTGATTCAATACAAAAAAAAGTACATGGGCTATTTGAAAAGAGGAATCAAGTAAGAGATTTTTTATTATTGACATCTACATATGTACTTTATAAAATTTTAAACAAAGCATCTACGTCTATTTTTACTTCAAAAATTTCAAAGAGGTATCAATTTAAAAAGATTTAAAATCATTTTTTGTTTATATCAATAGGATTTGGAAAGATCTATCTTCCATTCCTTTCCTGAATGGTCACAAAGAAGAGTTAAGTGGTAGATTAAGAGAAAGGCATGTGTATTTTTTAGATGTAGCGGATAGGATTATGTGGGCACCATCCAAATTAGGTAATTACATAATTAAAATGGGATATAAGGTAGTAATGAGTAAGGGAGCCTGAAGTAAGCCTCAAAGAGCACTTTCCTTTTGTTGGAATTCAACAGTGCTACCTAAGGTAGGGTTTTTTTCTTGGTTGGCTATAAAAAGCAAGATTCTGAAAATTGATAGGCTTGCGAAGCTCAGGACTATAGCCCAATTCAAGTGTGTGTTGTGTGATGAGGCAATGGAGGAGGTAAACCACTTATTCATTCACCATCCTTTTGCATATGCATGTTGACCACTCATTACAATCAAATTAAACTAGTATTCACCATTGCCAAATAATTTCTGGGAATTATTTACAAGTTGGCCAGTTCTGTATGTCATTGTTGTTCGCATGCATTTGGAAAGTGGTCCCATCAATATTCTTGTGGACATTTGGTGGGAAATAAATAGATGGATTTTTAGGCATGAGAAAATGAAATTGGCTCAGGTCTTAAGTAAGTTACAATCTTCAATATCTGAAATTACAAATGCATATGTTCACAAAGAAAAAAATATTGGTAGAATGGGATTCAAAACTAATGTAGCAATGGAAAAATATTGTGCTTCCTTTCAAAGGAAGTTTACATTAGAATCCAAAGAAAAAAAATTGATAGAAGTAAAATAGCATGGATACCTCCTCCATCAGATTTTTACAAGTTGAATTTTGATGATGCATCATGAGGCAACCTAGGGATCTCAGGGGAAGGTGTGGTAATAAGGGATCATAGAGGTTTTCTCATTTCAGCCAAATCAATTCATCTTCCTAATGGCATGAATAACCTTATTGAAGCTTAGACTCTTTTGCATGGAATGCAATTGGCAATATTTTTAAAGATCACAAACTTGTAGATTGAAGGGGATTCTTTAATCATTATTAATGCCTGTAAAGAGAGAAGGGTGTATAATTGAAAAATTAAATATTCACTTGAGAAAGCATGGAAGTTAACTTACAATTTAGTGTTTTCCCAGATTAAACACTCATATATAGGGAGGGTAGTCACTTGGTGGATATGTTAGCAAACCTTAGTTGTGATCAAGCACAAGATGGGATTTTGTATGATAAAAATTCAAATAATATCATGAAATATTTAGAAGATATTATTCAAATGGAAAGGATAGTTCAATCTGATATATTCCATGCTTAATGTGGGGTTGACAAAAAGTGCTACGACCCAGATATGCACAATAAATTATTTAAAATTCTTCACAATTGCTCATACTTCATATGTCTATCAAAGATTTAATTTTTGCACAAAATAAATGAAGTTCTATGTGAAAGGATAAATCAATAATTGTACTAGGAATAAATAATAGCTCACACAAGCATATGATGTCACAAGGAATATGATCCAAATATCTAAATATTTTTCGTAAAGGATGAATTTTTATTAGCTAACAAGTGTCAAATTTTTGCAAGAAATAATACTCATGAAAAAATACCTTACTATATCATCATTAGGGTGATAATTTTAAGACATTATGTATCTCCTTTAGGTGTGTTAACCACATCATCAATAATTTTGATTTGACATGAGGTGGATTCCAAGGAAAATTTGTTCATTTGAGGTGTCTTCGTGCTTATTTTTATCTATTAAAGAAGCTATGATGTTTGTTTTGTTGCTCATTTCTATCTAAGGTTCTATTTCATTGACAAAATGGTGGCTATTTTGTAAGAAAATTTGGCTGGATTGTGCTTTTCATAATCTTGCCTAGTCGGCAATGTTGTTTGTAGTGTCGAAAAATGAGTCCCTTGACATTTTCACACTTGATATGGGAATAGTTAATGATAAATTGGATTTAACGTCACCTTGATCTAGTGTTATGAGGTGATTTACACATCCACATTAGGTCTTGGGCCCCTTTTTGAGCTAAATTAACTTAACTCTGCCCTAATTTAATATTATAAAATGTATTTATTTGCATCTTCACATTAAATTTAGGAGGCCTGTAAATCAAGTGGACCTAATATAGTGTTGTCATGTGTTTCACAAATTCACATGGGATTTAGGGCCCTTCTAAGCTAAATAGACCCAATTTTTATTTAATTTAGTGTTGTAAAGTGTATTTATTTAAGCTTTCACATTGGATTTTGGGCCTTAATGCATTTATAACCTTTATATCATCATTAATAGGCCCCTATGACCCCATATTGTGCATCCCAAGGCATATTTTGGTCAAGAACCCGACAATATCAACATAAAAGCTTAAATTCTTCACTCCCTGACACTTTAGCATGAAAAATAGCCCTTGTGGGACCCATTCGCCACCTTGGGTGAATGAGTCCCATTTGGCCTATTTTTAAGGCTTTGAGCGAGAAAAGTGGGATTTTAATTCAAATTTCTTCAATTTCGGCCTTGAGGATCAAATTAATGGTCATATGAGTGGATTTCCTATATAAAGAAGCTTCCAAATCATTATTTCACCTAATAAATCCAAGCAACATAAGCCTACATGCTATCAAGTCAAGAATTCCAAGGTCATTAAGATAGCTTTCAAGATCATTCAAGGGAGAGATTCTTCATCAATTATTGCAGCAATTTAAGATCCATCATCATGTCAAGAATATCAAGCATCAAGCATGTTAGTGAGATAGTGTTGTGACGTAGCATTGAAGATCCAAGACCAGGCATTGTTCTATTCTTATTATCAAAGATCAAGATCTACATTCTTCATGGCCATTTCATGTTGAGTTGTAAATTTATAAGACATCATTCAAGGTATTATTGTCCATGATTCATGTTCCTTGTTTCATGCTTCATGCCTTCATTTCATTGTTTCATCATTCGGTTTAATTACCTAAATGAGGTTTGACCAAGGCAAACCCCCATTCCCTAACAATCAACAAGTTTTCTCCTTTGTGCATGTGTGATTGTAGATCTAGGTATCTTGGAGCTTGGAAGATCATTGAAGATTAGGTTACAAGCTTGTTGGAGTTGTCTCTGCATTTGCAAGGTCAAAATCTTCACTAAAAGATCATCTACAACCTCGAAATCAAGGTTTCGGATCTGGGAACCTGGAGGAACAAAAAGAGAAGACAAAGAAGAGTAGATCCAGACTTTGAATTTCTAGAAAAGCCAAACTAGACTCATTCACCAAGAGTGGTGAATGAGTCTAATTGTAGGTTTTTTTCAGAGATATTTGCAGATTTGGATACCCATTTGGCTGAAACTTGATCCTATGTAGAGACCCTAATCTGGGACTGATTTTCCTAGAATGGAAAATGAGTCCCACCAGGCCTAAAGAGTAGAAATTTCAAGATTTCAGAGCTTCATTCCATCTCTCTTGTGATTCCAGGTGCACACTTTCAGTTTTATAGCTTTCAATTTTGTTTCATGGTCATTTCTAGGTCATTCATTGAAGCATTTCATCAAACTAGGGTTTTGCATTTCATCCTTCATTGCATTGTCTTTCCAAGTCTAAACTTGGTGGTGAACCCCTATTCTAATATGAAATCATACCCTAGGATACCCTATTGTCAGATCTCTTGTCTCTATTCTTGGGGTGATATATCTAGGGCATCTTTGAATGTTAGTTGGAGAAAAGTGATGTTCTATGTTTTAAACCATAAAGCATCGATTTTTCAATTAATTAGTGTTGCAGGATTTTTCGTGTATAGCTAAAATTCACCTATGTTTATAGTAGAAGACCATATTAGCTTTCCTTTGGTAAGCATTATCTTGAATTCTATTTCTGGATTGACTTCTTTGCGGGTACGAATTGAGCCTTTACAGTATTGTTGAAGGCTTTCTATCAGTGTTGTGTGTTCTTTGCCTTCTCTGTTGACTTTTGGGTTTCACTCTGGCCTTTGGATTTCAATCTAGGGGTTTGAGCTTGTATACATAGTGAAAATTATCAGTTTTTTTCTCAACTCGAAGTCCATCTTTTCTTGTCTCTAGTAAGAATTATTTTCAATTCGATTTTTGGGTTGTGGTTTTCATGGTTAAGACTTGAGTCTTTTTAGAATTGTCAAGGTTTTCTATTAGTGTTGTGTGTTCTTCATCATCTATGTTGGACTTTGGGGTTTCAATTATGTATATTTTGGTCATTCTTGTTCTTTGCTGGCTGCATTACATTCGTCCATCTTGCATTTCAAACTAACATCATAGAATATTTCCCTAGAAATAATAGGGCCCCATTTCCAGTCTTGCCATGGGAGAGACCATTTTTAAGCTTCTCTTGAAAAAGAGTAGTTACTTCATGTTTTCAAGGTAGAATGTCCATCAATTCTAAAATGTATGAAGACTATAATAGGAGATTAAATTTTGCATCCTCAAGCCCAAAGGATAATTTTTCCTTCTAATTTGGTCTCGATATTTGTCTCGAATATAATGGACATGGTTCAAAATTTTCTCACTATGTAGATGATTGTTTTTTATTAAATAAGTAAGGTAGGGCCTTGATCCCTTACAAAATCAGTAAAGCCGTCCAGAGAAAACGACCACCAGATAGGAACCACAAAACAAAGGAGACAACCAAGGAAGCAACATGACAACTCCTCTCCCCAAACAATAGGTAGCAAAGAGGAGCCACCAACAAGAACAACCCAGAAGTAGCTAAAAAAGCACAACCCTAGCATAGGAGCTAGGAACCATCTACTTTATTAAATGAAACAATGACCTTCTTAGACTTCTTCTTTCGATTCACAACTATCCATGTTGAATAAAAAATGGGATTAGAAAGATCAAAAGGGGAAGAATCCCCTTCAAAATAAAAAACAAGTGGAACAAAATAAGCATTAGGTGAAGCTTTCAAATCCAAGAAGAAAGAAGTAGGATTTGAAGTTAAGCCATCCTTTTCTAGCACAAAATAAGCAGGGGCCTTCAGGGAGGCATCACACATAGAAAAAGGAGCAACCATATCCAAAAATAGCCCAACAAAATCCATAGGAGGAGTAGCACCATCAACAATAGGAATATTATTCAAAGTAGGAGCAATAGGGGCCTCAGGGGAGGCAACACACACAGTATTAGGAACAACCTTCTCTAAAGACAACACCACAAAATCCACATGAGGAGTAGCATTAGCCACATCATTGTTATTTTTCCTCACAAAAGGAGGGGGCCTTGAATCATCATTAGAAGAAGCAGAGTCCACAATAGGGAACACTATCAATTGTTCACGAAGTGAATTCTTCCACCAAGTAGAAGAGGAAATAGGGTGGGAGCCATGAGAATAGTCACATGCCAAGTGACCAACAACAAAATAGTGTTTGCAGTGAAATGGAAGACCCTTGTAATCCACGTGCAAATGATTGTTAACAAAGTGGTAAAAGAAGCCTTTCTTGAAGATAATTCCCTACTCAAGAGCATTCAATAGTATGATTTGTGGCTGGGTGAAGGACATATTGGGGGGATTTTCCCTAGACACTATCTTTTGCATAAGTTGATTTTTTTCCATCTATGATGCAATTAAGTTGTCCTTTCATTTTAATTCTTCCAACTATCTCTACATGGAACTCAATCAACACCATTTTGATATTAGGGGTGACACTGTAAGAAATTTTCAAAACAAATATCATGCAATAATTTTTTTGTTGACACATCAGTGTCAACAAGCTCTAATTATGAGGCCTCCTTCACTACCTCCTCAAGGTATCAAAGATATTCCTCTCTTGCCCGATATGAATGTTACAACACACTCTCAGTCATCTTTAGTTAATCACAATCTACCATAGGAAGAACAAGGTGAAAAATTGGTTGGCTATTCCTAGTTCACCAAGTTGATGACTACATGCTTTTTGATGTTTTGATAAATAGTATGTAGAAAGCGTATAGAAAAACACAGTCATTTTTTTTTGTAATGTTTTGAGCACATTTTGGAGAAGCTGGCGGAGCTTTTATTTCAAACAATATTTTAATATCCATCAATTTTTTTGATAATCTTTCCATGTAACAACATTTTATAATATAATATAATATATTAGATTTCAGCCTTTTATAAAAAAAGGATTTGGTAATGATGAGATCAAATCAAAATAAAAAAATATAACAAAAGAGGCTCATGACACATGAAGAAATTGAAGAAAATAGAGAGGAGGAAAACCAAAAAGAGATAAAAGAACAAATATTTGAGAAATGAATAATATTGAAGCATTTAGTTTGATGATTTTTTGTTTTGGTGTTGCAATAATGTAGGTTACAAAGAAGAGAAAGTAGTTAAAAACAACAAAATGGAGTAGAAAATAACCAAAGGCTATTTGCAAACAAATATATATCCACCAAAATACAATAATAAGGGAAATCTAGGACAGTAATAGCCAAATCTACAGTCTATAACAATAGTATCAACAAGTTTATAATAACAACAATAATAAAAGGGAAATCTAGGACAACAAAAACCAAATTTACAGGTTGTAGCACAATAGCCAAATCTGCAACCCCAAAAGGTATCTTGCTGCCCATAAACATGACAAATATATACCAGCCATACTAGAAATGGAGAGTAGCAACATATCCAAGAAAATTACAATAATTGGGCCTTTAACCCTTGATTAATACTATGATTTTGACTTCTGAGCACACGATCCACTTGATTGATGCATTGAATTTGTAAATCCATATTTAAGTTATTTATGGGATTTTCCTGTAGAAGAGAGAAGAGAGAAGCAAGACAATAAAATATGTCAGATTAAAGATTTAGAATTGCAAATTCCTGATGAGCATTATTGTTGTTAAACATTGCTTTACATCTATTTCTCCAAAGATGCAACAAAATAACATGATGAACTCCATCAACAATAATATTATTATGTAGCCCAACTCCAAGCAAGGCCTTCTTGGATTTAGGCTACATAATAATATTATTATACACTTCAACCTACCCATTGGGGGCAAGATGAAGTGTATAATGATTCAACCTATTAATTGCCCTTTTTCTAGTTTAATGATTGTTGAAGAAAGGAACATTCAAGATACCATCAATGATGGGGTGGATGAAGATTATGCAAATGTGAAAATAGTGAATGTGGAAGAGTTCAACAATATGATAAATGTGACTATAGAAATAAATCCAAGTATGTCCTCAAACCCACATTTTGATGATATTGATATTAGTTATTTTAAAGAACATTGATATTCCAATAGTGAGATCAATTTTAGTATTGAAAAATGGAAACACAAAATGAGAATGAAATCACTTGTATGAGTGAAAATGATTTTTTTTTTTTAATTGAAAGAAATGTCTTGGATAATCTTCCTAGTAAGATTTTTTGGAAAAAGATGAGAACCCATGCAAATAAATTATATAAACTATTTTTTATAGAAAAAGTCTAGGATTTTAATGTCATCTCAAGATATAATTGATGAAAATGTGGAAAATGTGAAAAGTAATGAAAAATTTAAGATTTTTTTTTAAATCTAAAAAGAAAGATGACTCAATGAAATAATTTATATCTAGTGTTGCTAATTCTATTGATTCTATTGGAAATAGATTTGATCTAAATATATGAATGCAACACAATGAGCTATAGCAACTACTTTAGTTAATAAACTAGTTTCAAATAAAATAATGATAAGTAAGAATTTAAATTTATAAATATAAATCCTAAAAATTTGAGAAGAGCCACAAAGAGAAGAGAAATATTGAAAATAATCCAATTAACCAATGTTGGAGTTTTAGTGGTAGACTCCCAAGGTCTGACATCCAATTAATAATGAAATCAAATCTTAAATTGAAAAATATTGGTATGATAATACAAGGGTATGATCTAATGTTAGAGATGTTTTAAAATTAAGAGGGGTGAAAAATTCATAATCCTCATCCAAAAATTCTATTAGACATGACTTAAACATAATTATATAAAAAAGATAGATGATTTAGTGATCAAATATTACCATAAGTCAAAGATCATTTGAGAAAAGTAAACCAAGTGGTATGTGAAAATTAATAAACAATGATTTTTTTGTTACATTGTAAAACTCATGTGTAATCTTGTTATTATTATGCTGTTTTTTGATACATACATTGTAATTTGCATCTAATGAAATTATGTAAGAATGTGGTATTAATATGCCACCTCAAAGAATCGAGGAGTTTATAGCATGTTTGTTTCGTGAAACATCTAATGGACATTTACTTTATTCAAAAGGATGTATTTCTAGAAAATGTAATAGATGTGGCAACCTTTCATTTTTAGGAGTATGTATGCATGAAAGTATTTCACATGATTTTGGACAACAATTAGTGGATGTGAAAAGATTAAAGAATGTTGAATATTCTTTAAAGGATGAAAAAATTGGAAAGTTTTGCAAGTTACTCACAAAAAATAGTTAAAAAATAAGTACACATTCATAATGGGTACCATTTTAGGGCGTGATCTCAAACTATAACAGGTACCCATTCTGGCAGGGTGCGTATTCAGGCTTGAGTTCCCATACCTAAATGGGTACCTGTTCGTATCAAAATTTTATTTTTGCCTATCATTTCCCCTATATGTGGACCCAACTTCTCGTGGGTACCCATTGTATGAGATAAGGTATATGCACTCTAATATCTTGACATGAAAAAATAGTAGACATTGTGAATGAATAAATATTTGCGAAAATGAGGGATATGAATAAGATAAGGTAAAAAAAAGTGTAATTAAAACATGTTGATCCTATAGATTTATGCCACACATATTTCAAATTTAATTGTGGTGGAGTTGAGAAACTAGGTAGGGTGGCACATTTAAGTGGGACACACAACACCTTCTAGATTAAATGACTTAATTTATCCTCCTTTAGACTATTTTAATATCATAGAAACAACTAAAATTATTTCATTCCATTGATTTTTAGCTTTTATAATGCATTTTCAAAGCATGAGCAATCCAATCTAGGTGGCCATATACAAATCTTAGATTTGGGAGGATCATTTAACATGTGTGGTAGGTATATCCTACATGGTTGATAATTTGAACCTCACAACATTGGATGACAAAATGGGATCTTTAGAACATGCTATAGACACTATTAAAGCATAAAGGAGGGGGGATTTTTTTATGTGTTATAGTTGCAACTACCTTGATAGACATGTAGGAAAAACATGGAAGCATGTGCAAGTTTGGTGTACTATTTATTAAATTTTCCAAATCTCTTTGGATTGAATCTACACCTTTCACATTTGGGAATTTGTGCAACTTTATGGAGTTTAATTTAAATAGGTTATGATAGTGCATAATGAGTCATGCATTGTATAAAATTATTGGCAGCCCCAAACAATGGTCCCCTAATTTATTTTCTATTACAAAATAAAGATATGACATGAGACTATTAGAATATTAAGGATTATGTTAATATAATCACTTTAGTGAGTTGTGGTTTATTATTAGCATTTAAATAACTAGTTGCATTCTTATAGAATAGTAGTTTGAGAAGTTAATTGAAAAGGATTTATATAATCCATATTGTCATACATTGAAAATTAACTCAATAATATGATTATTATTATTTTTAACTATGCAAATGTAGATGGTAGTTGATTTTTCCAATATGTATTGGAGCTCCTAGAAAAAATACTAGAGATGCTAATTAATAATTGCATAGAAAAACAAACCTACTACTAACGTGAACATTGGATCTCACCATGGAATTCCTAAAATAGTAGATCGACTATAAGGAAGGAGTTACAATGCTAACTTATGTGTGTCAAAATTGATTTTTTTTTTGTTAAAAAGGATAGATCACATTAACTGCACATTAATCAATTTTTATTGCTTTCAAACTCTAGTGCATATAGAGTTTGTTGTTGTGTAAGGATCTACCTAATCATGTCAAAGGAAAGAAGTTGTTCATGTATCAACACCTCTATCTACATCAAAAACCTTCTTCAATTGACTAGTATTAAATAATAGTATAGCCACAAGCTATCAAATGATGTACAATATAATAAGGTCATAAATTACATTGGAAGTTGTCATTACTTTTGTATCAAATAACTGTCACAATGTTTTATCATTTCCAATCTATGAAACAAGTGTATATGTATAAGAAAGTTTTTCTTGAGAAAATGATTAATAGGAAGAAGTTTGAAGGAGTACTTCATGAATAAGAGAGACAAAAATGAGCATAACTAGTCTTCATAAGATTAAGGGTATTAAAATATTTTCAAGGATTTATTTTTTCTTATATATAAAATTAGGAAAAATAAAAATGAGTTGTAAAAAATAAGAATATAAATAAGATTTAATGTTAAATTGGTAATAAGATCTTTTGTGTAATATTGAAAGTATTTTATTTTAAAAAAAAATATATAAAAGACATTGTACAAAATACATTATTAACAGGAACGACACCTTCAAAATTTAATAATATTTAACTTAATTATCTCATTGAATATTTGTATTCTCTAGACCGCCTATATTATACTTGACAAAGATAGTAGAAACTGACAGCAGCTCTCCAATCCCACAAATGCACCAGAACATGGATGCATGCCACATACTCATACAAACAGAAAGTACGAGACAATATAGACTGCTCATATTATACTTGACAAAGATAATAGAAACTGACAGCAGCTCTCCAGCCCCACAAATACACCAGAACATGGATGCATGCCACATACCCATACAAACAGAAAGTACGAGACAATATTTATTTAAATAATGACATGCATCCACGCACCAGTGTATGAGACTGGATGCACCGGTGCATTTATGAGACTGAATAGCTGCTGCCGCATTTGTGTGGCTGGATAGTCACTGCTGTAGAGAGTCACATGCTTGTACTATCCAATAAGACATCAAATAGATACAAAACTGGAGGCATCAATGATTGAACTTCCCCTTCAGCTGAAGCAGCACCGCAGACGTTGCCTTCGCGGCCACTGTGCTCGTCTGAACGATGTTTAGTGCTACTGTATCCTTAAATCATTTTCACTCTCTCAATCCCAACCTTATCACTAATACTATAAATGAATACGCCATCTGGTCCCCTGTGTAGCAGTCTGTTATCGGCAGTTTATGTGGGTTATGGTGATTCAGATCACTGATTTACCTCTGCACCGGTCATCCGACATAGTGGATGAAGCCTTAAAGGCATCGACAGTGTCTCCATGCATATACCATAATAAGTTAATGGGGAATAAAATATTCTAAGTTTTCATAGTCTATGATCAATGAGTATCGAGATTTTTGGATAATAAGTTAATGGGGAATAAAATATTCGAAGTTTCCACAGTTCATGATCAATGAGTATCAAGATTTCTGGATAATAAGTTAATGGGGGATAAAATATTCAAAGTTTCCATAGTCCATGATCAATGAGTATCCAGATTTCTAGATAATAAGTTAATGGGAAATAAAATATTCGAAGTTTCCACAATCCATGATCAATGAGTATCGAGATTTCTGAATTGCAACTGTGTGTCGATGAAAATAAATCACACAAAGTTGAAATCCAAAAATATCTATAATCATTCTCAATTTTGTTTAGTGAAACATTACATTAGAAAATGTTAATTGAAATATTAAATTGTCAAATACAAAATAAAATACCAACTTCATGGTCACTGTGCTTGTTTGAACGTCGATGTTCAGTGTTACTGCATCCAGAAGCTTCTGGAAGTTACAATACTCAATATTTTTTCACTGCCCCCAGTGTACCAGTTTGTCATCGTTAGTTTATGTGGGCCATGTTAATTGAAATCACTGATAAAAGATTTGAGGAAAAAGTTAAGGGGGAATGAAAGAGTCAATTTTTCATATCTGTTTAGTCAAGCTTGACATTAGGAAATTTGAAGCACACTGTACATTATCACTTATTGTACAAAATATTAATTGAAGTACAACATACGGAATTTATCCCTAAAATTAAATATTATCTTTAACCTACATTGTTATCTGTCATAGAAAATATTAATTCAAGCAAGACATAGGAATCAAATTTCATCTTCAACATACATTGTCATTTGTCCAAAAAAATAAAATAAATTAAAGTAAGACATTCAAAATGCAGTCTCCAAAATAATATATCATTTTGTCTTTTTTAGTACTCTCTTAGTTAACTATTAAATGCTAATTCAGTTTCTAATATAATTTTAAGATAAGTAATATTTATATTTAGATAAGTAAAATTTTAATATTTTAAAATAATTAAAACGTGATTTTATATTTTCTAAATATGTATGTTTTTAAAAGATATAAATATTCTAAATATGTACATATACATTTGTATTTAAAAAATATAAATCAAATTCTAATTATCTTAAAAAATAATTACTTATCTTAAAATTATGTTATACATATATAATTCATATTATTATATTATATTATATTATCTATATATATATATACCTTGTAAACACAAATATATCTATAAATAATATAATATTATATAATAATTTGAATTATATATAATTTATATTTTTAAAAGATTGTATATGTTTTTAGATATATATTTATTGAAAATTATATATGTAACTTACCAAATTACATATATATAATCCTTTAAAAATATAAAAATTTACTTATATATAATTCATATTAGATACTATATTATAATTTTATATATGTTGTCTTTTTTTAGAATTATATGTAATTTTAGGGTTAGGATTATGATTAGGATAAGGGTTAGAATTAGGGTTAGGAATATAATTAAGGTTAGGGTTAGCATATCTATCTTTAGAAAAACTATACTAAGTGTAATATTTTATTTATCATTTGAAATACATATAACAACTTCTAATAAGAATTAGGATCATTTTTGAATCCTAATTAAGGGGAAAATTATGTACATTTTTCTTAATGGAAAATAATAGAGCAATGGACAAATATTTTTTGAGGTATAATTGGGAAAAAAATATTTGATAGATAAGACCTTTATTTCCAAGTGCAACTAGATTAGTAAGGAGATTTCTACAATCAAGGTCCATAAATTATTCCACCTTCTTGTTATTCTCACTTATAATACCATTAACAATAGCATAAGCTACTTCTTTATATAATATATTTCTTCTACGAGGATCCTAACAAGTGTAAAAATTACTCCTATATTAACCGTAACCTCAATTTCATCCTAGTGAGAAGGTAGAAATACTTGATTAATTATTTGATGAGCAAAAAACTCATTTATACAAAGGAGAAATGCAATTGTAATACATCTAACTACATTAAAATCATAACCATATGTTTTCTAAACTAGGCAGTTGGTAAACAATGTAATATGAAATCTACACTAACATTCTCCCCTTTATTACATTGTTCTTGCAAATGTACCCTAAAAAAAAAAAAAATCATCTTGCTAAGAGACTAGGCAAGTATATCAACTACTTGAAAATCTGTTGGGCAGCACTGGAGCTAGATGTAGTGGTTCAAGAAATTTTATTGAATGTAATGAAATTCGACCTCAATCTGCAGTGTTCTTTTATGAAAATTAGATTCTTCACAAGCTTCAACACATCTAGATTAATGACAAGGCGACTGTGTAGTACCCCACAAGCGAGTTGGCATGTATGAAAAAAGGGGAATTAAAGCGCTTTGAATTTGATTTAGTACCTCGCCTAACGGGAAGTAAATTTGGAAATAATTCCCTCTCACTTGAAGCATGGGACAATGTAGTGGCTTTCTCTATTTAAAGTGGAGAGTGATACCCTCACTATTTTATCCTTCCCAAAATTGCCTGAAGCTCATTTTGAGAATGGACACTCCTATATGCCTCGCATGTTCACGTCATTAGATGACCTTTTGCAAGTTCTATTTTAGACCAACGATTGAAGGTGATAATGAAACATTCAACTAGTAGAGACTAGCTATTAAGTTGATACTTGGTGTTGATTTCCTAAGGGATATTGACCATTATAGGGTAAACACATATATCAATTCATGTTTTGTGGCTTCTCTCTTGGATTTAGGAGAGAAAAAGGAGTTGGTGGGGGTACTGATGTAAAAATTGTTTAAGAAGCACAACCTAAGTGGGCTTGATGTAACCTTGGAGGTACCAAGGCATGGGGTTGATGTCCTGAGGCTATGAGATATCCACAAGATGCGTGAGGTGGGCATTGAGGTGGAATGGCTCCCATTCCTTGGAAGTTTTCACATGGTGTCACTAGCACAACATAGAGTTTTGACACACATGGGTAACAATCTGGAGCCAATATCTGATCTCCAATGGATAGTGGATTTTGACACCAGTCCTAAAGTGGTGTGAGGAAAGAAGTTAATCTCCTAAAAAAAATTCGTTTTCTTTGTGCATCTTCCCCACTTTCTAGTATGAGGTTTTTTTTTTTCTGTTTTGGTCTCCTCACGTAAAGTAACAAGTATATGTGTCTTTTTGTTCTAGTCCAATGTCCATCTTTACTCTGTAATATTTTTATGTTTTATATATGTAATCTAATAACTTTTATTCTATTAATAATATTTTAGGCTTTTTTCCTTTTATAAAAAATTTCTAGATTGTCACAATAAAAAATAGATGGATTTTCTTCATGAATGTTCATGTCATGTCTAGGGTGCAACATAATAAAATTGATTCACACATAACTTCTCATGTAGCACAATTTTTAGCCTCAATGAACGAGAGAGAAAAAAATAGCTTTGTTCTTAATTATCTGAGATGAAAAACAAATCATGTTGTTGGATTCCTATCATTAATAGATCCAACATAGTCTGAGTCGGTATAACCATGCAAGAAGAACTAAGGGTTTTTTTTGTATTCCAAACCATAATCAACTGTACCTCAGATATATCTGAAAATAGGCTTAAATCTGCAACTCAGTGATATTTCTTTGGCTCCTACATAAATATCAAAAGATAGATGATAGCAAAGCATAAGTCTAGCCTGGTATAAGTCAAGTAAATAACACTCCCACCAAGCTTCTTGTAGAGAGTTGCATCTACTTGAGGTGAATCCTACAATTGAGAGAGTTACAAACCTTTCTTCATTGGAGTCAACATAGTTTTACTATTAGAAATCCTATATTTTTCTAGGAGTTTCTTGGCATGTTTCATCTATGAGATAAAAATGTGATGCTTCTTTTTCCATATCTCCATGCCAAGATAGTAGTAAAGTAGCCCCAATTCTTTCATGTTGAAGGATATATAGTTCATTTTTTACATTGAATCGATGTGATTGTCTAAGCTTCTTGTGATCACAATACCATCTACACACAAAACAAGAATGACAATATTTGTGCCTACCTTCTTAATATAGAAATTTTAATTTGAGGGGCTATGAGTGAAACCATGTTAAAATAGGTGACCATCTATTTTAATGTATCATGTTCTATTATCTTTCTTAAGTCCATAAAGTGACTTAATGAGATGACACATATTTTAAGCACATGATGTTTGTCAATGAAAACTTCTGGTTGAGTCATGCATACCTATTCTTTTAGATCACCATTTCAGAGAGAACTCTTGATTTCTATCTATTGAAGCTTCCATATTTTATATGCTTGCAATGCATAAAAGCATCTGATTCTTTTGATCCTTTTAGTGGGTGTAAAGGTCTCTTCACAATCAATTCCATCCTAGTGAGAATATCCCTTTGCAACAAGTCATGCTCTATATTTTTTGATCGATCCATGTTCCTTGTATTTTTTTTGAAAATCCATTTGCAGCTAATGGGTTTCTTTCCTATAAGAAGATCGACAAGTTCCCATGTCTAATTCTATACTAGTGAATCAAACTCACCACCGATGGAATTCTTCCACTATAATTGACATAGTGCCTCTTGAACTATATTAGGTTTGGTGCTATCAATAACTGAACTCATCAGTGCGAGATTTACCTCATTTATTTCTTGTCTTCTTGTTCTAGCTCTTAATGAAATATATAGAATGGAGTTTATGTGGGAGTCCCTAATGGTGATTTAGACCCATTTTGGATGTTGATGTTGTTGATGTGAATAATTATTTTCCAGATCTTCTCCTTGCATCTCATCTTCTTTGTGAGATTATTCTTCATGTTCACCATATGATTGTGAGAGAAATTTATGAGAGGTGGTTAGTTTCAAATCTCCTTTGTGTGTTGATAGTCAAATGATGGCTCATCACATACCATGTCTTGACTATCAAAAATATTTTATTTCTTATAATCCATGAGATATTACAATTTTGAAGTAGTACTATACCCCAAAATGATACACTTGAGTGTCTTGGGATTGATATTCTTTCTCTTGTTTATTGGGACATGCATATATATTAAATACAACAAAATTATCTCTAAGATAGGAGATTGAAGACTTATCACCACTCCATACATCTTCTAATGTCTCATATTGAAATATATTTGTAGGTGCCCTATTGAGAAGATACATAGTTGTTTGCTCTACTTTTCCCGAAAGTGATCCTCTAACTTAGTTATGGAAAGCATGGAATGAGCCATCTCCATGATGGTTTGATTTAATCATGTTTCAATTCTATTCTACTGGGGTGTTAGGGGTAGTTAAGTGTTGCTTGTAGTTGTGATGCTTCAAAAAATCCAAGAATTTATTTGACATGAATTCCCCCCTCGATTTGAGTGGGGGAGAAGAAGAGGTCACCCTAGCTACTATACAACTCACTAGTAGATGTCTTGAAAGAGTGCAAAAGGCTTCACTCTTCTTCTTGAGAAAAAAACACCCATTTCTTATGAGAGAATTCATCCAAAAATAACTAGAAGTACAAGAATCCTTGAAAGGAAGCAAGTGGGGGCCTACATAGATTGGTATGCACAATCACAAGATGTTACTTCACATGGAAAGTAATCAGCTCAAATGGATCTCAATGTTGTTTTCCTACTTGATACATCCAATATATATAAAAAAATAATACAAAATTTGAGGAAGTCATCTCACCATCTCCTTAGTTCACTAAGCTAATACAAGGAACTGACAAAAAGGTTCCAATATCGATAATTTCATAGTGTAGTAGATTCGATTATGGAGGTAAATAGAGAAACTACAGAGGATGAAATTGCATTTAGTGAAAATAAAATATCTTTCATAAAATATTTATAAATTATCATACCTTATAGTGAGATAAAATAGGATTCAATGCCTCCCTTGACTAGGAACTCTACCTTAATAGGTAAACCCATAATGGGTTGTGCAGGATCATCATGGAAAAAATAGGCCCTTAAGTGGCAATGAAAATTTAGAAAATCATAGTTAGGCAACTTGATGTAAAATTTTGAATAAGTTATCTATATTACCTCAAAATAATGTAAGAATAGAATTTTTAAAAAATTCAATGAAGTTTCTAAACTAGTAGGTTTATTTAAAAAATATATATATCTATTTGGTGAAAATTTGAAATTTCAATGCAACACTACTTAATTTTCAGGGAAAAAATAAGAATTAGGTGTCTGTCTGACCACCCTAACAACAATAAAATGATAATATTTTTTATAATATTTTATATATAAGTAGAGGACTCATGTCCCAATGTGATGCATGTTTTTTTGTAATTTTTTTCCAAGTAAATAATTAATTATGAATTTTGTATTACAACTTTTAAAAAATATAAAAACTTGTCTGTCTAACCACCTTAACTTGGTCAAAACTTAATGAAATTCAATTATTTTGTTTTTAATTCTATAGTATGCAAAGCATATAATGTGGCGCATGTTTTAGATTCAAAAAATGTGATACCATTTAAAAGCCATAGATGTTTTTCAATCAACCTATCAATCAAGACTTTAGTCGTAATTCAAATAGAAAATGAATAATAATTATTTATTAAATTTAAAGTAAAAAATAATTTATATTGGTGGAAATATGAGAATATCCTTTAAAAACACTTTTCATTTCATCAATTTTGGGTAAAAAAAAGTGATCAGCCACACGGACCATCATATCACTTACATATCGCCACTTTTTGGTCCATCATGATCCTGCACATACCCTAATAGTGGTTTACAATTTTGATGAGGAAGGAAATTTGTAAAAATTCTGAAACATTCAAAATTTCATGTTTTAAAGGGTTTGTTCGAACTACGGGGTTCACACAAACCCAAAAGAGGGGTTCGGTTGAACCCCTAGTTCGAGCGAACCCCCTTTTGAATGGTGGGTTCGCTCGAACCCTATGATGTCATGTTTCTTCATAGAAACGAATGGAAAATTCAAAAAAAAAGGGGGTTTGTGCGAACCCCCCTTCGAATGAACCACCCTTCACCCTTTCGAGCGAAGGGGGGTTCGTTCGAAGGGGGGTTCACTCGAACCCCCATTTTTTGCCCTTCTCCCCCTCTTCCACCAAATTTTAGTAGATTTCTGCCCTTCGAAGCTCGGGTTAAGGATGAAAATGGAGGAGAATTTACAGACCCAATTGGAAGATGGTAGTTCTCAGAATGAGCTATCCAACGAATATAATTTTAATATGTTTTGGTTTTATTATGTATGTGTTTTTTCAGTTTTCTTAAACATAGGTTTTTCACCAAAAATCAAGCTCTTTGTTTGGCACATGTGGAAAAATAGTAGATTATCAAAATAAATTTTTAAAAAATATGTTCGTACTGGGTATTTATGTCCTTGATCCATTAAAAAATAAAATTGAATTTCGATACATACATAAAACGTTATGTTGTATATAGTCCACCTATGTCTGAATTACAATTGGTTTGACTTCAAAACTTGATTAAGGAAAAAATATTCAATAAAAAACTATGAGACCAAATGAAATTGCTAGCTATCGTAGTTATAAATCCAAATTCAAAAAAATTATAATTTTATCCTTCATACAAAAAAAGTTATGTTGTATACGGTGAGCATCACTTTTTAAAAATGTTGTTTCTTGAAAAAAATCAGTTTTCGTGGGAGATGGAAAAAGAAGTGCAATCTGATTCCAAAAAATTTTAATTTTTTTTTTTAGAATCTATAGACAAAATTTGATGAGACTCTAGTTTGCATCATCTCCAAATTCCTCATGGTTTAACCGCTATAGGTGCCTGAATGTGAAGATTTGGTTAAAAATAAAAATTTTTGTGTCCAATTTGGCCAAAAATTGTAAACCATTATTGTGGTATCACCCTAGAATATTATGATTTAGAAGCTAAATTATAGAAAATAGATTCACTTTCAATCTAGGAACATAGAGAACATTTGTGAGGGTACAACTTCTTAACTCAAGATGAATGATGAAATTTCAAATTCCTTCTAAAACATACTCCTTATTGTCTTTGATTTGAACCCAATCTATAGTGGGTTTATTAGTCAATGTATCAAATAGCTCTCTATTTGTTGTCATATGCTTGCTAGCACCAGAATCAATCAACCAAATATTCCTTTTTGGTTGTGAGGTTTTGGAGACAAGAACAAAATGTTTATGGACATCGGAATTGACAATGTTTGGTATTTCCTTATTGGATGCATCATATTTTTGGGTTGTCACACATCCTTTGTACTTCATTTGGTGAGGATGTTGTTTTGATTGTTGAGAATCACTATGAATAGATCCTTGCCTTATTTATTTGAATTGGCTTGAGTCAAAGAATTATACCAATAATTGTCACTATCATGCATGTTTGTAGTGTAAATGTGACACCGTCAATTCAACTTTTAAGGATTCTAATATTGTTTTTGTTTCTTAAGTGGTTGATTTTATGGTGGTCCCTTTTGAAACTTCTAACCACACTATTGTCTCAAGATTGGTGCTTTGTCTTCAAACTCATCTTGCATTGATTAGATGGATTCTTCTTTCTAGAGAAAATTTACCAATTCTTTAAATGAAACCACATTATTTTTTATTCTTAATGGCATGAAAAAATTATGGAACTAGTAAGGAAGAGCTCTCAAAGTGATCAGGACCAATATTTTTTCCTCCACCTTCTCTTTGAGCACTACAAGTTCTACTTATAGTTCTCACATCTGACACAAGAAATCCTCCACTTTCTCACCATCTTTCATACTAAGTATATGAATATTTTACTAGAGATGGAGGGTTTTTTTAGTTATTCACCTTGTATATGGTGGATAGAGTGTCACACCTTTGACATTTTTTGCATCCCAAACATGTGGTTTAACTTTTCTATAGATGTTGAGTGTGATCAACATCAAGGCTTTCACATTGGCCTTATCATACTTCATCTACTCATCAGTGTCAATTGGATGCTTCACTACACTAATAATAATCCCTTATAGCTCTTCAAATTGGAGAATCATGTGCATTTTCATATTCCATGCTGCATAGTTAATCCCTTTTAGGAGCTAGGCATTTGAAAGGAGAAACTTTGGTATTGACACATGATGAAACCCAAAAAACAAATTATTCCACAAAAATATATTTATTATTATTTTTATTTTCATATACACACCCTTTCATAGGAAAAGAGAAGCTTGGAGACAAGCTTAGTATACTTATGTAGTGGGACATGGATCTTGTGTTGGTTTTCTACCTTGTGTTCATCATATGCATCATAACCTTCCTTGAGTTTGACATGTAAATTATTTTCTTGGAATCACACATCAAATATGAAGTACTCTTGTATCCCAAACTAAAGTAATTTATCTAATTTTTGATGTCTTGGGGAGCATATAGTAGAGGAAAGTAGAATTTGGTGGTCTTTGGGGCTTCATCTTAGCCTCTTAGTTGTTTCTCATATTCATGGTTTCTCACAACACTATTGCATCAACTAGCACAATTGACATCCATCCAAGATTACAAATCTTCCACTCTTGGGGAATATGTAGGATTGGTTCATAAGCTTCATATTCACACAACTTTTTGCAATGATTTTATAGCATCAGTGGACCTTCTTTTGGTGGCTCTAATTAAGTGGTGATGGGAAAGGTTTCTTAACACTTCTTTGTAAATTATGCTTAAATTTTTAAGAATTCACGTATGCACCATGCTTAATCTTCAATTCACTATTATAATTATCTCTTCAAATATATTTTCCTCTCTTATATCCAACTAAACTACAAATATATATAAATTTCAAATACTGATACTCCAAAACCATAAAAAATATAGTAGCAGTGTCATTTGCAAATGACCTTGACCATCTTTGACAAGAATAAGTTCTTAAGAATAAACTCAATTTTTTTTTTTTACCTTGGACAATGGAGTATGAAAATTTACATTAGTAATAAGGATTATTCAAAGCAATACAAAGAATTCATGTCTTACCAGATTTTTATGCCTTTTCCTCCTTGCAATACGTCTGATCCATCACTCTACACATCCATTTTCTGCATATTACTAGATGAAACTTCATTTTGTTCATAACATCATGATCACAAAGTTATATTTGTATTCCTATTTTAAAATTCCATAGTGGTCCTGCTCTACACACAAAAAACTTGTATCAAATGCCCAACAAACTTTATCGTCACCTTTTTTTGGATCTTTACTCCAACTTCATACAAGCAAAACATAGGCAAAAATAATCAATAATTCTTTGATACCAAAATGAGAAGGTAAAAATACTTGATTAATTATTCTATGAAAAAAAAGCTCGTTTATGCAAAGGAGAAATGCAATTGTAATACATCTTACTGTATAACTACCTATAACTACATAAAAATCATAATCATATGTCATCTAAACTAAATGGTTGCTAAACAATGTAATATTAAATCTACACTAACACCTATGTGAGTGTTGTGATATTGAAGATGAACATAAAATTTCTAGATGAATATGTCTCGTGTTCAATATATGTATAATCCTTTGTTATAATTATACATAATTTTAGGGTTAGGTTTAGGGTAGAATTATGGTTATAATTAGGATTAGGGTTGAAATTAGAGTTAGGGTTAGGGCTAGAATTAAGTGTAGTGTAGTAAAATGCATACCCTTGCATTTTCACACTTTTTTGGGCCTGCCTTGATTTTTTTATCCTTCTTTATGGCTTAATTGGTCCTATTTTGTGTCCACAAGCCCTATGAATGATATATTTTTCTCGTTGATCCCGACATTGTCCAATGCATAAGTGATCCCCTAATGACTCTGATTGGTGTTTTCTTGATTTCTAGTCAGGACTAAAATGCCACTAAGGGCATTATTGTCCCCACAAGGTCCTGGGACCCTAATTTTGAGGTATCTTATTTGGTCCTCTTTTGGTTTCTGTGCCCCAAGTTTCATCACTTGGGACTAAGATGCCACCTAGGGTGTCTTAGTCCTCCTTGAGTCATTTTTGGGATTGAATTTCAAATTCTGGTGAGATTTAACCTCCTTCATTTAATGAATTCATATGTCGGATTAGTGTGATACAATTTTGAGATATTAAGAAGAGATAAGTATAAATACAAGGTTCATTCATTCATTTTCATCCTAATAATTCATGAGAGCATCCTAGCAACTTGAGCATTCATTCCTACTAAGGAAAATTTATGAGATCAAGTGCATTCAAGAGAAAATCATCAAGCATTTAGATCCATCATCAAGATTCAAGCATCATGTCAAAGGCTATTCTTGCATCACGTGTCTTGTTGTGCTAACATTTTTGATGTAGGGTTTTGATCTAAGCAAGCAAACAATTCAAGATCTATCAAGTATTTCAAGATTCATATCCATTGCAGCCATTTCACACAAGTTTGTAGCCTTTACAAGGGTTTGGTGAGTTGTAGCATTGCATGTTTTTCATTCACCATTTCCTTTATAATTTCTATTTCATTTCAAGGTTTAATTACCAACAAGGGGTTTGACCAAGACAAACCCCCATTCATTAACAATCGACAAGTTTTTCCTATTTTGTCCATTTGTGTTTGTAGATCTAGGTTGAAGACTTGAAGATCACTTAGAATGAAAAGTTGTCAAAGTTGCAAAGTTGCATTACAAAGTTATCATCTTCATGGAAACTCACCTACAGGTCAGATCCGACTATTTCACAACTTGAGATTCGGAAGGAAGCACTTGCAGATTTGGGAGCTCAGGACCACATTCATACTTTTTAGAAATTCAGATTGGGACTAAAATTCCAAACTGGGCATTTTAGTCCTCCACAGTATATCTTTTAGAGATTCTTTGGGATTCTATTCCAACATTCAAAGATTCAGTGTTTACCCCAAAAAATAGCAGTAGGACTAAAACACCATCTTGGGTGCCTTAGTCCTCCAAGGCATATTTTGGTAGTTTGTGTACATTTCTAGAATCCACAATGCATCTCCAGGCTTCCCAAGTACACATACCCTAACTTGGATTTGCTCATTTTTTTAGTATTTACATCTCTCATTTAGCTCATTTTAGGTTGTTTGCATATCATAGTGTGTTTTCAAACATTGTCTTTTCCAAGCATTTTCTTGGTGGTGGACCCCTTAAATCCAAAGAAAACCCCTTCCTAAGTCCTCATAATTATGTATTAGCTCACCTTGAGAGGTTGATAGTCAATCCTATTAGGGTTCTTAGGACATATTTGAATGAACTAGATAGAATAGGAAGGTTACCCTTCCCTATTTTATCTATGGTTCATTTTGGGGAGCTCGACTTCTTTGAACATTCTTCCTTTTTTGATTTGGAGTGCTTTAGAGTCCTAGATCTAGGTTGCATTCATTGCATTTTGCATTAGTGAAATTACATCTAGGGTTTCCTATTTTTGCATTAGTGAAAGTGCATATAGGTTGCATTTTTACTTTCTTGCATCATTTCATTTCATTGAAAATCTAAAAAGTGCATTGTTCATTCCCTTAATTGGATTTAGTGTTGGACTCAAGGGAACACTGAGAGGGGGGGTGAATCGGTGTTCAACAATTTTAAACTCCATCAATCTAAAACTTGAAACCATTTCATCATTGCATTAAGGAAAATATGTATACATTCAAAGTAAACATTCATAACACCATAACACATAGATTTTTATGTGGAAACCCTGTTAGGGGAAAAACCATGGTGGAGGTTAATCCACAATTTGAGTACTAAAATATAATTGTTTACAAAAGGAATGCGCATGCATTCAGGCACACTGCCTAGAGATCACTACTCAGAGAGAAAGGCTCACTACCTTAGAAAATTTAGATTAAAACCATATGAAGGGGTGAACTAAGATAGTAGCATCTACTTATGGTAGGTGATAGTTTCAGTGAAGCTCATAGATCTAATTCTAGATCTTCTTTTTGATTTTATACTTTGCTTTGCTATGTTCTAATCTTTTCTACTCTTCGCATCACTTATAATCAAGTTCACACTACTGCACTGCTGAATCTCACAATTCGCACTTCTACACACACACACTTCCATTCCCATTCTAAATGATAAAACCAATCTCTTATATATATCTACAATCAAGAATTTATTCATCCACTAGTTAGCTTTATAAAATATTAAGTTACTTTTTATTTTTTCGGCCAAATCCACCACTAAATCTTTATGCACATCCTCCAAATTCAGTTAAGACAAAGAGAGGATGCAAATAACACAATCGAGCACAAATAATTATGACTAATTATATCTTATACATCCGCAATTACTATCCTTGCTGGGTCGGCCTTATCACACAAATAATCAAAAAATTAGTGCACTGGATCTTCTAGATCATGTACCAGTGAGTGCACTTCAAAACCAAGATACTGTAAGCATAAAAAAATCTTCCTCAAAGATCTACAACCCAAAATATTTGCCTCATAGGATGTTTAGATCAACTTTTATGCCTTTGAACCAGATGCCCTGTTCTTTATTTTGTTCGACCGGTAGGAACCAAAATTATACTGGACATTCGGATGCAAGACTTAAGTTGCATGACTTGGGTTGTCATCAGTGAAAAAACTTACAAGACATATGCCTACAATCTCCCCAGCCATATGCCAACAATCTCCCCAACCATATGCCAACAATCTCCCCCTTTGGCATTGATGGAAACACTTAGTGAAAAATGACTAAGTTTTAGAATCATTATAGGTACACTGTGAAAAAATTTACTGCACTTTCCCCCCCTGAGATTTATAAGGAATTCTCTCCTCCTATACTACTTTCTTTTCTCCGTCTATGGGGCATTTTTCACTGCATTCTCCCCCCCTTTGAAATCAATGACAAAGCATGGATGCCATATGCCAAAAAGACAAAAAGTGATATTGACAAGATAGAGACAAAACATGTGTTCAAAATCCTCAAGACTTACAAAAATTTAACACATATATATGCCTACAGTTCTCCTCCTTTGATCAAAATTTCAAAAACTTGAAAACAATTAACTGCTATCTTTAGAAGATTATCTTATGGTTTTTCTTCACTTCTGAAAGGAACTTCTTCCAACCATCTATTGTAATTCCAATAATAATGATCAAGCTATTGTTCTTGTAAGTCTTGTTAATAATCTCAATGAGAGATTCAATAATTGTAGTTGCTTCTTCCAGTTTCTCACCATTCTTCAATATTTCCTCCATCTGCTCCAGTCTGCATTCAATTAGATCCTTTACTTTCCAAACAGTATCCACAAGAACATTCTTGGAGAGTTGAATTTTTGTGTGTTATGACTATAGCTCCTAGATTCTTTTCCTAATTATGCCATCCAGATCCTAAGATATGTCAAAGCTTTTGCCAATGCCATTCAATTCTATTTCAATATGATCCAACTTCTCTTTGTAATTTTTGACTGCATGGGGCCAATGGATATAATAGTTGTAGATGCCTGTGGCTGAATTTATGCATTGCCTCAACTCATTCATTTTTTTCTTCAGCTTGGAAAGGGATAGTCTAAATTTTTCCTTCAGGTGAGAGACAACTTCATCTTCTTTTTTGCCTTTGTTCTCAAAGTCCATTGTTTCTTTGTTGCACTCGATCATCTCTTTAGGTAGAATGTCCTTTAGACTTTCCAATCTTATCTTATAGTGCTCAACATGAGCATTTAGAACTTCCAGAATCAAGTCCTGATTGTATGATGGTCTGACTAATCATAACTTCACAATTTTCTACATGCCACCTACACCTTGAATAGGTTGTTGTAGCTTCACTCAATTGCTTTAATTCACCAAGGAGTAAAATATTCCTCATAGACCTAATCTTTGCACTATTATATTCATCTAGAGTGATCGAGCCTTTGATTTGTTCCATTTTTCCTTTTCGTATTTAGGGTTCGTAACCACACACTAAATTGTGTGAATAATTTGAGAATAATTTGAAATACCTGATAGATTTCAAGATTTGCTGATGAATTAATTTTACTGCTTTGTAATCCGCCTATCAAGTGCTCTCCTTCTTCTCTTCTTTGATGCAAAGTGACAAATGATGGTTCTGACTTGAATTTTATAGCTCACAGATGTGCAATAAATGCATTTTCCCTAAGTTTTTCAGAGACTCTGTTTTCCCAAACGGCAATAGAAAAATATTCTACAGACCTATGAATTGTTTGAGTTATATTTTCTAAAGCTATCCAAAAACTTTTTTACACCATAAGTACACCTTCTTGACTATTCTCTATGTTCCAGTACCATCCAAGATAGGGGAGGAAGGGTTTTCTTGAAAGACTCCCCCTAGGCCAGTGGCTTGAAATCAATTACTGAAAGAGTTACCAGAGGTAGGTTCCGGTATAGAACCATTTCCAACATTAGAATCATTTATCATTACCCATGTCTTCTTCATCTGATCTCTAATTTCATCCATAGTTAACTTTTGTTTCCCTTTATCATTTTTGCCTCTATATACTGGACCTCTTTTGTCTACATTTTTATTTCTGCAGAATCTTGCAATATGACCATACTTGTTGCAGTTGTAACACATAATGCTTTCTTATCCTGACCAATCATTTCAATGAATTTTTCTAGATCTGCATTAATTAGCAATATGCCCAAATTTCCCACATGTATAGCATTAGACATTTCTTCTATCAATAGAGTGACTTGACATATTTCTGCATTCAATTGATTTATGACCAGGATTTTTGCAATTGAAACACTGACCAGAAAATGATGAAACTTTTTACCTCAAATTACTTATACACTGAGTAACCATATGACCAAACGTGTTATAGGCAAAACAATATCCATTAAAATTTTGTGGATTAGGTTGTCTTACCGGATACCTTCCATTTTTGTTCTATCTGAAATTCTTTTGTCCTCATCTGGAACTTTCTCCCTTTTCATATCCAAGACCTCTCTTATCATTTCCACTCTCGTGTCCTTGAGTCAGCTCATCAAGCTTTACTGAACTAATCTTAAAATTTTCTTTGTATTCATTTGCAATGACAAGATCATTCCTAAGAGTAGTAATCTTTTTACCAAATTCTTCTTCATTGTTTCTGGTTCTTTGTAATTCACTTTCCAACTAAGTGAATTCCCCATTTATTCTACTACATTCATCAAATTTCTCTTTCAGGATCTGAGCAATATTTTCCTCTTTTTTCTTCCTTTCTTCAATTTCTTTAGTCATCTTCATCATCATAGATTCCATCTGATGTTTTTGGTTTGTATTGTCTCTAACAAGATTTTCACATTCTTCAATTATCTCCTTCAAGGTTTGATTCACATGAGCATCATCCATGTTTTCAATTTATTTTTGTTTAATCTGATCACAAAGATCTTTCCTCTTCACCCTGGATTTAACTATCTGATCCTTCAATGACTGGATGAATTTCTCAACATCTCTAAGATTTGCTTTCAATTCTTGAACTTTTGCTTTAGACTGGTCAAGGTCATCAAGTGCCACCAAAAGCTACTTTTGAAGACTACCAGAGTCCATCACATTCCAAGATCCACCAAAAGCTACTTTTGAAGACTACCAGAGTCCATCACATTCCAAGATCCACCTCAAGCTACAAAACTTCTTCAGAGGAAATAGCTTTGATACCGATTGTTGGACTTAAGGGAACACTGAGAGGGGGGGGGGTGAATAAGTGTTCAACAATTTTAAACTTCATCAATCTAAAACTTGAAACCATTTCATCATTGTATTAAGGAAAAGATGTATGCATTCAAAGTAAATATTAATAACATGATAACACATATATTTTTGTGTGGAAACTGTGTTAGGGGAAAAACCACGGTGGAGGTTAATCCACAATTTGAGTACTTAGATATAATTTTTTACAAAAGGAATTCACTTGCATTTAGGCACACTGCCTAGAGCTCACTGCCTTACAAAATTCAAATTAAAACCATCTGAAGGGGTGAACTAAGATAGTAGCATCTACATATGCCAGGTGACAGTTTCGGTGAAGCTCACATATCTAATTCTGGATCTACTTTCTGATTCTATACTTCGCTCTACTTTGTTCCGCTCTTTTCTGCTCTTCACATCACTTATAATCAAGTTCACACTACTGCACTATTGAATCTTGCAATTCACACTTCTACACACACACACACACACACTTCCCATTCTAAATGATAAAACCAATCTCTTATATATATCCGCAATCAAGGATTTATTGATCCACCAGTCAGCTTTATAAAATATTAAGTTACTTTTTATCTTGTTGACCAGATCCACCACTAAATATTTAAGCGCATCCTCCAAATTCAGTTAAGACAAAGAGAGGACCCAAATAACACTTAATCAAGAACACAAACTTATGATTAATTATATCTTATAGGTCCGCAATTACTATCCTTGCCGAGTCGACCTTATCGCATAGATAATCAAAAAATTAGTGCACCGGATCGTCTAGATCATGTACCCTGAGTGCGCATCAAAAAATCTTCCTTAGAGATCCACAACCCAAAATATTTTCCTGGCAAGATGTTTAGATCAACTTTTATGCCTTTTAACTGGATGCCTTGTTCTTTATTTTGTTCGGCCGGTAGGAACCAAAATTATACTACACATTTGGATGCAAGACTTAAGTTGCATGAATTGGGTTGCCATCAATGACATCACTTACAAACCATATTCCATTATTTAGAAACATTCTTATTGCATTGCAAATTGAAAAAAAATTGCATTCAACTCTTGCATTCAATTTCTTATTATTAGTTACTTTTCTTTACATCCATTTGCATAATTTTCTATTTCCAAACATCAAGTCCCTGGGTAGGCTACCTGGGAACACTATTATGAACCCATAATCATCTATTTTTTTGCAAAAATTCCTTACTAGGACTAAAATTCCCTTGGTGGCATCTTAGTCCCTCTCTAGTTTTCTATTGCAGTACCCTGTTTGAGTGTTTTTCTATCTATTTGAGCTTTAGAAGCCTTCAAATTTCACCAAGAGGACTAAGATGCCCTCCCTGACATCTTAGTCCTTGTGGATTTTTAGATTGCATTTTTCAGGATATGAATCAACATTTTTATGCTTCTATTTGCTGGCATTGGTTATCTGTTTCAGTAGGTTGAATTTTTGTTTCATGCATTTTACTAAATCTAGTTTAAAGTGCTGCATTTCATGAATTTCTCAATTCCAAATTTGTATTCAGAACATTCCATTTTTAGATCATTACATAGTGTAATCAGTAAATTACCTTGTTTGAAATCTGAAAATTGCATTCCATACTAGGTCTTTACATTGCATTTTAAAGTTTGCATAGCTTTTGTTACATTCAAATCATCAAAAGTAGCATAATTTACATTAATGGAAATTGTGGATAGAATTAGATTCTTGCACTTTTCATTTTCATCATTACTTCCTAATTCACTTAGATTTGAGTACATTCAACATTCATTAGAAAATGAAAATAAAAAACAAAAAACATCAAAAGAAACAATTCAAAAAATGTTTAACTTTAGAAAAAGCATATCATCCAAGCCCTTTAGTAGTGATGAATTAGACGTGTTAGATGAATCCCTTAAGGACTTCCTCTCACTAGGATCATCCACTAAAGGTTTGACACAAGAGGATGCAAGCATTGACAATCATGAAAATCATGATTTTTCTTCTCTCGATAACTCTCCTATTAGTCATGAAGGTATCTCGGTGATAGGAGACACAAACATTGACAATCATGAAATTCGTGTTTGTCCTCCACCTTGGAAAGATACTATGACACACAAATCTGAGATCATGACCACTAATTTACCTAGTCTCCATTCATCCTCCAACACCTCCCATCATTTACTAAGATACAATCATGAATGATCATGACAAACATATTTGTGTGGAGGATATGTTGATATTTGAGAGATATGAAAATCCTACCTCTCCTACTCCAGAGGAAATTATACATGGGGATGTAAATGTAGATAATCATGACAATCAAACCTTTTCTTCTCCTAATATCTTCTCTAGACATGAAGAATATAGTTTAGTGTTAGAATATATCCTTATTAAGACTCATGAGAATATAATTCCTCCCTTTCCTGATGCCCCTACCATTTGGGAAGACCTATTTGAACAAAAATTCCAATCACTGGTAACCATGAAACTCCTAGTTATCATTCTCTTGATGCCTCTCCTATGAGTGATGAAGCTACTTTACCAAATCCAACCATGAAATGTGATGAACTTATTGTTTGTCACTTTACTAAAATCTCTCCTACTAGAATAAATACTATGGCACAAGAGAATGAGACCTTAGAGAACAAGGATGACATTATGGACAACAATCAAATTTCCCCATCCTAATATCTCTCCTATTGGTAAAGAAGATATTATGGTGTTACAAGATCCCATAAATGAGACCCATGATGAAAACATTATTGAACAAAGAAACACCATCATTGAAAAGCAAGAAAATATAACCCTAGATCATTCCCTTACTCGTGATGAAGTCCTTTTTGAAGAACCAAATATTGACTGTCATGAACATCTAGTTTTTAGTTCTCCTAAAAAATATCCTAACATGGAAGGTATTATGGTACAAGAAAACATCAACACTATCATGTGCAAACCAAAAATCAACCTCACTCTGAAGCATCATGAATTTCCTTATATGGATTTACCACCATCATGCTTTGAAAATGATGAAACCTTGAAATTTTTTTTTGGAGTTTATTACAAGTCACCTTCTACTCCTCAAAAGAAAAAGGTTACATGTGCTATGATCAATACCAAGAAAAAGATATAGAAAAACAAAATAAAATTGAAGAAGCCACAAAGTTATTGGAAGATGTTGCAGAAACATTTGATTTCATACCTATATCCATGGGAGAATACAAGCTCATAAAAAAAGAGTTAAAAAAAAGAAAATAAAAAATGGTATCGACAATACAAAATTCAAAAGAATCCACTTCAATCATCTTAAAGGAAAAGACAATATCCAACACAAACTTTGAGGAAACTGAACAACCACTAAATCCAACAAAAGTGACAAAACGTTTTGGAAGACATTTTGAACTTATGAAGCAACTAAATCCATGTCCCTATAAAGCCTAATGATCTTGGTTATTGTCCCTCAAAATAAAATCCTTCATTCAATGCCAACGCTATTGCTAAAGATTCTTCCAAGAGAACTTTAACCTTGGTACATCCTAAACTGATAGATATCTCATTAAAAATGTATCAAGTTGACACTTTGTTTACTCATCATTATAAATATTTCTTGCTGCTCCTTTCCATGTAATAGTTGTAGGATCACAACATACTCACTATTGCATGTCATTCCATTTTTGCAAGGAGCATCATATCATCATTCATTCCAGGCTCACCCTTGTCCTGCACTAACTGGGGGCAAGGCGTTGATAGCCTTTTCCTCGTATGTCACTTGTCGTTGTCTCTTTTGGCTGGTTGACCACCTTTCATGTACATATAAGGGTAAGTGCACCAAGATGGTTCCCAAAAAGGGGACTTAAGTGGACAGCTTTTTCCTGAAATCGGGAAATACTGACCTTGGATGTGAAATTGAGGATACTTAGACTCAAAATTTTGAGATGGAACAAAAAGAAGGATTCAAGTGCTCCAAGTCTACTTTCTAAACTACTAATTTATTTTGAAAATGATTGAGATTAAGGGGTTCAAACGAGGGATGTACACAAATTGATGTTGTTTTTGTCAGAAAAACATAACATAGCAACTCTTGTACGACCCTCGTACGGTGAACTTTTTTTTAGTATTTTTAAAATCGCAACAATCAGAAGTTAGCTAACAGTATGTAGTTGATGCATGATTTTTCTGATAATTTTTTAATGAATATTTGATTTTTTACTAATTTGCGAAGTGGACATATCCTGAAAATAGAATTTTGGCCGTGCTACCCCTACAAATTTTGGAAACTAATTGATTTGTTTTTTTTTTTAATTTTTTAATTTTGTAGAATGGAGTCTAGTTTCTAAAAATGTAATTTATTTGAAAAATTGATGAACGGTTAATTTATAACGAAAAAAATACCAAACACTGCTTTTTGGCAAAAAAAAGACATACAGATAAAATAAATTATGGATGAAAGACTTAACATTTTTAGAACATGAAAAAAATTACATCGTTGGATAGCTAAGAGATAACCCAACATTTCCCATGTGCTCGATTTTTTCGATATTGAACCACATGCAATCCTGACAGTGAGCACGAACTCGATTATGAGAAATATGGTGGATTTCTTAAAAACACGTCTCTGGTCATTGGGAATGCCCTCCAAACCTTTGGGTTGGAATTCCAAGGCAATACCAAGCTTAAAGTTCGGTAATTCTCAAAGCAAGATATAACGCGAGCGCGTTATAACGCGCGCGCATTATTTCTCACTTTACATGGTTTTTTCTTCTGCGGGGAACATGTCTACTGAGCCATAATGCACGTGCGTTAAAACGCGCTCACGTTATTTCTTACTTTATGTTAAATGCTAATATATTAATGTATGCTGATATATTTTTATGTACATGTATGTATGTATGCTTGTATGGATGTAAGATTAAATGTACAAATGTATTATGCTTGTATGTATGCATTTATGTATGTCTTTAGAGGAAGGGAGATTTTAGAGAGAGTCTAGAGAGATGGAGAGGGGGTCGAAGTGAGATTTTAAGAGAGAGGGAGTGGGAGAGAAGGGGTTGGATTGAGGGGGACTTAGCTAGGTAGGGTGCGAGGGATAGAGGGAGGGAGAGAGAGAGGGAGGGGGAGGGAGAGAGGGAGGGAGGGGGAGGGAGAGAGAGAGGGAGGGGGTGGGAGAGAGAGAATTGAGAGAGAGGGAGACAAAAAAGAAAGAGAAGTTATGTAGGTAGGGTCTTGAAAGGAGAGACTTGAGAGTGTGAGGGGTGTGAGAGGGAGAGACTTGAGAGATAGGTAGTGAGAGGGAGTGTGAGAGAAAGGGAGTGAGAGAGGGTGGTAGGGATTGATTGAACGAGAGGTATGCAGAAAGAGGGGGACGGTAGATAGAGACAATTAGAGAGGGTGGGAGGGAGAGAGGGAGGGAGAGGTGAGATGTATAGATAGAGAGAAAGTGATAGGGGTTGAGGGATTAGGATGGAGGACCTATAGGGTTGATGG
>CM021110.1:105626293-105688533 GCA_007115665.2 Sequoiadendron giganteum | reverse complement strand
AAAGTATCCTAACCACTCGAGGGGCTATGAAAGGGTATTCTCACTATCCCCTTGTTGATTTGACTCCTCAGTGATCCATCTCATAGTATTCTTTAACCTTGTACCTATCGCTTTCTTGAAAAACCCAATTTTAGGCCTTGTAGCCTTTTGCCCAATTAAGCCTCCTAGAACCCGTTTGCTTGGCTTTTCTAAAAAACGGTCTTAACAACCCCCAAATATTTTTATAGATTCTTTCTAGTGGTACCATATGCTTCAATATTTACTAGGTGTTTAGTCCCTTTGGAGTTCATACATAGGACTGTCCTCATACCCCCTATTTTCGAGGGTTTTTAGGGTTCTGGCTCCTTTTTCCAACTTTGAGGGCTTCAATGACCTCCTCAACTCTCCTCCTTGCACACACATGTCTGGAATATGTGTGATCACACTCTCTTGCTCTTTATTGGCACAAACCAGTCCATTTAGAAACTTTCTTTACTGTTGTCCTCTCCAAGCCACTAGCCAAAATGCACTTGCACTCACCTAGTTCTTGATGAATTCACCATCTCCCCTGCAAACCAAGACACCACACACCATATGTACACTGTAAAAAAATTCCCCTAATTTCCAAGTTTCCATGGTATCCTTGCCACAAGAATTCAAGTGGGGATCATTATTTCCAAAAACTAGCATGAACCGGCTATGAGACCAAAAACTCTAAAAACTTGCAAAACAGAAAGCAATTGAACTAAATGGCTAATATAATGCTTCACACAGTAATTAAGTGACACAATTGAAAGAATCAAAGCATTAGATAGGTCCTTTCAATCCATTCTTGAATGGATGAAGGCACAAAAACAGAAATTCAATGAAATTTGCACTCTTCCAACTCACAAATTCCCCTTCCAAAACTCGAAATCGTACAATAGCTTTCCCACATGCGCAATTAGGGTTTTTATGACCTTATATACCTTTCTCCCATGTGCTAGGACCCTTGGGTCGGGCTTAGAGCATCATTAATGCCCTTTTCCCACTTTTAGGACAAATTGCCAAGTCTACATGGACTAATTTGCCTAATTTCATCATTCAGGCTTCTCCAAACTTCAAGGCTCTAGACTACCCTAAGTTTTCCTTAACTCACACATCAAAAAAACTATTGGGACTTTACATCATAGTCCTTATTCCCTTGGTGGTTGGCTAGAACCATCAACAATAAAAGACTACTTTTGTACAAGATGGTTGTAAGTATTATTTAAATGAAGCCTTCAACGACATATTTTTCAATTATCTTGAATGGATACATTTTTTAGGAACTAATATTCATCTCATTACCATGGTATAGATAAAATTATCTGCCATGTCGAAGAAAAAGACAAAGAGGAAACTAACAGACGAAGAGAACGAAACCTTGAAAGAAAAGGAGAGAGTTTGGGTGGTGGCATATCGTGAAAAGAAGAAATTGGAAACGATTGATGAGAACAACCTGATTGTAGAGGAACCTCAACCGTAAAAAAGAGAACGGGAATTGGCAGCACAAAAGGCACGAATGCGAAAGCATCATCGTAAGACAGATTTAGATACCGTAGTTGGAGACACACCCTCTACGACAAGTGAATATGAAGGGACACCATTAAGCGCAAGCGAATATGGAGGGACACCATCTAGCACAAGTGAATATGGATGGACACCATCTACTGCAAGTGAATATGAAGGGACACCATTTACCGCAAGTGAATATTGTTGGACACCATCCAACACATCTCAAGTTGAGAGTACATCATCACTCGAAATTGACGAAGAAGGTATGCCATCATTCCCATCTGAACCTCAAGGTATGTCTTCTTCTCCACCCTAGATCGAAGGTATGCAATCTAGCCCACCTCAATTAAATATTGATGAAATTCCTAATATTGAGATGTATGTGCCTAGGAGAACACCACCAAGAATTTTGCGTAGAAAACCAAAGTATTTGATTAATATTGATGATGAGATTTTGCAGCACATGGAAGGTAAGATTTCAACACGCACTTGTAGAAGATATGCTGATAAGATTTCGGAAAGATTCTTTGAAAGGCTAAATGAGACTGCAAGATGTCAACTATTTGTTGAAATGATGCAGGGTGTAAAGTATAGGAACATCATGAAGACTCTTGGGTTGAGAACATCGAATGCATTGAGTGAAGACACTATTATGAAGAATCTAATGGATGCTTATGAGAGTGTGGGTAAGACCTCACACTCAAAGGATAGTAATGTCACCCGACGTGTGATTACATCGACTTTGGTAAGTTGTCAAACAAAGAGATCTCGCCTAATTAGAAAGACTAGTGAAAAAATAGGAATTAGTAGAAAAACTTTATCAAGGGCCATTCAAAGGCAACAAAGAATTGAGGGCAATGATACAAATGATTTATGGGAATTCTCGGGGAGACTGTCACGAAAAGATAAAGAAGTTGTCGAATCCTTGAGAACACTAATTGAAGAGTATTGGAAGAATAACACAAGGCCATCTCCAAATCAAAGGGATGTGGTAAGAAGGAGAATCGGTAGTCAGAATCGTGAGCCACATCCAAAGCATTTTTTAGATATGACTCAAACCCAATTTTTTCAGAAATTTGAAAATGATTATCTTCAAATTAGTATTTCTCAAAGATATTTTGAACTGCTTAAACCTTTTTATGTCAAGATAAATCACACACGCACTACTTGTTGTTGTAGACTACATATTTTATTTTCTAACCATTACGATGTTTATCGTTCTATATGTTTAGATTTGCATACTAACGATGTTTTGTAGGATTGTGGCATAGAAGCCCCACCAACATCTTCAAGAGAGTTCTTATCAAAAAATTTATGTCAAATAGAGGATGGCTAGATATTCTATAAGACAACATGCTTGGATGGTTCATGCGAGCGTTGCGGTGGCTTCCAACGTATGCCGGTATGTCAACATATGGAAAGCACAGATGAGGTGGGACAAAAACTAGTAGAGTTTGGGAAGCATAAAACAATGGCATATGCTACAAAAGATGGGTCTCAAGCAAAAAGGTGTGATTTGGTTATTGAGAAGATTCCAGTGTACAAATTTATGACCAGATTTCATGACAGTATACTGTCTGAGTATGCAATGCATACCCATAGAGCCCGATGGTTGGACATGCAGTTCAAGCTATGCAAGGACACCTTTCCAGTTGGAAGCATAGTATCCGTGGTTGACTTTGCAGAGAACTACACTCTACAACCACAACATGAGGTGCAGTCACAATATTACAACTCTACACAAGTTTCGATATTTGTGCATATAGCATTCATTCATGCATCTGATAGTACAGATGAGTAAAGGAAGGTAATGAGGGAGTACCACTTTTATATTAGTGATGATCGCACACATTCTGCAGAGTTCGTGCAAGGTTGCTTCCAGATGTTCTACAGTGGTTTGGCTCAGAGGGGCATAAAATACGATCAACATATAATATTGTCTGATAATTGTGCAACACAGTTCAAGAACTCACGCATGTTCTACTGGTTGTGCAGGATGCATGTCATTACAGGTGTTCAACATATGTGGAACTTTTGTGAGGCTGGACATGGAAAGGGGGAGCATGATGGTGCAGGAGCATGCGTGAAAAGAGCATTAGCATGAGAAGAGTTAGAGTATAAAGACAGTGCAAAGTTGATAGATGCAAAATCAATTGTCAAGTGGTGTAATGCTTTGATGGGTCTAGGTAATGAAGGTACGTCTTCAGTTCGTAGATTTTTTTGGTTGATGGATGATACTAACATTGCACCATATGAATATTGTTGTACACTAATAGGATCGAGTGAGGTACACTCTTTCCTTAGCTCAAATACAGGTTCATGGAGTATCGATACACAAAAGATGGCATGCTTTTGTTCTTCATGTACAATGCAAGACTGGAATGATTGTGAGTCAGGGGAGTGGGTTGACAAATGGTTCACAAGTTATCTTATCCCACTTCACACGTATCACCCTCTGACGGCATTGGAACTGACACAGATAGGTCGATTTTGACCACATATCAGATCTAGTTCAACGAGGTGATATATCTACTTTCTTAGTCGTTGAAATTCCATATCGTTAGATCTTACTTTGTACTATATTCGTAATGTTGACAAATTCCAAGAGATTTTTTGCACATATCAATGCAGGGCATGTTTATGTAGTTATTGCAGATGAAGACAATGAAGAGGGAATAGACTATTACTTGTGTCATTGTGTTGAGACCAAAAATAAATTGGAGGCCCCACTTATAGATGGAGAAAACATCGAATACCCTACAGGCTCAGTTGTGTTTACTGGAACATGGCTTAGAAGGTACCCACATTCAAGTGTTAAACATTGGCTATTTCAGGACTTTGACATGCATCGTAAGATTCTTCATTACTCGAACCTTGTCATGGCATCCAATGTTCATTTGAACAAATATGGGGGTAGACCTTTGAACAAGACGTTATGGAAGGTCCGTGAGTCTGACCATGAGGCAATACTTGACACAATAAAGATTAGAGCAGACTCGGATGGTTCGTTGGATTAATTTGTAAGTATATGCACATTGGTTCTTATTAATTTATACTTGTATGCACATTAATTTGTTTGATGCCAATGCTATCATCTTCTTTTACAGTGATTGGTGTCCCCTTGCAAAAAATGTTGATATATGAGCCATCGAAGAGAATGTCAACCAAAAGAGCAATGCAACATCCTTATTTTGATGCCTGCATGCAACATCTGTAAGTGCCTTCCATCTATTTTTATTTCATTTCCATTTTGGATGCTCTTTCTTTTTCTCTTTTACTTTGTGTATTTGTAAGTAAACTACTAAGGGTTGATTGATCTTTCATTGTAGAAAATGCTGATTTAAGAGCCATTATCAAAAATCTCAGTGAAAAAAGCAATGCAACATACTTATTTTGATGATTTTGACAAATCTCAATTTTGATTTCAAGCCATTATAAGAGATCATGTGAAGCTTAGCGAGGGAATCTCAAGTTACTCATTTGAAGTTAACCTCATGATGAGCACCTATGATGTAGACATTTAAAAAGAATCTTGAATGTATGAGTGACATTGTAAAAGATCTGAGAGAACGAAGTGCCAAAGGCATTTTAATAAGATTTAATTACATAATGAGATATACTCAAATATTGTAAGGTTGAAATTCATGTTTGGTGTAGTAGCACCTTGTTCTCTAAATGCCTTGAGTAGGAAAATTTGCAAACTTTGAATTTTGAAATGTAAACAATTTGTACACATTTTTTTGCAACTCGTGTGAGCAAGCGCACTATTCCAACACGTCCTAATTGGTATTTTTATGGTAGGCATGGTCCTCTTTCACACCGAAACATGTGGAATCGCTCCGAGCTATGTTCCACTGGATCGATCCCTTAAGGGTCCAAAGTGCAAAATAGCTTCATACTTCAACATGCTATTACATGGATACCATGATGCTTAGAAACTTCTCGTTTGATCCTACAAAAAGGCATTGGAACCCTCTAGAAAAACCTCTCTCGATTTTGGCTATCTTGGAGTGGTTTTCCCGTGGTGGCAGATTTTCACTTGATGGAAAACGTGTCAAATTCAAGCTGTGCAAAGTTGCAAAGTGGTGCAACATTTTTTTGCAACTCGTGTGAGCAAGCGGACTATTCCAGAACATCCGAATAGGTATGTTTACGGTAGGAATGGTCCTCTTTCACACCGAAACACGTGGAATTGCTCCGAGCTATGTTCCACCGGATCGATCCCTTAAGGGTCCAAAGTGCAAAATAGCTGCAAACTTCAGCATGCTATTACTTGGACACCGTGATGCTTAGAAACTTCTTGTCTGATCCTACAAAAAGGCATTGGACCCATCTAGAAAAAAATCTCTTGATTTCAGCTATCTTGGAGTGGTTTTCTCGTGGCGGCGGATTTTCACTTGATGGAAAACGTGTCAAATTCAAGTTGTGCAAAGTTGCAAAGAGGTGCAACTTTCGCTCTGCAACTCGTGTGAGCAAGAAAATTGTTCCAACACATCAGAATAGGTATTTTTACAGTAGGCATGGTCTTCTTTCGCACTAAAACACGTGGAATTGCTCCGAGCTATGTTCCACCGGATCGATCCTTTAAGGGTCCAAAGTGCAAAATAGCTGCAAACTTCAGCATGCTATTAATTGGATACCATGATGCTAAGAAACTTCTCGTCTAATCCTACAGAAATGTGTTGGACCCCTCTAGAGAAACCTCTCTTGATTTTGGCTATCTTGGAGTGGTTTTCTCGTGGCAGCGGATTTTCACTTGATGGAAAATGTGTCAAATTCAAGCTGTGCAAAGTTGCAAAGTGGTGCAACTTTCACTCTGCAACTCGTGTGAGCAAGCGGACTGTTCCAACACATCTGAATAGGTATTTTTACGGTAGGCATGGTCCTCTTTCACATCGAAACACGTGGAATCGCTTCGAGCTATGTTCCACCGGATCGATCCCTTAAGGGTCCAAAGTGCAAAATAGCTACAAACTTCAGCATGCTATTACTTGGATACCGTGATTCTTAGAAGGTTCTCATCTAATCCTATAGGATTGCATTGAGGCTATCTACAAAAACCTCTCTCGGTTTTGGCTATCTCAGAGTGGTTTTCCAGTGGTGGCGGATTTTCACTTGATGGAAAAAGCATCAAATGCAAGCAGTGCAAAGTTACAGAGTGGTGCAACTTTCATTCTGCAACTTGTGTGACCAAGCAGACTATTCCAACACATTCAAGTAGGTATGTTTACGCTATTCATGGTCCTCTTTTTCACCGAAACACGTGGAATCGCTCCGAGCTATGTTCCACCAGATCGATCCTTTAGGTTGGAGGAGTCTTAAGTTGCAAATTTGTAAGTTGTTTAAAGAAACAAATTTGAAATGATATTGAATGGCCCACTTAGCAATAATTGCATCTAAGTGATGCTCACAAAGGTGAGGCACTAGGCCTTCCTGGGAGGTCACCCATTCCAGTATACTCCAGCTCAAGCACTTAACCATGAAGTTTTTTCCCCAAGAAGGATAGTGGAAAAAGCAGAATCCAGTGTACTTTTGATGAGTGGAAAGGAATTCCTAAGAGACATGAAGGAGGAAGAAGGAGTTGTCTATGCAATCATGTTGAAGCCAAAGGAGGAAGAGTCACCTAGTCGGCTACCTATGACAGCACAGGTGAAGCAACTGTTGGATTAGTTCAAGGATATCATTTGTGAAGGCACACTAGCTACACTACCACCTAAGAGGGCAATCAGTCATCAAATTGACTTTGTACCAAGAGCAACATTGCCTAACAAGGCTACATACAAAATGACACCAGAGCAGAACAAGGAGATAGCAAGGCAAGTTCAAGAACTTTTGGACCAAGGGTTGATCAGGAAAAACATAAGGCCATGTGTTGTTCCAGTGGTGTTGGCACCTAAGAAGGGAGATAAGTGGATAATGTGTACTGATTCTAGGGCCATAAATAGGATAACCATTAGATATAGGTTTCCTATTCCTAGGATAGAAGACTTAATGGACTGTTTAGGGGGGTGCTAGGTACTACTCCAAGATTGATTTGAAAAGTGGCTACTATTAAATTAGGATGAAAGAGGGAATAAGGACTATGATATAAAGTCCAAAGAGTGTTTTTGATGAGTGAATTGGAAATAGGTTTGTTAGGGGCTTGCGGTTTGGGTAAGTCTTGGACACTGTGAGCATTTTGAGCAATGTTGCCTTGGCTATTTGTCCTAAAAGTTGGAAAATGAAATTAATGATGCTCTAAGCCCGACCGAAGGGTCCTAGAACATGGGAGAAAGGTATATAAGGTCAGAAAAACCCTAATACCTAGGTTGGAGGATTGTTTTTGCGAATTGAGACTTGGAGAGTACATTTTTGTGATTGGAAGAGAGCAAGTTTTCATTGAATTTCTGTGTTTGAGCCTTCATCCAGTCAAGAATGGATTGAAGGGACTTATCTAATGCTTTGAGTCTTCCATTTGTGTCACTTAATTATCTTGTGTAGCATTAGATTAGTCATCTAGACCGACTGGTTATCTTTTTGCAAGATTTTGGTTTTCTTGGTCTCATTGCCGGTTCAGGCCAGTTTTGTGAATAATGAGTCCCACTTGACTTCCCTTGGCTTTCCTCTCATGGCCACTTGGAATCAAGTTGGGGACTATGTAAATAGTGTACATATAGGTTAAGGGGTCTTGTTTTGTAGGGAGGTGATGAAATCATCAAGCACTAGGCGAGTGCAAGTGCATTCTGGCTAGTAGCTTGGAGAGGACAGCAGCAAGGAGAGTTGCTAAATGGATTGGTTTGTGCCAATAAAGAGTATCAGAGTGTAGGAAAATGTATCTCAGTCATGTGTGTGCCAGGAGGAGAGCTGAGGAGGTCGTTGAAGCCCTCAAAGAAGGAAAAAGAGCCAAAAACCATAGGAACCCTTGAAAATAGGAGGTTTGAGGACAATCATATGTACGAAAACTTGTAGGACCTAAGGCTTCATAAATATTGGAGCCTTGATGATCAAAAGAAAGAATTTACAAAAAAATTTGGGGGTTGTTAAGACTGATTGCGAGAAAAGTCAAGAAAACGGGTTCTAGGAGGCCAAATTGGGGCAGAAGGCTACAAGGCCTAAAATTGAGTTTTTCAAGAAAGTGATGGGTAAAAGGTGAAAGAATCCAATAAGATGGATTAGTGAGGAGATAAATCAACAAAGGGAAAACTAGGATACTGGTGCGGGGACACCTCGACTCTTGAAATTTATGACAAGCTTCATAATTTTGTAATGTTTTAGTCATTTAGAATTTCGTGGGACCATGTTAAGAAATGGTTAAGTGTTTAAAATTGCAATGATATATTCATCAAAAGGATTAAATGACAGTTGTAACCGAATGGGAATATCGGGTAGATGAACAATTTGTCTAACTACCCTAGAATCTCTATAAGGAGACAACATGTAACCGAATACAGGGAGATAGAGGAAATAGAGAGTGCAACTACGGGAAAACAAAAAAGAGAGTAAACAAGAGGGAGAAGAAATCAGGCTCTCTAGCCTTCGGCCAAAGAGCCATTTAAAGCATGTATGTTTTTGAAGTGTTAATATCTAGAATTCGTTAAAGAGGAGTTTCCATTTCCATTCGTGTCGTTCTCTCTATCTTTCCTGGTTTATTGTTTTGCAAATTGTGAATGTAGATTAGTTTTGAAGGATTCACTATTGTTTTGAATGTCATGGATGCCTTGTTTTCGGGTTTCTTTATGACAGTCCCGAATGGAATGGGAAAAATGGTTTCAGTTGATAGGGAATATACGTAATATAATCGAGTGTGAAATTTGTGTATGGTTTTAAATGTATAACGGTTTTCAAAGAAACCATTACATCGCTCGACCATTGTGTTTGAGCAATGTGTGACTCCGGCTTTGAATAGCGGAAAGGTGGCAAATAGAATTAGAGGCTTAAGAACATGTCTTGATTAGTAGTGATCAGTAGTGATCAGTAGGTTAAGGAGCGAGAAGGGTGGATGAGCCACTATCTTGTGTTGTTTCCTTTGCATCTGAATGGTATTAGAGGCAGAAGGTTTTGAGCATGTAGAAGGAAATCTACACCAAGAAGTAGCATGGGTTCTTGGTTGCAAGTTGATCCATCCAAGCTGTAGGAAGGATGCAGTTGTTCTTGCGTGTGTGAAGATCTCAAGTTGGGGTCTTCGTATTGTCTACACCAAGATGAAGCTAGGTAGAAGGTGCAATGAGAGCAACCACTAAGAGAAGGGTGGGAAGCATCTTCCAGAATCTTGTGTGGGTAAGATGGCAGTATTTAGGATTCAATGGTAGTATTTAGATATATAAATATTGTGATATTGCTATCAGGATTCAATCGTGTAGTTTTACAAGTCAAACTCATTGACCCATGATTCATCAGTAGTGGTTCACAAGAACCCATCTCTCATGATAATGAATGGTTCATAAGGAGGAAGATAAATCTTCATACATTTCTTCTATCACAAATGAGATAAGTGCTTGGTTTCATGAAGGTCATGAGGTCCAACCATTAATGGGGAGTGGATACATGAAGAACTAATGGAGAATGATAATGGCTTCAGACCTGCTATAAAGTAATTTTTTTTTCATTTCAATGATGCAAGAGGTTTTTGGTTTCACTACCAAAATGAGCCTACGAAGAATGCATGTGAACTCCTTTTGACCTTGAGGGTGTACTTACTCCATCTCAAGGATCATGCATTGAGGATGACATAGATCAATGCTACAGCTAACCAATTAATAATTATACACGTGAATAAGTCAAACATGTACATGTCAATAAGGGAACTACAAGTACTCATAAACACGTAAGCCTCAAAAAGTATACACACGAATACATAGTATACACAAATTAAAACAAAGTATATGCACGAATACAAGGTATATGCATGAAAACATGTAAGCCACAAAGTATACACTTGAATGCATGTAAGTCACAAAGTATACACGTAAGTTGTAAAGTATACACTTGAATATATGTAACTCATATCTATTGAACCATCAATTTAGAATGCAAATACGGACAAGCATCGAAAAAATATATTTGTATTAACCAAATAGCCATGTAGGCATACATAAATATATGTCGATATAAGTATGAAATATCTGTACAAAATAACCATATAGGCTTACGAGAATGCCATCTAGGCATACAATGTCAAATATGTCCAATAAAAAATATGTACAAAACTGCCATGCAGACATACAATAAAAGACTATGGAATCAAAAGTCATTGCTCTCCATGCCCAGGAAATAAAATCTTTCCCTTTCCTTTTTCGCTCGGATGGCGATAGGTCTGTCACTCATTTTTGCTGTGCTCGTGGAGTGCTCCTACTACTCCTCCTAGGGTTTAGTTCATGGTGAAGTTTTAACTGTTACAATAAGAAGTAAAGACATGAATATATAGAAATTACATTATAAAAAATGATATATTTGACAAAATAATCACTTACAGCCATCTCACGATCTCTCTCCACGAGGGAAATATCCTCACACCCATGCTCAGGCGTGCTCAAGCCCTATATAAACCATACAAATAGACAAAAACTACGTGAATCAATAATGGTTTGATTTCTGACTAACTAACATCTATAACAACAAATGTAAATTAAAATTTACTAATTTTCCTCATACCTCTTCTATCAGAGCCATCGAGGATTTTATAGTAGATGTCACACCAATATCCATTGCCCTCGTCACATTCGGAGGTGTATCACCTCGCAACAACTGAAAATAAAACAACAAATTATTCAACATAATCAATGATGTGCATGTATAAACTACACAAATCTATTAAGTACTTGATTCATTAGTTAAACTCTTTATTCTATTAACTGTGTGAAGGTTTGAGTAAATCCACCACCACTAGGAAGTGTTCCATCAAAACCTCCAATATTAGTTTGTTCAACATCCAAAATTGCATATTAAATTACCATTCGTAAAACAATTCCATTAATATGCAATAAACTTATAATTGTTTACTAGTTACATACCCTAGCGATAGGTGTACTACAAAAATAGGTTGGTGGGGGGCCGGTGTATCCAGTCTCAACACTATGACCTTGCAATTTTATTAAAATCATAAAACATTTTTAGTTAATCTTGCATTTCAAAATCAAAATTTAATAAATTAAATTCAATGAACACATGCAATAACTTTTACCTGACTATCAATGCCATATGCCTCATGCAAAATGTCAGTTGCCCTCTCCATCTCCATAGCTGCAGACAGATCCTGCGTACCAGTCTCTTGAGGGTCGGTGGGGTCATGTGAACAAGTAGCTCCACAAGATTGACACACATGTGTTCGAAGACCACAACTAGAAGACTCCCCTGGATGGCGCTGTAGAATAGGGCTAGTATGATGGATGACACTCTGGGTCAAAATGCTGATTGCCTGCAATGTCTCTACGTCAGCACTTTCCTTCACGACGGAAGGCATAACAATGTGCTCATGAGGAAGCCTAGCGAGAGCTCGTCTACCTTGCCACGTAGGATCTGGCTATGCACCAGGTCTATCCTGAGCTAACCCCCCACCTCTCCCCTGTAAATCCCTCATATCAAAATAATTTGGGATTTTGTTCAATATGAACTCACTGTATAGTTTCCTAAGGAAATATTGCGGGACCTCGCAATTGTTGCATGGTGGGTAATCGAAGACCATGTACCACCTATCATAAAATCGCTCCTTCATTTGTTGGTGGTGGCACCAATGGATAGGAAACCTCTTTGCATTGAGGGTAAGATTTTGATTTGTGCGTGGGTCGGTGAATAATGAGCACAAATCACCTTTTGTTATTTTTAAATCTTTCACATCCTTGTATGATAGTTTATTTTTATAATACTCTCTAGCTGCCTGCCTCCTATCTTCCCATCCAGTTATTTTTTTGCTAAATGAATCTATGTTTGTTAACATATCTTTCAAGGAATTTGCTAGGGTCATTCTTTCTGTGGTTGAACCATTTGGATCACTCAATCTATTGATCAAACCTTAATTTTTTTTTTGTTATTTTCAATTTCACTCATTAAATTTTGTTGAGTGCTAGGAGGGGGTTGAGTGATTGGTGGAGGAGGTTGATTTTGATCTTGAGGGTTTGGTTGGTCCTCCTGTTGAGGATTTTGAGAGTTTACAGGTTGATTTGCATCTCCTAAAATTTCAAACAAATAGATATCAAATTCAACCTAAAACTAACAAATTCAAAATAAAAAGCATAGAATCCTTAACTCTTACGACTCCTCGTTGTCGTGGCACCATCATTGCGAAGAAATATGGATGCTTGGTGAAGAAATTCCTCTCCTCGAATGCGAGTGCGCTATTTTGGTGTTTTTGGCCGCGGGTGCACAAAAAAAACAGTCGAAATGCAAACGAGAGATTTGCATTTATTTTTTTACTTTTAACAGTCGATAACGGAAGTGCGTTATAATGCGCTCGTGTTATCTCTTTGCAGTTTTTATCCGCCAGACCTTACCTAGGTTTAACCGACGACATAACGCGAGCGTGTTATAATGCGCACACATTATAACGCGCTCGCGTTATGTCCAAAAACTTTTTTTTTTAAAGGGTGTCCATGGAATGGCTACCCATTTCCATGCACCCACCCATAAGAGAAATCTTGGGATGTGGATGAAATGCCTTAAGTTGGATCGCATGTGACATACTATCTTTTCCTTTTTCATATTTTTGGCTAGTTTAAATTAATTGCTCACAACATGGTGTTAGCAATTTCTTTAAAGTGGGGGCATTTTTCCTTTTCATGTTCTTTGATGCAATTTTCTTACTTCATGTGATGTGTTTTCCTCTTTGTGGTGACATTGGGAGTAATGTCCTTCAAGAGTGTGATCTATCTCAACATATTATATTCCCCTTAGTAGTGATGCGATACACTACATCTCTGAAGTGGTGAATCTTTTATCCTTTGATCAATCCTCTCTTGGAGACATTAGGAACGATGTCCCCTAAGAGTAAGACCTCACATGGACTAAGAAAAATCCCTTTGAACATTTCTCTTTCTTGTTGTATTTTATTGTTGTCCTTATTAGAGTCATGGAGGTATGGCTTTGATATGGACCCCCTGGGGCTCACCTAGTGAGCAACTAGCTTCACTAGCTCGTGTGAGAATGCATTTTTCCTTTCATCCTTATTAAATTCATGGAGGTATGGCTCTGATATGGACCCCCTGGAGCTCACCTAGTGAACAAATAGCTTCACTAGCTTGTGTGAGCATGCATTTTTGTACCTTATTAAAGTCATGGAGGTATGGCTTTGATATGGACCCCCTGGGGCTCACCTAGTGAACAACTAGCTTCAATAGCCCATGTGAGCATGAATTTTTGTACCTCATTAAAGTCATGGAGGTATGGCTTTGATATGGTCTCTCTTGGGGCTCACCTACTGGACAACTAGTTCCCACTAGCCCTTGTGAGCGCGTGCTTTTGTTTGCATAGTGGAAAACGTGTTTCACTTGTAAACCCTCTTCAAGCCTAGACCCGATCCACCATGTTGGATGACTAGTCGAAGCTTGATCCATTGTAGTTTGTTTCCTTTTGACTTTTTCTTATCTTTGATGGTGTATGTTTACGATCTGATTTTGGCTTTAGATATCATCCATAATTGTGTTCCTTTATGCCTATGTTGGTTTTCCATAGGATCATAATCCTAGGGGCTTGGACACCCTCTTGATTGTTGTCATCCTATCTTACTAACATGTGTACATTTGAACCCCTCTTGATTGCGTGGTTGGCTACTTTAGTGTGAGTTTGAAGCAAGTTCATCCTCTCACTAAAGTGGGGGCTAAATGTAGTGTAGTAAAATGCATACTCTTGCATTTTCAAACTTTTTTGGGCCCGCCTTGCTTTATGGCTTAATTGGTCCTATTTTGTGTCCACAAGCCCTATGAATGTTATATTTTTCTGGTTGATCCCGACATTGTCCAATGCATAAGTGAATCCCTAATGACTCTGATTGGTGTGTCCCTGATTTTTGGTCGGGACTAAAATGCCACTAAGGGCGTCTTTGTCCCCCCGAGGTCCTGGGACCCTAATTTTGAGGTATCTTATTTGGGCCCCTTTTTGGTGTCTTTTCCCCAAGTTCCATCACTTGGGACTAAGATGCCACCTAGGGCATCTTAGTCCTCCTTGAGTCATTTTCAGGATTTAATTTCAAATTTTGATGAGATTTAACCTCCTTCATTTAATGAATTCATATTTCAGCTTGGTGTGATACAATTTCAGGATATTAAGCATAAATAAGTATAAATAAAAGGTTCATTCATTCATTTTCATCCTAAGAATTCATGAGAGAATCCTAACAACTTGAGCATTCATTCCTAAGGAAAATTTATGAGATCAAGTGCATTCAAGAGAAAATCATCAAGCATTTGCAACCATCATCAAGATTCAAGCATCATGTCAAAGGATATTCTTGCATCATGTGTGTTGTGCTAACATTTGTGATGTAGGGTTTTTATCTAAGAAAACAAGCAATTCAAGATCTATCAAGTATTTCAAGATCCATATCTATTGCAACCATTTCACACAAGTTTGCAGACTTTACAAGGGTTTGGTGAGTTTTAGCATTGCATGTTGTTCATTCACCATTTCCTTCATCATTTCTATTTCATTTCAAGGTTTAATTACCAACAAGGGGTTTGACGAAGGAAAACTCCCATTCACTAACAATCAACAAGTTTTTTCCATCTTTGCCATTTGTGTTTGTAGATCTAGGTTGAAGACTTGAAGATCAATTGGAATGCAAAGTTGTCAAATTTGCAAAGTTGCATTGCAAATTTGTCATCTTCATGGAAACTCACCTACAGGTCAAATCCAACTGTTTTAGAACCTGAGATCCGGAAGGAAGCAATTGCAGATCTGGAAGCTCAGGACCACATTCAGACTTTTCAGAAATTCAAATCAAGACTAAAATGCCATCTTGGGAATCTTAGTCCTCCAAGTCCTCCACACCATATCTTTCAGAGATTCTTCGGGATTCTGTTCCAGCATCTGAAGATTGAGTGTTTGCGTTGAAAAACAACAACGAGACTAAAATACCATCTTGGGCATCTTAGTCCTCCAAGGCATATTTTGGTAGTCTATTTACATTTCCAAAATCGTCACTGCATCTCCAGGATTCTCAGGTACACATACCCTAACTTGGAGTTGCTCATATTTAGTATTTATGTATCTCTCATTTATCTCATTTTAGGTTGTTTGCATATCATAGTGTGTTTTGAAACACTGCCTTTTTCAAGCATTTGCTTGGTGGTGAACCCCTTAAATCCAAAGAACTTGCCCCCTCCTAAGTCCTCCTAATTGTGTATTATCTCACCTTGAGAGGTTGATAGTAAATCCTATTAGGGTTCTTAGCACATATTTGAATAAAATAGATAGAATAGGAGGTAACCATTCCTTCCCATTTTATTTACGGTTCATTAAGGATATGATTAGCATATCTATCTTTCAATTTTTTTTTATGTTAAGTGCAATATTTTGATAGTTAACCTAATAATGGGCTACAAAGTATGTCCTAAAACTCATTCACAACTTGTAACAAATATTAAGATAATAATTCATGTCTGATTAAGGGATTGTTATGTACATTTTTATTAATGAATAAAATTATAAAAATGGTTAAACAATGTCCCAACTATATTTGGATACTAAGCCTTTTTCCAAGTAAGGCCTTTATTTCTAGGTCTAATCAAATTAGTAAGGATATTTATGCAATAAAGATCAATAAATTATTCCACCTGCTTGTCACTCCCACTTATAATACCATTAACAATTACATATGTTACTTCTTCATTTATTTACAACATGATACCTTTGCAAGGAGCCCTGTAAATGCAATATTTACTCCTACATTAATTTTAAGCTTAATGTCACCCTAGGTGAATGTTGTGATATTGAAGATGAACCTACAAGTCTCCATATGAAGCTTCTTCAATGAGTTTGACATATATAAAAATTCATTAGAATTATATGTAATTTTAGGTTTAGGCTTAGAATTATAAGTAATTATAAGGTCAAGTTAAGGTTATGATTATAATTATTGTTATTGTTATAAATAGGATTATGGTTAGAATTATGGTTAGGTTTAGGTTTATAATTACATTTAGGGTTAGCATATTTATTTATAAAAATCTATGCTAACAATATCCTTTGTATTTTATTTATTTTTATAGTTTAGAAAAGATTGTTAATTTATATAGACTCTTTATTTTGAATTATATTTTTTTTATGGAAGTAATTTATATCATCTCCATAAGTATGAAAATGACTTTTTTTCCTTGAAATCAAGTTTAAAATTAGTTTATTTGTTTCTCTCCAAGTGATTGCTATGAACCAAGTTAAAGTGAAAAATAATTAAATTACATGTTAAAATATTATTTATATATATAAACAAAAAAATCCCACTCAAAATTTTCCACACGATTATTATATATTATTAAACTAGAAATAATTCTAAAAAATAAAAATAAAACAAAAAATAAAAATAAAAATATATAAATAAATTTAATATACCTCTTTAATAATTTTATAACTTATATTGAACATAATATGTATATACAAAATGCCCCATGGTAAGAGAATGCTTATCTTCCATAACACAACCTCTAAATATGATGTTTTCAAATAAAAAGAAAATAAAACCCATCTTTTTCAATGAAAGAGGGGAATTATTTAATGCACTATAGTAAATTTATTTTGGTAGAAGAGTATATGCACTTAAAAAAATGAAGCATGAAGTGAAACCCAAACGATATTATTTTACAAAATTCAATGGAAGTTAATGGGCCCTTGGTTTGGGGCGGGGGCCCTAGCTCGGTTGGCTAAACCTTTCCTATTGCAGGAGGTTGGTCACGAGGTCTAGTCTCCCCCAGCCCCATGGTACTGGAGGGTGTGTCACGCCAGTGTTGTCGGTCACGTTAAAAAGTTTACCAGGCGCACTGCAGTTTATAGGGGGTCATGCTACCTGATTCTTGCAGTCTAAAAAAAATGGGCCCTTGGTTTACTAGTGAAGTTGAATGGATCTCAATGAGCCCACCAAAGATCAAGTCTTCATGATTCAAGGCCTTGGCATCATAAGGGATGAGGCTTGGTTTATGCCTAAGGTGAATTTGGTGGAATGGATACCCCTTATTCCTTACATCTTAGCTAAAGAAGTTTCGGCCTAAAGTCTTTTTCTCTCATATCAGGTAGTTAAATGCTCTTTATGGATGATATAAAATCCTTGACAAAAATCCAATAAAAGACCTTGATTTCAACTAGCTAATATCTTGGCGCCACAAATGTTGTAGGATTTGCACTCCACTATGTGTTGTCCATACGATAGATGAAAACTACCTCATTTATCTTCTTTTTCTCTTTGGTTGAAATAATAAATCTTGGTATATGGGTACCAATAGAAACATTTTATTTATATCCCATCATGTTTTATAGGGTGAGCACCTCCACCTTTGAGATGAAAACTGACATTGTAAACTTTTCTATGCCTTCCATTGACTTCATGCATTCTTTTTTTCTAATAATTATATTAATTTTAAAATTAAAAATAATATATAAGGACTTCCACACAACAACAACTATCACTAGAGTCTATAGAAAAAATATGTAGAGGTGTTCTATAATCCTACCATCTTTAGAAATCAAATGAAATCACAATAACATAAAGGCACATACAACTAAAATATGGAGAAGAACCATGTATTTAGAAATAGAAAAGAATGATTCAAAGACATGGATTCCTCATTTTTTTAAATTCTAGTTACAATCAATAGTAGATTCCCATTTATCCAAAAAAAATAGCTACAAAATTCCACTCTTTAGGTATATGAGTAAAAGAAATGGAATCAAAATTCTATGAGAAATGAAGAATTTTCTCCACATATTAATAAAAGAGGGGTTCTCAACAACACTCTTTTCTAAAAACTCACACACAAACAATGGAAATAACACAAGAAAAATATGCAACAAAACCCTCATGAATTTATTGGCAACTTGTAACAAATGGTTTTCACATTATAGAAATTTGATTACAAAGTTATTTCAGTCAAAAAATTATTGATGGGAAGCAACATATTCCCATACATAATCTAGAAATGAAAACAAAAAAAACAAGCTACAACAAAAAGAAGGCTATGTGCTTCATGAGCACCTCCAAATCTGCAATTTTCTCTTACAAACAACTACCTGTAGCTCTTCAAATTTCAAAAATGGTGTCTTCTATCCTTCATGGCTGAAAAAACCATTTCAACCTGCAACAAAAATCCTTCCAAAATCCCCTCAGAAAAGCCATGCCAAGCTCTCCAATATTGAAAACCTGCAGTGCACAATGAAAGCCAAAACCCTTCACCAAAATATCCAAAAAATAAAAAATTGCCCTCTTTGCAAAAATTGAGACTACCTCCTCATAATGAATTGTTTCACAATAGAAAAATCAATAAATTAGTTTTACTTCCATTTTGTAACTCCCAATCCCAACGCCTAAACTTGACTTTCATATTTTTTCAAAAAAATGCAATTATACCTCTACAACCCCACCTGCCAAATTGCATGACAAAGGTGGAATTTTATTTAAATAAATAAAATTAAAATCACTTATTCAAATATCCTCCTAATCATAAAAAGAAAATGCAAATTCTTAATTTCAAACTTTTTAATGATGCAAGATTGCCAACCACCTATGGATGCTCCTGCATCACATGTACAAAGCCAACCTCCAAGAGGACTCAATAAAAATTCCATTATTTAGAAGAGAAACCAAAACCATGGAATCCATATCACACATAACATTTTTCCAACCTAGTTCATATTATTTCTCTAGAGCTCCAAGGATAAACCAAGTCTCCATTTTATTATTAGTACCAACTCCATAACAAAAGAGAAAAATAAGTGATCCAAACCAACACCATCTCTCTTAAATTCACCATTCTCTATTACATCTTGATTACCTCATAAATTCCCATTAGTATTCATTTAAAAAATCGCAATGGTTAAGGAGACCATTTTCCTTCTCTAATCACTTTATTGGAAGATTTGATCTTATAACTAGGATTAACAGAACCAATCAAATGCCCCAACTCTAATTTCTTTAAAATTATATAATTAGGAGGTAGGAACACATCCATAAATAACTTAGTTATTAAATTTTATTTAACATAATCTAATTTTTTTTTCAACTATACCCAATAAGACTTTGATAACCTTGGAAGATTTTATGATTTCTTTCCAACCAAATTTTTGAGAGATGAAAAAGAGAACCTATGTTCTAGGTGATTAACATAATTGAGGCCAAAATAGGAGGTTCCTACAAACTATCCCAAAGACATAATGGAGAAGTAATTTGAACAAAAGTTTGATTATATATGTGCCACCATTATCTCCAACATCCCTCAAAAGAGAAAATTGGAAGAAAATATGAGATGCACACTCCTCACTAACCCTGTAGAGAACACATCTGGAATGTCTTTGAATACCTCTTTTCTAATATCATCTCAAGTAAAAAATTTACTTTGAAAAATAAGCTAGATAAAGAAGTTACACTTTAACCAACAAAAAATATTTTAGATCTCTTTCCACCAAGGGAAAACTTCATACCCATTTATTTCCTATTCTAAGAGCTAATATCTATGTGACATTGAGTAAAAGAATATTGAATCATAGCCCTAGGTAATGGCATCAACTTACTATAGAGAACAATAAGGTTGATATGGTAGAATAGAAGAAATAAAAATCAATAATTTATATCACCAACCAATGGCCAACAATCAAATTCTTCCTTGATAGCTCATATATTATTTTTCTCCACAAATTGAGAGGTCTTTAAGTCAAAAAAATTAGATCAACTAGCCTCCAAAAAATATTACTTAAAACAAGAATATGGAGAAAGGAAGTGAGGATTAAAGAATAAATATTATGATAATCCTTCCAAAAAAGAGTAGTGTGACATGAATTGACAATCCAAAAAATTCCTTGCTTAACATGCGAAGATCCCTTTTTAATATTATTACAAAGAATAAAGCCTTTTACAACTAAAATCATTCTTGGGATCTCCTTAGTAGAAATACCACATAAATATTTTTGACAAGTAATTTTGGAACAAGGAGCTAATTATATTGTTGATATTGTAGCGTAGAAAAAAGTAACCCTTTTCACGCTTAGTTTGAGAATGAATAATTAATGATAAAATGGACTTAATTGTGCCTTATTTGGGGTGTTGTAAAGTGTTTTCTTACACTTTCACACTAATCTAGGGCTTTATTAATTAATTGAGGTTAATTAGAGCTTAATTGGTCCCTTAAATTCAAATCCAAGCCTTATTTATTGAATTTTTGAAGGGATAAATCTTGACACTCATTAATAATGTTGCATAACACTTAATTTGGAAAGGTTTGAGTCCTAGGATAGTGACCTAGGACCCATTTTCACTATGTCTTAGGACCCATTTTCCACCTGGAAAATGGGTCCCCACTATGTCCTAAGACCCCCTTTTGGCATATTATTTCACCTCCCCGAAACATGTTCTTAGAAAACTGTGCTAGGACCCATTCGCCCAAGGTGGCGAATGGGTCCTCCTTACCTAGGATGACCCTTTTTTAGCTTATTCTTTGAAGGATTTTAGTGATTTTGAATTCTAGATCTGATGTTGGCTTGTGTTATTTGAATTTTAGGATTAAATCTTAAGATAAGTATAAATATAAGACAATCTAAATGAAGTATTTACTTCATTTAATGCATTATATTCACCCTAAGTAGCTTAATTTGCTTCATTTAGTGCATTGTCAAAATTCAAAATTGTATTTATAATATTTCATTTTTAGTTTATTGCATTGTGTAATCAGTAAATTACATTGTTTAGAATCTAAAAATTATATTTCATTCTTGGTCATTGCATTGCCTCTTTCCATTTTGGGTTTGCACACTAAGTTTGTAAAACTTGTATGAGATTTACAACTTGGTGTCCTATTAGAAATACTATTGTAAGAGGTAGTTCGAGGCTCGTATCATTCCACAATATCTCACTCATCGTAGATCTTGGGTTTTATAGCTCTCTTCCTGATAGTGCTGATAATCAACCCCCTATGGATCCTAGTTTGCATACTTCATTTCCCATGACTTCCACTGATGTGCATGATGTCCATCTCTCGCAAGAAGACATAAAAAGATTAGATGAAAACATAGAAAACTTACAATACTTTGTTAGAGTAAAGGTTTTAACTTAATTGTGTTAATTAAGTTACCTTTATTCCTCTCTTAAGATTTCACTTTAGTTTTCATAAAGTGACATTTAATAATTATATTAATTATTAAATGTTTTCCTATTAGGGTTTCTTTTAGGGTTTGCATGATCTCCTTCTTAAGGATTGATCCATTTTATTTATCATTAATTCCTTTTTGTTCTGATAAGATAATTTCTCCATTTTTCAGAGCTTCAAACCCTTGTTTGTTTTCTCCATCCATTCTCTTCCTTGTGACAGGTATCCATTTGCATGCAGGTGTTCTTGGAGTTTGAAGTTGGTTTTGACAACTTCTACATAATTTATCCTTACTAAAAGCATGGACATTAGTATGATTCCTACTTTACAATTTATATAAGGAAAGTGCTTAAAATAGGAAACGAAACAAAAATTGTCAATAGCCCTAGTTGCTTCCAAAATGAGAACTTAAACAAACAAGAGAATAATAACATCCATGCCTTGATCAACCTTATTGAAGCTAAACCTCATAAGGGATCAACTAAAATGCCTCTAGACATTTCTTTCTCCTCACAAGATATAATTAGAGGAGCACTTGATGGTCCTCTTTACATAGCTGGAAAAATCAATAACAAGCCTAATATTGGGATATTAATTGATCTCATCTATGGAAAAAATTTGATCACTGAAGAATTCATATTCATGCATGAACTCTATCAAGATACATATGACAAACTGAAAGCATGGATCAAGATGCACAATTGTTTTTCTTGTCCTACAATAGGCTCGATAGATCTCCCTATGAAAGTTGGACCAAAAACATTAAATGTCTCATTCACCATCCCACAATCAGACCAATTTTGTGTGAAGTTATGCTACCCATGGTTGCGCTCCATGAATGTCATCCGCTCAGTTGTGCATAAATTTTTAAAGTTCCCCTTTGGAAATGATAGCTTTATTGTGAATCATAGTAGTTTTAATATTGCATCTTTATGAGGAAAAATTTCATTATAGGGTATGTGCAGGATCATGATGGACCAAAAAGTGGTGATATGTAAGCCATTTGATGGCCCATGTGGCTGACGAATTTTTTTTTACCCAAAATTGATGAAACGAAAAGGGTTTTTAGAGGATATTCTCAGCTTCCACCAATATAAATTATGCTTTACTTTGAATTTAATAAATAATTATTATTCATTTTCTATTAGAATTATGAATAAAGTCCTGATTGATAAGCTGATTGAAAAACATCTATAACTTTCAAACCATATCGCATTTTTTGAATCTGAAATATGCGTCACATTCTATGCTTCACATTCTATAGGATAAAAAAAATAAAAATTGAATTTCATGAATTTTTGACCAAGTTAAGGTGGTTAGACAGACGAGCTTTTATATTTTTTAAAAGTTGTAATAAAAAATTCATAATTGATTATTTACTTCGAAAAAAATTATAAAAAAATATGTATCACATCAGGACATGATTCCCTTACTTATATCTAAAAGATTATAAAAAAATATTATCATTTTATTGTGGTTAGGGTGGTCAGACAGACACCTACTTCTTATTTTTACCCTGAAATTTAAATACTACTACATTTAAATTTCAAATTTTCACCAAATAGATTTTATTTTTTTAAATAAAGGTCTAGTAGTTTAGAAACTACTTTCAATTTTCTACAAATTCTATTTTTACATTTTTTTGAAATAATATAGATAACTTATTCAAATTTTTACGTCAAGTTGTCTAACTTTGATTTTCTGTCTTTTTATTGCCACTTAAGGGCCTGTTTTTTCCATGATGATCCTGCACATACCCTATATTTATTTTGGCTCAAACCTATGGAAACTATTAGACCTCAAGAAGAATTCTTTTTCAAATCCTATCAAAAGTTCAAGGTAAAGCGTATAACAAAATTCTCCTTGACAAAAAATGATTGAATCGAAAACCCTTCCAAATATCCAAGAGAAGCCTATGACAAGACCTCCTACAATTCCTTATAAGAGACCACGAGATAACCAAAACAATCCCATTGTGCCTCCTAAAATTAAACAAGTTTATAAAGCCAAAGAGAAAGTGGTTGAACAACCACCTGTTGTTTCTTTCGTTCCTCCCAAGGAAGAGAAGAAATATATGATTGAAAAACCCGCTCTTACACAAACACAAATTGACAAAAAAATGAAACAAAATCAAAGTGCTAGAGAGTGTAGGCATAGACATCTTGGTATTGCTCATATGTTACAAACTAAAGAAGACAAGAACAACATAGAAAATCAAAATCTTAACTTACCTGAAGCAATGCATGATGATGTTATACCTTTGTCGCAACATAAACAAGAAACTTCAAAATAAATTATCGTTCGACCTTCCATTGTGATTAACCTAGATGATGACATTGACATTACAAAGATTTATGAAAAAGTGCATAACAAATTGAATACATTGTTTTCCTCTTCTATGAGCTTAAATGACAAATCTCCTAAAAAGAGCGTTGAACTTGGTGATTTCCCTAGTTTGGAACTTGTCGTTGTCCCTTTGGCTAGTTGTCCACCTTACGTTTATATCAACCGAGATTAGGATGCGGATGATATGATATAGGTTGACTTGCATGTGCCTTACTAGTCTTTTTTCTTTGTTTTCTTTTTCATGTTTCTTTATGTGATTGCATGTGCGTAATGTGATCCCCCGTGTTGTTTTGTTTGATGTATCTATCTCTTTTTGTGTATTCCTCCATATGTATCTACATTCTTCTCTATGTACTAAATATTTATCTATTTCTTTTTTCTTTTGTTTTGATTTTGGGGATGACACAAGGTTTTGAGACATTTAGGTCTCTTCCATGTTAACCCAAAAGTTTTTCCTTTTATCTTTTTCATTTGTCTTGTGTTTTCCATTTGGGGATGACATAAGGCATCGAGACATTAAGGTCTCTTCCATGTTGACCCAAATTTTTGTCCTTTTATCTATTTGTCTTGTTTTTTCCTTTTGTGGATGACTCAAGGCGTCAAGACATTTAGGTCTCTTCCATGTTGACCTGAAAGGCTTTTTCTTTGTTTGCACTCTCTTTGTGTCATTCTTCCAGTTCTATGAGTATTTTGGGAATGATGATAGTTCAGAGCTCTTAAACAACAGTGTAGCAAAGACATACTAACCCTGAATCCACAAATCCCTTATGTATTCTTGGGGGCAACCCTTCCCTCCTTTTTAATGGCATAGATTTATTTCAAAAATATATGACTTGGCATAGGGTTTTCCGAGGAAAGCTCTCATGTATTAAGAGAAAACATTGACCACTTTAAAACAATTACTCACAACAATGTGTTAGCAACCAATTTAAAGTGGGGGCATACATCGATGACATCTTTCGACATTTTTCATATTTCATGGCATGATTTTATTTTTCTTGTGACATGTCTTTTTCTTGGTTGTGTCATTAGGTTTGATGTCCTCCAAGAGTGATATTTATAAGCATATGATTTCCCTTGGTGGCATGATGCGAACAAGGCATCCCATAAGTGGTGATATGATATTCTTAACTCATCCTCTCTTGGAGAAATTAAGCACGATGTTCCCTAAGAAGAAGACCTTACACAAATGAAGCAAAATACCCTTTAACAAAAACCTACAGACATAACATTCAAAAGAATTCATAAAAGCATAGCATTGTGGTGCCTTATCGAAGATGTCAGGAGGACAACTTCAATATGGTATGGGAGGCTAATATGATTCTCTCATTTTCCACCTTGTTGGGACAACTCACCTAGTGGATGGATTGAGGTTCCACTACCTCAGAGTGAGCATGCATGTTATAGACAAACAACCTAGATGTTTTCCACATCATGTTGGACCATCAAAGCTTTATCAAAGTTCTCGGACAAATAGCCTAGATGTTGGAACATTTGAAGCTTGATCCTTTATTTTTCCTTTATCTTGGTCTTTGATAGGGTATGATTATGTATCTTTGTCATTGTGACATATTTAAGTGTCTTGAATGTCTACTTTAGTGTGAGTTTGACATGGGGGAAAATCTCACTAAAGTGGGGGAAAAATGTAGCCTAGAAAAAAGTAACCCTTTTTCACACTTAGTTTGAGAATGAATAATTAATGATAAAATGGACTTAATTGTGCCTTATTTAAAGTGTTGTAAATTTTTTTACTACACTTTCACACTAATCTAGGGCTTCATTAATTAATTGAGGTTAATTAGAGCTTAATTGGCCCCTTAAATTCCAATCCAATCCTTATTGCATTTTTTCAGGGATAAATCTCGACACTCATTAATAATGTTGCATAACACTTAATTTGGCAAGGTTTGAGTCATAGGGTAGTAACCTAGGACCCATTTGTCACCTGGAGAATGGGTCCCCACTATATCCTAGAACCCCCTTTTGGCATATTATTTCACCTCCCCGAAACTTGGTCCTAGAAAACAATGCTAGGACCCATTCACCCAAGATGGTGAATGGGTCTTCCTTACCTAGGATGCCCATTTTTGAACTTATTCTTGGCAATATTTTAGTGATTTTGAATTCTAGATCTGATGTCTTCTTGTGTTATTTGAATTTCAGGATTAAATCTTAAGATAAGTGTAAATATAAGGTTATTTTACATAGTTTCATAACTAGAAGATCTAAAGAATTTCAAGCAATCAAGAGTACATTCACAAGAGCATTATATAGCACTTTCAAGAGAAATTACAAGGCATTGAAGTGCAGATTATCAAGGTTTGATTGCAGCAATCAAAGGTCATATCATCATGTCAAAGATTTAGTGCATCATGCATGTAGTTGAGCTATCATGTTGATGTAGTATTGAAGATCCATTTGCAAGAATTGTTTCACATCCAATTCAAGATCAAGATCTACATTCTTAATTCTACATGGACACTTCATGTTAGATTGTTGATTTACATTCCAAGACTTCATCCAAGGTATCATTGTTTCATGTTTCATGTTTCATTGTTTCATCATAAGGTTTAATTACCTAAAGAAGGTTTGACCAAGGAAAACCCCTATTCCCAAAAATAAACAAGTTTTTATTTTCTTTGATGTGTGATTATAGGTTTAAGGTTGAAGATCAAGTGGAGAACAAAAGTTACAAAGTTTTCAAGATTGAGAAGTTGCAAAAGTTGTCATCTATCTTGCAAGATCACACAAAGTTTCCTCCATAATTAATTTGTGACTTTTGGGAGCTAGTCACCTAGGAGCTGGAAGTGCATACATAGAAGAACAAAACCCATAAATAAATTTTCAGAAACCTTAGTAGGGAACCATTTGCCACCCTGGGCGAATCAGTCCTCAGTGACCCCAAAATAACACTTTTTCAGCAAGGTACACATTGTTTCAACATCTAAAAACCCTCCTTATTGCTATTATAATAGTTAGGATTGATTTTTGATTGTTATTTAGGCATTTTACGCTTCATAATTGAATGAAACCTTACTAAGAAAAATATTGGTTCATCATCTTGTTCATTCATTTTGATAAAGAAACCCATTTTTCTTCGTTTCAAATAACATAACCCAAAAAATTAGCAACTTAGGCTTGACTATTAAACTCAGAATCTCTAAGAGAAAACCTCCATTTTTCTTAGGCCTATAAACCTAGTTCTGGCTAATAAGAATCCTCTTATGAGAATCAAAATTCCTTGCCCAAAGAAACTTTTGGGATAGAGAATCACCATCCTTTAAAAAAATAAGAATATAATCACCTTAAATCTATAAGGAAGAGCTTGAAAAATGAACTTTAGAAGGCTAAGACATATAACAAAAGAAAACAACTTAAAAATCCAATGATTAACCCATGTTCTAAACCTATCAAGAATCTAAATCCACTAGAGTCAATTAGGAAGACTAAAGTGATAATGTAATCTCAAGATAATCTAAAGGAAGCTACCCTATATTGAACCACAAAATAAAATAAATTCTCTATTGGATTTAAAAAGGAGTATTAAAAATATAGATATTTGGATTATCTTCATTAATATTTTGACTTGAAGAAATCAAATACATATCCAAAGCTCTCCTAAAATTGGTAGCCTTTGTAATAATAGGAACACCCTTTAAGGAAATATCATCTACAAATTGAATATGAGAATGGGAATTAAGATCCATTGCCAATTGTCAATCCTAAATACTACCAATGAATATCATCTACGTAATGAGTCATCCCAATGCCTCAACCATAAGAATAAAAATATATGAAGAAAGTGGTAACCTTGTCTCTATCCTCTAGAAGTCAAAAAAATAAAATATGAGATTCCATTGAAAAGGAATATGAAGTAACACAAATCATAACCCACTCATTCCATTCTAAAAAATAAAAAAATAGATAAAAAAATTCAAAGGAAAGATCACCAACCCTACCATAAACCTTAGAAATTTGTATCTTGATAAATATGGATTTATTCTTAGACACCCAATGTAATGGATGGTTTCTAAAGAAATAACTATCACATCTAAAATTTGACCATCTAATTATTTATCTACCACATTGAATGATAATATTCAAACAACTAAAATATGATCGTGCCATGAAATTAACACACTACACATTATGGAATAGAAAAGTAAACAATGGAGCGTGCGAGCGGGAAAGGGAGCAGGAAAGGAATTTTGAAATCCTTTGGGGACGTTGAGGATGGCGGTTCTGAATCAAAGGATGAAGATGATTTTTTTTATTCGTTGGAGGTCTGGTGGCTTTGACCTGCTTTGGTGGAATCCTGGCTGGATTTTTTCTCACAATTTCCAAGTCTTGTGGGGGTGTTTGTTGCCTCTGGAATTTGGTTCGTGGAAGCTCAGTTTCCTATCCTATTTCCATTTCCGCCAAGTGGTCTCTTGGAAGATCTTTTGTCTTCCTTTTGTGCCTTTCGGGGGAAATGGTGAGGAATGTTTTGCGTTTCCCATTCTGTTGGAGTTCTCTCCTTTTTTTGTGCATTTTGTGCCTTGTGCTCGGTCGTTCTCTTTATTATGCGGCCTGATAAACTTGGTTTTGTCCCTCACTACGAATGGGTGCTTCTCGGTTGTTTTTTCTATTGGATCTTGGCTTAGTTTGGGCATCCCGAGTTTGTTTCTTTCTACATTTTGGGGCTGTATCTTTTCTTTGGCCCCTACGTTGGAGATTTTCCCTTCAATTGGCTTGTCCCTTGCTTTTGAGGTTTTCTCTTCTGTTGGCTTGTTGGCTTTGGGTCGGTAGTTTTTCCTTTGCTTGGGCTTCCTTTTTTGCTTGGGGTTATCCTCTTCTATGTTGGTCTTTGCTTTACCCTATTCCATGGTTGAGTGGTTGATCCCCTATTTTATTCTATGAACCCTCTTTAATGCTTCTCAGATCTTGGTTGGGGTCGATGGAAAAGTTGGGGTTTATGAATTCTTAGGGTTCTTCTACTCTCTACCCGAGTTGGGGTTCTTGTTCTCTATATATATTTTTTTGGAGCGGCCTTTTTCCTTTATTGTTTTTGTTGTAATCTTTCTTTTGGCCTTTGCATTGGTACACTTGGTGAACTTCTCTAAGTATCCTAGATTTTCCTTCAAATCTTTGGTGCTTGGGCTCTGCTGGAGTTTTAGAATATATTCCTATGGGGGTGGAGGAGACCCTGTCTTGTTTCGAAGTGGTTTGTGTCTTTATTTGGTCCATTCAAGCTTAGTTTTATTGAGAGTTTCATGTTTTGATATGTTATTAACTATTGGTTTGCTTCTTTGGCACCAGTGGTTTGGGGTGTTGAATTTTTTTGGGCTACTTTGTTGAAGGTCGTGGATGTTTTAGTTTATGAAGGAGTTGTGTTTGAAGTTCTTTTGGATATGATGAAATTTGATGGCTTGCTTTCTCCTATTATGGTTGGCTTGCTGAAGTTTTCTAAAGGTATGGTGAATTCCTAGATTGATTTCTAAGTTTATTTGGAAGGCCAAGGTGCTTATGTTTCTCATGGTTGCTAAGAGTATTCTTTCTTCTAAAGTGTGTAAAATCTTCTTGGCTCTTCAGATTGTGTCCCCTATGGAGGTGGAGACCTCTCTTATAGAGGTGGATACATATCCTATTGAGGTGGAGAAGGGTTTTGAGGGCATGGTGGGTTGTTCATGCTTCTTCATCTTTTTTTCTCCCTTCCAGCTCCTATTAAGGTGGACACCACTCCTATTGAGGTGGAGTTTTGGTATGTGGGAGAGTCTTTGTTGTCATGGTAAGAGTTTTCTTGGTGACTTCTCCTATAGAGGTGGAGAGGCAAGTTGGAAGGCAGGGCTTTTCCACTTCATCAGATTTACTTCTATGTATTAATCAAAATTTGGTTCTTTGAGTGAAAGGATTGTTGTTGAATGGCATCTTCAAGGAAATTTGGTGGGCTCATCTTGCTTGAGAATTTTTATGTATTGGAGGTTATGGATTTAGGTTCAATTTGCTTGTATTGGCTTGATTTTCAGGTTTTTTTGCCCACCCTTGGGGTGGTTTTTGTTAAAGGTTGTTGTTTCTATAGCCTTAAGGGTGGCCTATTGGCTTGTTTTTCTTGCCATGAGGCCTATTTTATTTTACTGGCTATTTGGGTTTCAAGTTCCTCTAAAACCTTCTTGTAATGGTTTGAAGAACAAATAGTCTTGTCTACCCTTGGGGTGGCTTTGTTGGTGGCTACTGTGTTACAACTCTGTGGGTGGCTTGTTGGTTTGTTCTACTGGCCATCAAGCTTGTTCTTCTTTGGCTATTTCTTTGGGGGTAGTTTTGTTGGTTGTGATGCCTATTTCTTGCTATTGTTTGGGTCAAGGCCCATTAACCCTACATTTTTAATAAAAAACTATCACATGATCTATAATTTGATAGCCCTTCTTATAGTCCTCCACTCAAGTGATATTAGTGAATCCAAAATTTGCTTCAAATAATCAACCATCAACTTGGTAATAATCTTGTAATAAACATTATATAGAGGAGAATAAATCAAAACTTTTAGCCCCAAATTTTTAAGGAATCAAAGCCAAAAAAGTATAATTGATTACTTAAGCATTTTCTTATGAGTTTGAGACTCGCAATCAGATCCAAAAGATCAAATTATTCAATATGTCCAAGAATCTTTAGAAGAATTCAATTGGGAATCAATCAATATAAGGAACATTACCTTTCTTTATTTGGAAGAAAACCTTTTCTAATTCGTTAAGAGTGATAGAATCCATTATATGGCCATTTATTTCAAAAATAACCAATGAAGAGATGGAGCCTAAAATAACCCTTTCCTCCTTCCTCAATGCATGAGCACTTTCATTAAACATAAAAGAAAATAAGAAATTAAGTGTTCATTTATTTCTTGAGATGAAGACAAATAAATGCCTTGAGAAGAGATAAAAAATGAAATAACATTACTTGTTCACCTTTCTTTAATTGAATTATAAACAAGAGGTATTTTGATCTCCCTCCTAGAGCCAAGTGATACTTTATTTCTACTTCCAAAAAATATCATCTCACAATTCCCATTCATAAATCTCCTTAGAAAGGGATAATTTCTCTAAAAATGTTTCCTAAGTCATGCCAAGTTCTTTTATTTGAAAAGTGATATTATTTAATTTTTCTTCCAACTGTTGGATCCAATTCGAGTTTCCCTAACTAATCACTATTAAATTAGGAAAATAATCATTGATAGAAATCTATACACAAATATGGATATATATAGTTAATTTTCTCTTAAGCATCTGAGAAGGGCCTAAAGGTTTCTCAAGATATGCTACTATTGATTGAAGAATATTTGGTCTCCAAAATTCCATAAGTAAATGAAGAAGGTGAACCCAAATTGGAATCCAAGATGGAAGCTCCTCCACAAGATCAAATACAAGATGCCAAGGCTTAATGAAAACCATTCTCGATTATGAAAAGGAGCCTCCTTTAAATGTCACATTTCTATCTATCATTCTTGAGAAGACTACAAAGAAAAACCATTAGTACCCAAGATAACCTCCATATCTCAATCCGACTGTCACGTACAATTAGCCCAAATTTCGAAGAAAGGAAAAGCAACTTTAAACCCTAAATTTATATATCAATGCATTCTCTTATTAATAAAGCATATAATATGTATACAATGATTTCTAAATTAATAACCACAATAGGTTATCCCACTCTCTTTTACAAACACTTATTTGATAAAGAGTGACTATCAATTCTTTGATTGGAAATGACATCATGTGTAGCTTACATGAGAAAATTAACTACATTAATGTGAACAAAGGTTGAATTGACAGATCTATTTGAATAACATATTTAAAATAAAAAAATAAAGCTTCACTAGACACCTTCTAGATCTAGCCATAAGTGGGCCTCCATGCCCAAAAATAGCCAAAAACTAAACATAGAAGGGAACCAATCAAACCAAATCTTGAAAAAAGAATGAAAAATGAACCATAACAATGATGAATATCCATGAAAGCACATGCAACCTTGAAAACTTTTGCTAAAAACCCGATTCTTATATTTATTTCAAGAAATACATGCTTTCCAACTCTAAGTTATTTAGTATAGACTAAATATGTATTCTATACTACTATGAGAAGAGTGGAAATAATCACTTGATGCATTTATTTATTTCACCCTTAATTGTTTCCCTTTCATGTTCTTGTATGTTTGTCACATTATTTTTGATATTGCTAAGTTCTCTAGAATGTGACACATTTTCATCAGCTCTAGTAGAGTATGTGCACTGAAAGGTGACTTATCAACCAAAGAATTAGGAAACAAAAATCTATTGGGCATGCAATCCTTGATGTTATGAATGAGGAGATATTTTCTCTACATAAATAAATTCCACCTAAAGAACATTCAATCTTGCATGCCTATCTCTTTTATTGTCTTGTAATCTAAAAAGGTCACACTAAGCTTGGAAATCTTTAATAGTGAAGTTGAGCTTGTAGTGTCAAAAAATGTCATCGTGTACACTTTCACACTTAATTTGGGAATAATTAATGTTGAAATGAACTTAAGGTTGCCTTGATCTAATGTTGTGATGAGTCTTACACATCCACATTAGGTTTTGGGCTCGTTTAAACTAAATAAACCTAACTCTGCCCTAATTTAATGTTGTAAAGTGTATTTATTCACACCTTCACATTAAATTTAGGAGGGTTGTAAACTAAACTGACATAATCTAGTGTTGTAATGTGTTGTACACATTCACATGGGATTTTGGACCCTTCTAAGCTAAATAAACCCAATTTTTCCTTAAATTAATGTTGTAAATTATATTTATCTACACTTTCACATTGGATTTTGGGCCCCTTACATTTATGACCTTAATATAGGCCCATAAGACCTTATATTGTGTATCCCAAGGAATATTTTAACTAAAATCCTAACATAGACATCAAATAGGCTTAATTTCTCATCACCTTGACACTTTCTCTCTCCAAAAAGGCCTTGTGGAACCCATACGCCATGTTGGGCATATGAGTCCCACCAAGTGGGACCCATATGCGATAGGTGGTGTATAAGTCCCATTTGGCTCCTTTTTTGAGTTTTGAGTGGGAAATCAGGGTTTTAAGTTCAACTTTTTTCCATGTCGGACTTTGGGATCTAATTAATGGTCATTTAGATGGATTGCCTATATAAATGAGGTCTCAAATCATTATTTCAGGAAGCCTACATTATATCAAATCAAGAAATCAAGAGTTCAACATTCCAAGACTTTACAAGATCTTCAAGAGAGTATTCAAGGTCAACTTTAAAGCATTCAAGGGCATAATTCTCCATCAATTATTGCAGAAATCCAAGATCCATCATCATGTCAAGAATATCAAGCATAAAACATATTATTGAGCTAGTGTTGTGATGTAGCATTGAAGATCCAAGATCAAGCATTGTTCTACACCTATTGTCAAGGTCAAGATCTACATCATTCATGGCCATTTCATGTTGAGTTATAGATTTAAAATACATAATTTACAAGGAATCATTCAAGGTATCATTTTTCATGTTTCATATCCTATGTTTCATGTTTCATGTCCTTGTTTCATTGTTTCATCAGTTGGTTTAATTACCTAAACAAGGTTTGACCAAGCCAAACCACTATTCACTAACAATCAATAAATTTTTCTCCTCTTTACACGTGTGATTGCAGATCTAGGTGTCTTGGAGACTGAAGGGTCATTGAATATTAGGTTACAAGCTTGGAGAAGGTTGTCAAGTTGTCACAAGGTTGTCATCTTCACGAAAAGTCACCTATAGGTCTGAAATCAGTAGTTTCAGATCTAGAAACAAAGGGGAACAAAAAGAGAATATGTTGAAGACCAAATTCAAACCTTGAAGTTCCAGAAAACCCTAACTGGACTCATTCACCAAACCTAGTGTATGAGTCCCAATTTAGGTTATTTTAAAGATTTTTACAAATTTAGATACCCATTTGCCAAATTCCTGTTTCTACACAGGAACTCAGATCTGGGATTGATTCACCCAGCTTCGCATATGAGTCCTATTCAACATTAAAGTCAAAATTTCTATCATTTTAGAGCCTCATTCAATTATCTTTAGGTTTCCAAGTGCACACATTTTATCTTACAACTTTTTGTTTTGATTTTCATGTATTTCTAGGCCATTTATTGAAATATTGCATTAAATTAGGGTTAAGCATTTTAGTTTACATTTCATTTGTCTTTCCAAGTCATAACTTGATGGTGAACCCATCATTAATCTCTTAACATACCCTAGGATACCTTATTGTTAGATCTCTTCCTCTGTTCTTCATTGGATTGAGATCTATAAGGTGTCCTTGAGTGTAGCAAGTGTGAAATAGGAATATTACCCTTTTGCTTCAATCCTCAAAGGTAGGGAGTACTATTTCCATTGTTTCATTTTGGTGAACTTGCATTTATAAAATTTCATTTTCTGATTTGGAGTGCATCATCATCTTAGATCTTTCTTGCATTAACATTGCAATAGGATTTATATTAGTTAATTGGAATTCTATGGTTTCAAACTTTTAATTTGTGAAAGTGCATATAGCTTGCATTTTTGCACCTCATATCATTAAAAATCATACAAAATCTGCATTTACATTTAGTTTATAGATGATACAAACCAGAAAGCATAAAAAATACTTAAAATTTACTAAAAATTATGCAAAAAACCCCTCACTAGGACTCATACGCCCCTCTACGAGAATTAGTCCCAATGCACATTTGAAACTGTATTTAACAACATTTAAAACCTTGTTTTGCAATTTTGTTTTCTGCCATTTTTTTTTGATACATTAAGCATAATTTACAGAGTGTTGTACCCTTAACATGAAGAGCCACGAGGGCCAAAAAGATCAAGTCCAAAAAACATTAAAGACTAAGCCAAAAAACATACACCACAAACTAACAACAGACAAACAAAAATAGACCAACAATAGACTAATTGGTATTTTCCCGGTTCTTTGATAGGAGATTAACATCATCCCCAACCCATTTGTGGCCATCATCAACATTCTTCTTGTACATTTCATCCTTCATAACTATAGAGAGGGTGTTGGTAACATAGTGGACCAGCTTGACAGTGAAACGAGTCAAGCCACATAATTTCTTGTCCATCTTATCCATTCTTTCTTGCAACACAAAGATCTCCTCCTTGTAATCCACAACCTTCACAATAGCAACACGCTCCACATCCAGTGGGTCCAAGGACTGGGAAGCCGAGTCCTCCTTCTTCTCTTTTCCAATATTAGGAATGGTGTAGGGCCCTCCAACATACTCATCCTCCTCATCTCCACCAATCTTCTCATCCCTATAATCTTTGTTGTCAGACCGCTCCTCCTCTGAATCCAAGTCAACCTACACTTTTTGGCTATTCTTAGCCAGCCTACCTGACCTCCTTATGATGGTATCGCCACAAGTCACCACCGTAGCTGTGACCACCATGTCACCCTTAGAATCCCTACCCACCACATTTTTACCTTTTCTATCTCTAGTCGGGGGTTCCATCAAACCCTTCACACCATCCTTACCTTTCTTTTTCGGGGTGGGTTTGCTGGCAGTCTTGGTAGGGGTCGACTTGAGTTCACAAAGACTAGCCGCAACACTAGTCTGGGCATTTCCTATATTCCTCTTTATTTTCTTAGTATCAAGTTTAGGCTTATGAGCATCAACAAAAACTGGATGGGTTTTCCTGATGGGACCTTTGGACTCGGGCGGGAATAAATTGGTCATAGTGGGAGGTTCAATTTCCTCGACATGGACAACAAAAATTGGCTTGGGCAAGCATAAAGGAAGATGGAATTGGTAGAGCCTCATAATAAGGCCTTGGTGAAGCGGAAGGGGAGGGGTATCATCATGGTTTAGGCCTACAACCTCAATGCATTTTTCAATAGAGCTTTCTAAATCCTTAAGAAGGAAGAAATGGAAACTTAAAAAAAATTTATGCCTGAGGTGATTTAATAGAGGGAAATAGTAGAAGTAGAAGGTTTTGTATCTACCTTCCAGGGTCACGTACTTCATAAGGTCCAGGAAAAATTGGTTCCATGGCTGCAGAAGAGCATCTCTCTTGAACCCCGACTGGTTACAGACCAACTTCTCATTCCCCACAAAATATAATTCATACTATCATTATCTTGGGCCTTAGTATGCTTCGGGTATTTCTTACCAGTACTCAACAGCCCTGTCACCTGTGCAATCACATCCTCGTTTACTTCAAAAGAAATTTCGCCCACAGTCACTCTTCAGTCTTTCCAAGAGTTAGAAAACTACTCAGATAAATTAGGGTCGTGACCCACCAGACTCTCCATTAGGGGAATCAAACCACCCTCAACACATATGTGCCATACTAACAAATCTTTGCAAAATTTTCTATAGTTTTTGGGCTCCATTCACATCGTGTTGCCACCCATAATGCCTTTCTACACACGGAATAACCAGAAAACCAGAGAGAGAAAAAGGTTAGATAAAATGGTTAAGTGAAAGGTCACCCACACACTTATGATTTTAAGCCAAACAAAGAAGCCTTGGTTAATCAAATCAATGTATTGGTCACACACTTGAGTAGATAATTTCCTAAAAGCAATCTTGGGAGACTCATAAATGAGAATCTTCAGGCACTTGTGACTAGGGAAGTAGGACATGATGGGAACGAAAGGTTTTCCATCCATGTTGTTTTTACACAGAGACCAAGGCAAGATGGCCATGAGGCCAAATTTAGAAACATCTAGGAACTCAGCCATCAGAAGAGGAGACAAAATAGAGAAAATGATAGAATAATAAATGAGCTTTTCCTCATAATAATTAGTCACATCAATTTTCAAATCCGAACACTTCATGAAAATGCAAAAGCTTAGCGCAATCCCTAAAAGGAGATTATGTAAGGTACAACCTAGCTTGGCCTTAATCACAAAGTACCCGCCATAATTCCTCATGATTCCCTTATTCAAAATGGCCTTCGCCCCATTATTCAAATTATGCCATTTGTAAGACACCTCAATATTAATGCCCGTCCACATAGCCCATAAGACAAGCATGTGGAACCCCCATAAAGCCCATAAAAATTATTGATTAATTGATATCATTGATCAAGTAAGGGCTTTTCTCCTTGAGGATTAGACCTTGAATACTTGGTGGTAGGTTCCCCAAATTACGCCAACATTTAGAGAATTTCCAATGTGTGCCAAATTTTGCTAAGGCATCATCCACTTGATTGCCCTCCCGGTAAATGTGGGTGGTTATCTTCAAATTCAACTTAGCCACAAAGAACCTTATGTCCAATATAATGTCTTTAGTACTCCACCCTAGTAATTTTCCAAAGTTAACTGCATCAATAATAGATTTAGAGTCACCTTCGATATGAAGGTTCCCAATCCACATAGAAATAGCTAACTGTAAGCCCTTTAGCAGTGCCCTAGATTTCACAATCATTGAAGATTGGATACCGATCCCCCTAGAATAACTAGCCAAAAAATTTCCATTGCAATATATGATAATACCTCCTATGCTAGCTCTGCCCAGGTTGCCTTTGGCTGCCCCATAAAAATTGATTTTATACCAACCATTATCCAAAGGCTTCTAGATTGTGTTCCTTATATCCAGGGATCTAGAGTTGTCATAGGAGCTTGCATCTAGGTTTTAATGCCAAGCTTTGTCCATTGAAATTTCTCTCTCAGTAGGACCTTTATACGGTGTTTTCCCTTTGAAGAGAGAAATTTTATCAGAAATGAGCCGAGAACTAATGCCAAACACCTCCTTCGGACTCATCTCAATGTTCCTAAAAATCCTATTATTTCTCTCTTTCCATAAGCACCAACAGATAATGGGGGGAACCTGGTTCCAAATTTCACAAGGTAAGGGTTGGATGAAGGGTCCATTCCATCTCAAAATAAAAGATTTAATATACTTACACATAGTCCATTGAATGCCCAAACATTCAATAGCCAGCTCCCACACACTAACAACAAATGGGGAGTGTAATAATAGGTGGTCCAACAATTCTTCATTGCACTTGCATAAGAAACATCTGTTGGGGATCTGGAATCCCCTTTTCCTCAAACTATCTTGAGTAAGAATCCTATTATGGCAAGCAATCCACTAAAAGAAGTTAACTTTCAAGATCATGTGTCGATTCCAAACCCTCTTCCAAAGGTCAAGGGTAACGCTTTGGTCCATCAGTAGATTGTAAGATGATTTAACTGAAAGATCTCCCTATTTATCATGAGCCAAAAAGAAACAATCCCCCAAGTTGGTTGAAGGAAGTCTAGTAAGTGAAAGTAGCTCCTGTAGGGAGTTGGCAAGAAGACTTAGTCCAAGGGATAAAGGGCAGCAAAGAGACTTAACCTTCCACTTCCTAGCACCATGTGGGCCAAGGAGGTAATCACTAATATGAACTAAAAAGAACCTTTGTGCCAGCCTCATAAGATTCCACATTCAGAGTTTTCTAGAGGGGTATCAAGTAACCAGGGGTCCTCCTAGAATCTGATTTATTACTATCACCAATCTTCCATTTCATCCCATTCCTAAGTAGATCCTGTAGACTACAAATGCTCCTCCAAGCTAAGGAACCTAAAGGGTGAACCTCCGAGTGATAGTCAATCGAAGGTCGATTTTGAAGATACTTAACATTCATAATCTTGCACCAATCCTTTCTATTCCTTAGATGGTCCCAACCCACTTTGGCCATCAAAGCCTTATTGGTATTAGAGATAATCCTTATCCCAAACCCACCACAATGTTTAGGTTGACAGACTATGTCCCATTTAACCAGAGAAAATTTCTTCTTTTCCCGAGTCCCTAACCAGAGGAAATTCATTTGAATTTTCTCAAAATTTTCAGCTATATATCCGAGGATCTTAAATATGGAGAGGAAGTATATTGAGATACCTTAAAGAGAAATAGATAGGAGCTATTGTTTACCCATGTGGCTAAGTATGGATCCTTTCCAACCATCTATTTTTCTTTGGATTCTTTCAAGGACCGAATTCCAAAAGTCAAGAGTAACTTCCTTGATAGTAAGGGGTAAACCAAGATAAACTAAAGGAAGAGAACCACTCATACAACCCAGAATAGCAGTCACCTAATTTTATAGGTTAGGAGTGTTGTTGAAGAAGTAAATCATACTTTTATTATTATTAATGAATTGGCTAGAGCAAGCAACATAGTTGTTAAGACAATTTTTCCATTTCCTAGCTTCAATCACAAAAGCTTTCACAAATAGGAAGGTATCATCCACAAATTGTTGGATCATAATCGGATCTAAGGAAGAGGCAATCTTGATTCCCTTAATAGACCCCTCCAAGAACAGATTGGAAAAGTTCCTACTCTAGACATCCACAATCATGATAAACAAATATGGTGAAAGGGGGTCCCCTTATCTAATACCTCTCCTAGCAGGGAAGAACCCAAAAGGAGTCCTATTAACTAGCACATAGTACTTAATAATTGTTACACATTCCATTATGAGTTTGACCACAGATTGGTCAAATCCAAACTTAGCTAAAACTTTAGGGATAAAGTCCCAAATCACCTTATCATAGGCTTTTGATATATCTAATTTAAGGGCCATACGAGCATAGTTGCATCTATCCATGGAATGTAGTAATTCATGGGTGGTTATGGAAACATCAAGGATGTGATGATGAGGCACACACCCTTTTTGAGTGGGTCTGATAAGTTTATCAAGGAGAGGCTTAATGCGGTTCACCATAATTTTAGAGAGGATTTTATTAAAGGTATTGCAAAGAATGATAGGAGGAAAATCAGTCATAGGTTGGGGATCAACAATCTTGGGAATTAATACTAAGAAGGTGTGGTTCAGATTATTGATAATCTTACTAGATTTGAAAAAATCACAAGTAGCTAAGACAAGGTCCTCAGGAACAATCTCCCAAAAGATCTGAAAGAATGCTAGAGGAAAACCATCTAGGCCTGATGCTTTGTAAGCCCCCATACTAAAAGTAGCTAACCTGACCTCCTTAGGAGTGACAACACTGAGGATCCCAAGATTATCATTCTGGGTAATGATGGTCGAGAGAGGGTCCAGTAATAGATTATCCAGAGCCGGATTAGGAGCCTCAACAAGAGCTGAATAATCCATATGAAAATAGTCTGCAGCCAAGAGACCGATCTGGGTGGGCGTATTGAGCAAATCCCCCCACTCATTATGAAATTTAGTAATCTGATTTCTCTTCTTATGTTTAATGAAAGAAACGTGAAAACAAGAGGTATTCTAGTCACCTTCTTTCAGCCATTAGACCCTGGATTTTTGTTTCCAAAAAAATTCCTCTTTCGTTAGAATTTGTTCCCACTCCCTCCGGTACTCAATTTCCAAGTTGCAAGTAGGAATAATGACATCGACCTCCTTTTTCTTTTGAATAATTTTCAATTTATCCCCAACAACTCTTTTTTTGTGGAAAACATCCCCACAAATTCTTTCATTCCATCCTTTCGCCATACATTTGATACGTTTAAGTTTAAATAAGATCTTGAACATGGGAGAGCCACGAACAAGAATATTCCACCATTCAATAAATTTGTTTTTGATGTCAGGGTGGGAATTCCACATTATCTCAAATCAAAAAGGGAACTATCCAATAGCAGATAGGTCATTCGAGATCAACAATAGAGGATTGTGATCTGACATCATCTTGGGCAGAGCTCGAAGATTGGCACTAAGCAGGCCAGTCCAATTACTGGAGCAAAGGAATCTATCTAATCTCACTTGAATTAAGTCCTCCCTAAGATACCTGTTGGTCCAAGTAAAGGCTTGGCCCGATAAGTCAATGTCAATCAGGCCAGTAGAACTCAAGAAGTTAGCCAGATCAACCATACTATCAGAATAATCCACCTGACCACCACTTTTCTCTAAAGGATATAAAGGGGAATTGAAGTCCACAACCACCAACCAATGATAACCATTATTATTTTTAATCCAATCAGAGAGGACCTGCCACAAGGAATTCCTAAAATTTCTTTGGTTGGGAGCGTAGATATTGATAAGAGACCAAGAGCCACCCGAGTAGGAAAAGGAAACTCCGACACTACTCCTGCTATAGAATAGTTCAGATCCATTAAACCTAGAGGGGTTCCATAGCACAACAAGACCACTCGACGCCGCTTCAACATCACTATAAGAGTAAGTGGCCCTTGACCATAAATACTTAGCAATATTGTCAAAATTAGCTTTCTTCATCTTGGTTTCTTGTAATAGTAACACATTAATCTTATGTTATAAAACAATTTTTTAGAGCTAGTTGCTTATGGGAGCTATTTAGCCCATGCACATTCCATGACATGACCTTAATTTTTGACCTTTCTTGGAAGGACACTTCCAATGTCCTCTGCTTACCAATGGCTATCTCATTTGAAATATTTCTCAACCTAGCTTGTCTCTAGCTAGGTATACCAGGTTTGGAATCACCACCCACATCCACCTTCTTCTTCCTCCCTCTTTTCTTTGGGGTTTTCCAGATATCCTCTTCCACAAATTTCTCCTTAATCAATCCTTCAGAACCAAGAGTTGTCTCTTCAATAACTCCAGTACTCTCATCTTCCAAAATTTCACCCTCTTCACTCATTGTCTCACTAGTCCCAAAAGAACCCTCCTCCAATAGGGAGTCTCCAACTAACTCATCCCCCCCAAGAGCTAGGCTAGAGGATAGAGCATCGACATCCAACATCTTAGCAACAACCTCATTCATAGTCTGAGAAGGAATAACAAGGTTCGAAGACATATCTACATTAGAAATCTCTGACCCACTAATAGGAATCTCAGAGGTTGGGGGTTCAACCAAAATTGGTGAGGCTGACTTGGCCAAAGTGTCTCCATCCAAAAAAACATCGTTTTCCATAGGAGGGTGAGCATTTACAATAGAGTCTCCCAGGTTAGGCTCCCGATTCAAAGAATATTTACAGTCAAAGATAAGGTGGCCAGGTTTAGCACACTTCTAATAGTAAACAACATCATTTTCATAACACACAGGTTGGACCTTCACTGAGTTAGGAAGTGTATTATTCACACTAATATTTGCACAAAAGCAGACAAATACTAACCTAGATTTAGATCTGGTGATGGAGTTTGAAGTAATGAACTATCCCAAGGAATTCCCAATTCTTTTCATGATGGATTCATCCCAGTATTCCGAGGGCAACCTAGGCAAATGGACCCAGACCAGATCCGATTTATTTAGATCCATTGGAGGGTCAAACCTTGGTTTCCAATGACATAATGCCAAACTGTGCTTTCGATACACCCAAGGCCCAGAAGAGAGAACCACAACCAAGTCTTTCGAGGCCATAAATTTGAAAAGGAAGAGACCACCCAACATTGTGCATATCTCCACACTACCTTTGAGGTTTCATTTAGTCATAGCCCATCTTCAAACCATATCCACAGTGGGATGGAAAGAGAGAAAATGGCCCACAACTACGCTCTCCATGGAGGAAAAAATCCTATCACTGACTAAATCAGAGATAGTGAAGTCTATTCCTGAAGCTTTGAATTCTTCTTCAATAAGAGGAGAGGGATTTGACCTATGTTTACCGTTGGTCAGTACATCCTTTCAACCAATTTTTTTTTAAAGAATCGCCATCGCCGACACTTCCACACCAGATAAGACTAGAATCACGAGTGACTCCGAAAGACCCGCAAATGGGATGGACCCACTAGGAGTGGCTCCCGAGGGACATGAGCCTGCATGTGACAGGGTGAGGCTGGGGCTAGGAGGGGATAGAGGGGGACCATGGGGTACCCCCAGGCTAGAATCCACCATGCACACAGGATGTTCAAACATGGATAGAGGAGAGATGAGTGAATGCTGCCATTTGCTATCTGTTTCAGTGGGTTAACTTTTTGTTTCATGCATTTTACTAAATCTAGCTTAAATTGGTCCATTTCATGCATTTATTAATTCCAAATTTGCATTTATAAAATTTCATTCTTAGATCATTGCATAGTGTAATCATTAAATTATCTTGTTTTGAAATTTAAAAATTGCATTTACACATTTCATTCTAGGTATTTGCATTTCATTTTAAGTCTCTTTCCATTTTTGCATAGATTTCTTTTCACAAAATGTTAGTATCTATCTTTTCCAAGATTTCAAATAAAAAATTAGTCAATAAGCATGTTAGTCATTCATTCAATGCATTCCCTAGTTATGAAAGTCTCTTAGTGCAAAAGAGTGAAAATGTTGACACTTGCCTTAAACTTAGACCCCCTCCTATCTCCTATTTGTGGGAATGATGTGATAGAAGAAGATAAAAATATAGACAATCCTAATGATCATAGTTTCTCTTCTCCTAATACCTCTCCAACATGTGACAAAGGCATTTTGGTGTTAGAAGATGCACTCATTGAGAATCACGACATTGTTGAAAGCTCCTCTTCTATGAACCCTCCTACATTGGAAGATATTTTAGCACAAGAGAATGATACCATACACATTTCTAAACATCACCTTACCTAATTTTTATTCTACCATTGCTTGTGACAATGATTTAGTTGAAGAGTATGAGATTGTAAATGATGAGGATATGTTGGTGTTAGATGATCAAATCTTTAAGGTCTATAACAACCCTCTTTATGATCCGGAAACATATGACATACTCATTAAATAAAAATCCAAGTTAGTTGATAGTTGAGGAAAAATCCATAATTAAATAAATAAATTTATTTAATTACATGTGACAAAGAATTAGAAGCTTCCATAATTTAAATAAATAATATTTAATTATGTGTGAGAGATGATAAAAGTGCTTTAATTAAATATATAAAATACTTAATTAAATATGAAAAAAAGAAAGTTTCTAATTAAATATTTTAGAATATTTAACTATGTGGAGAAAAGAAAGCTTTTTAATTAAATATTTTAGAATATTTAATTATGGAGGAAATATTTTTTTTTAATTAAATATTTTAGAATATTTAATTATGGAGGAAAGAAAAGATTTTTAATTAAATATTTTAGAATATTCAATTATGGAGGAAAGAAAGCTTTTTAATAAAATATTTTAGAATATTTAATTATGGAGGAAAGAAAGCTTTTTAATTAAATATTTTAGAATATTTAATTATATGAAGAGTGAAGAATTAGAAAGTGTTTAATTAAATATTTGAAATATTTAATTAAATGTAGAAAATGAATTTAGAAGTATATTCCATTATTTGAAAATTCAAACTTAGAATAACATGATAATTAATATAAATAAATTATGAAATTTATTTAATTTAATTAAGAAGAAGATGATGATAATTTAATTAAGCTAGAAGAATTAGAAAGGTGAACGATATAAATAAATAATTGAATTTATTTATATGTAGATGATTTTAGAATATTAATTAAATAATTCATATTTAATTAATTAACATGCTTGATTAACTGTGACCATTTTTGGATGTGTACATTTTGCCCCTCTTTGAAGTGATGTGTTTTATGCATTGCTTTAAAGAATTTTGCCCCTGACTTTGAAAATTAAATGATGCTATATGCCCCCTCGAGAGATAAATCACATGATTTGAATGATGATGATGATGATTTGAAAGAATTTAGATGATTTTTGGAGTGAAATTGGCGATTTAGCTCTCAAAACAACACTTTGCACAGTAAAAATAAAAATAACCCCTTGTGTTAACCCCCTTAAAAGGTGGAAAAGGTGAAAAGTCATTGTCATTTGAATAGTAGTCATTTGCAATTTTTCAGAGCTCTAAGAAGAATTTTTGAGATGCCGATCCGTTACGAGCACCACCGATTTGAGCGAGCCCGCCATCATCAGAGACTAGCTACATATGGACCTCTGGTAAGATAATCTGATCCTTTTTCATGAATTTGAAATCGCATTTGTAAAGATCTTTTCAATTTTTTGGATTTTTAAGATTTTCAAAGTTCTGCTTTAGCGCATGCGAGCCTTAGTTTAGCGCATAGGTTAGGTAGTTTAGCGCATTCATCCCTGCACAAAGAAATTATGTTTTAGTGCATAGGATCCCAAATTAGCACATCAACAGATAGATTAGCACATACATGATTAGATTAGCGCATCTGCCAGAATGGCGCACCGGACCTAATAGAATAGCGCATACATTGTTCAAATAGTGCATAGGCTAGAATAGTGCATAGATGGAATAGAGTAGCGCATAGAATTGATAGATTAGCACTCTGATGAAATAGCGCATTGAACCTTTGTTTTAGCGCATCCATGGATAAGGTTGTGCATTGATGATTTAGCGCATTGATGGACTATTTTAGCACATCCATGAAATTTTGCAGATTTTGAATTTTTGAAATAAATTTGGTATTTGCTTGATGATTGTTGCTAGATTTTCCAACTGATTTTATTCTTTTGAATAACATTGAGGATAGATTAGCTTGATTTGATAAATTTTTCTTCATGCTTGAAGAAAAAATAGTACTAATTCTGATAAATTTGCTTTCCCACTTGAAAGAAAAATAGTAGTGATGCTGATAAATTTGCTTTCCTGATTGAAAGACAAATAGTATTGAGGATGTGATAAATTTTCTTTTCCGATTGAAAGACAAATAGTAATGATTGGATGTTGAGCCAATTGGTTGTTAAATTTGTTTCCATGTGTGAATGAAAAACAAATAGTAGAAAATGATAAATTTTCCTTCTTGCTTGAAAAACAAATAGTAATAATTTTGATAAATTTTCTTTCTCGATTGAAAGACAAATAGTAAAGATAAATTTGATAAATTTTCTTTCCCGGTTGAAAGACAAATAGTAAAAATAGATTTGATATTGATTGGATTCAATTGACTTGACATGATTTTCTTGATGTGTTCTCGTGATTCCCTGTTGATTGATGTGATTTTGATGTGCTTGATGTTATAGGAGGATTTTAATATCCTCCAGATCAGAGAGCGATTTCCCCATACATGGGATATGATACCAAGACTATCTCAGCCAGAGATAGGGTGATTGTGAGATGTGGGTTGGGTTCTCTGCTTAGGATCCCATAGTATAGGGTCAATAGGGCACTATTGACCGCACTAGCTGAGAGATGGTACAGTGAGCATAATACCTTTCACTTGCCGATGGGAGAGATTATAGTGACACTTGAGGATGTCTACAGGATTCTGGGCATCCCAGTAGTTGGTGAGATTGCGATCTATGATCACAAGGAGATTGGGGGGATAGATGCCTTGCGGAGAGTTTTTCAGGTCCTCATGCAGGCGGGTATGAGATTGCATGGAGGGATATGGTATAGGGATATGCCCTTCTGCCATCAGTTCTAATAGGTTTCATTGGTGAATTCCTTTGTCCTGATCGTAGGTCAAAGGGACTATCAGTAGGTTGGGGTCGGATTCTGGAGGACATGCTTCTCCATCAAACTAGATATGCATGGGTATCATGTACGCTTTCCCATCTATACCACGATCTTCATCAGGTGGTGTATACGGATGGGAAGAGTATCTCAGCTAGAGTTACTCTTCTACAGATTTGGGCATGGGAGCACTTTTCTATTACTCGCCCCATTGTTCAAAAAGATCGCCCACTGGGCCACCCATATGTATATGCTTACAAAGGTACCCTTGTCTAGCCGATGCTGGGAAAGTTAGAGTACTGGCGGAGGATATTGGATGACATGGATAACGTTATCTAGAGACCATATCTTGACTGCGAGGCATGGGATGAGGATGATATAGAGCTTCCTTACTGCGAGATAGCCAAATATATGATTGGCTAGACTCCCTTCATCATTGAGTGGTTTTTGGTCATGAGAGTATTGAGACAGTATGGTCGGGTGTAGATGATGCCACAGGGTGTGGCACACTCTGCAAGACACCGTGAGGATGTGGCAGAGTGGGGGCCATTTATTACTTTTGAGGCAGTGAGGGATGAGTATATGGATTTGCAGCCGAAGTTTTGGGTGATACATCCTGAGGTTATAGATGCTCACATGATAGATTACTATGCTGCCTATTTCTATGCACATCCATTTCTGAGGTTGTCCAGTCTAGATGAGCCTGCCCCACCATTAGGTGGACCAGTTATACGATAGGCGCGACGACAGGCACATGCACAGGCACAGGTAGGGTAGCTACAGGGTCAGGCATAGGTAGAGGATATAGGTGGGTTGGCGATGGAGGAGGATGATGAGGATGATGAGGATGAGGAGTTAGACAGCTCTTAGGATAGTGATGATGATAGGGCTGATGAAGGTGGTGGGGGATGGACAAAGATTCTTCTTTAATGTTCCTTTCAGGATGAGGCCTCAGACATCTGGAGAGGTTGTGATAGAGGGACTAGAGACTGCTCAGCAGGCCAAGTACTATAGATGAGATAATTTGAGGTAGTGCCACCCGAGTAGAGGATTGCTTATACACAGTCAAGTACCTAATCATAGACTCACTCATGCAGTCATACCGGGAGTGCCACCAGGAGTGTGGGACAACCTATCAGATGAGAGATTAGGGCCTTTGGCAGTAGAGATCTAGTGAGACCTACCACCTTAGGAGGCAGCAGTAGCGATGTTCCATGTTCGGATGCCCCTCAGTGATGAGTGATTTATACATCTTTCCATTGTGTTTTATATATCTTGTTCAAACATTTGATATTCGTGTACACCTGGACATTTGTTTTGATGAGATTTAAGATATGCAATGGTGATTCGATATGCATGTGTTATGGATTTATGTATGAATTTTATTTCTATATGCTTTGTTGTCTAATGATTACTATGATGATGATTATATGCACTTTGATATGAACTGCAAATGATGATGGTTTTATTTTATGTAATGTATGATTCTGATGATGATGATGTAATGATGAGATGAGGTAATATGCTATATGATGAAAATGATTTCTAACATGATGATATGATGCCATATATGATATATGTAATGAATGAAATTGATGCATTTTTCTTTTACCAATGTATGTTTATGCAAATGATGTGAAATGAATGATAATGCAAATGCTATGAAATGATATAAATGAGATGAATAATTAATGAATGATATTTACTTAATGAATGATTATGCACATGATATGAAAATGATGTGATATTAAAGATGGATAATGATCATGATGAACTAAATGAGACCTAAGAATGATGATAATGATAATAATGATAATGAAACGAACTGATGTGAAAATGGAAAAATGCCAAATGAAAGGATAATGATATCCGAAATGAATGAGATGCAATAAATGATAATGTGATGAGATGCAATAAATGTCAAAGTGTACTCAATTGTTGTCCTAAAAGATATATGAAAATTTTTCCAACCTTCAAAAATCTACTTAGACAACCCCCAAAATGCAAATCTAAATGAATCATGCAATCCTAGAATGTAGTAATGAACCATTCTCCTGTTTGTCATTCCATGAGCTAATGTTGCACGTGATTTTCATCATTGAGCCTTTTGATATGTTGAAAGTTAGTAAGAGCATCAAAAGGGTTATTAGCACCAATGATGACCTAAGTACTGCTTTCATGATGTTTGATGTAGCAAGTTAATACAAGCATCGAGGTATAATTGAACCAAGATGACCTGAGTATTGTTTGCATAAACAAACAAAAGTTAACCATTTTTCTATGCAAATTCTGAAATGTCATCAATGATACGTTGTAGAGCATGTCCCACGACAAATTTGCACAATACTAGTGATTATCTTACAGATAACAAGCAAAGAAAAATCATACTACTTCCTTGTGATTCTAGTTCAGTAAATCATTCAACCACTCCAAAGACATGATTTCATCAAATGTCAAAACAACAATTCAACTTATGCTTTAAGTTTGTCATTCATTTTAGTCAGATTAAGAACATCCAATTTGTTTCAGATTTCTATCAAACAGTTGTTTAGACCTAGTTTTGAATGGACAATTTGTTGTTTTCAATATTCCAATGCTTGACACATGTTATTTGTCTGTCAAAAAGCTCCAAGAAGTGAATTTCCCCCTAATGACCCTGCACTTTGACTCCTATTAGACACAACTACTACTAAGGATAATCTTAATCATCAAGCCATGATGAAATCCTTGTCGTTTCAAGGAGATGTTGGGATGCATGATGTGGATGTGATGGTCGGGCGTGTATGTGATGCTAATGAAAGATGGATATGCAGAATGTATCCTAATAGATGAGAGAGCCAAACAAATCACAAACAATGCATGTTTGCTAGGTTTTCACCATTTTTTTTTATTGCACTTTTTCCTAATTTTATGATTTTTTTGTTGTTACCAAGACACCTGTTTGCCAAGTTTTCATCAAGGCAACGATTTTTTTCTCTTTTTGATTTTTTTTTGCATTTTTTTCAGGAAATTTTATAATGTTTTTGATATTTTTTAGGACTTTTATAATGTTTTTGATATTTTTTAGGACTTTTTATAATGTTTTTGATATTTTTCAGGCATAAAACTTCTTCAAGTGAATGTTGTTGGTTGGGTCTTCAAACAGGTCCCCTTTTGTTGTTGACAACTGATATGCCCTCGATCCATATGTTGCAATGATAACGAACGAGCCTAACCAATTAGGTTCGAACTTTCCTTTCTTCTCCCGATCCTGCTGATTATGAGGGTTTTCTTTGAGAACCAAGTCACCCACTTGAAAATTTTATGGTTTGACTCTGTGATTGTAGTTGTGGGACATAACTTGTTGATATCCCTTTAAATGATTAAGTGCAATTTGATACCCTTCATCAAGTAGTTCCAACTCTTGCAACCTTGATACTCTATATTCTTCATCATTTATCAACCCATTTAGGGACACACGAAGTGAGGGAATCTCAAATTCTAATGGAAAAATAGCTTATGCTCCATAACTTTATCTTGACCCTTCATTTCTTAGTGGCACTTCCCCTAAAATTAGAGGAATTTTCCCTCATTTGAATCAGGCACACACACAATCACTCAATCATCCAAGAATACATACAAGCATCCAAACATCCAAAAACCACCATTGTTGCAACACCATTTGCATCCATATTAAGCATCCATTGCAATACCCATTTTCATCATTACATTCCCCACTATCTCATGATCATTTAGAACTAGGTTTTATGCTATTTTCCATCAAAAGGAGCACACAAATCAAACAACCAATAAGGCCAACGAACTCATCAACTTGGGCAAGGTAAAACATTCTATCCCTTTATATTTTTTAAGTTCAACTAGGCTAATCGTTGAGGTGTTGTTTGTGTTTTTCCTTGCTTGCATTTCTTTTGTTTTTCATTTTTAGACTAGGAATTTCACCTACACACATCTCTGGCATGCTCAGTGGGACCCATGTCATGGGTCTGCACTTAAATTACGTTTCTTATTGTTTGAATTTTACAAGTTCAAATTTCACACGCAAGGGCAAAACCACCCTGATGAGTGAATTTGCCTAGTACAGAGGCAAATCTGCAATCAATAGAGGTGAAAGAAAATTCACTCTTTTATAAAAAGAGGCGAACCTAAAACTAGGGGCAAAGTTGCTCGAAGTAAGGGCAAGTTTGTGAAGATTTCTGAAAATAGGTGAAAGTGCTCGAGTTACAGAGGTGAAATCGCATTCATCCATCCTCCAAGATAAGCGAGAGCGAATTTTCCCATCCTTCTAGGCAGGAAAATTTGACCAACACAGGGGCAAATTTGAGGTAAACCCGAAACTTAAGCTTTTGATTTACAACTTCAATTTTAAAAAAAATTCGGGTACTGATCAGTTAACCTATCTATTTGTGAGTATGATATTTCCCTAATGAATTGTGTAGCTTGTCTTCGTTTGTCAAAGACTAATGGTGCTAAATTACTAACGCATTTTCTATAGAATGATCGGTTGAAGACCCCTTTAGTTAGTCTGTTTGTTGATTTCCATACTAGTTAGGCACACATAGACTTAATTAAAGGGTCAATTTACATTGTTTGCTATGCTTGGGAGTAAGTTGTTGATGTATCCACTCCCCTTGCACCTTTTGGTGATCCTGGGTGACGAGAAATCACAGTTTACTCTAGTCCAGTCCAGTCTACCTAGGAGGTGCTAGTACATCTAAGCTCTCCCCTTGTGTTACGTGCGAGCTTGGGGACTAGCTAAAGGATCTAGTATCTTCTTCCTTTAGAGGGACCTGCCTGAGATTTCATCACTCGGGGGATGATTCCAACCATGTGTTACCGACGGGGTATATAGAGGGGGAGAATGAAATTTGTACCCCAATCTAGTCATGTCATGTCTAAAGAAGCATCGGAACTAGGGTGATACCTAGATAAGATGTGCAGGGTTGGTCTAAGTTTCTAGTAGCTTGTTGGGGCTCTTGAATCATGCTTGTGATGGGTTGGTGTTCAAGGTTGTGCCTCATGCACCCTCCTGGTGTATCGAGGATGCACGAGATCACCTTGTATAGCCTAGATAGAGACCCATGTTTTAACTGTGACTTGGTGTAGTGTAGGGGATACAAATCATACCCTGAAGTTACTCACCACGTACTCCTTTGGATTGAGATATAAATCCTCATGGTGGAATAGGATAGTGCTTGAGTGAGAGTGTGAAGGTGAGCCCGTGGCATTTTTTGATGACCTTGTGCCACTGGAATGCTACCTATCCGCCTTCACGAGAAAGGGTGATCCAAAGAACCACCTCAGTATCACAGAGTATTAACCTTGGGTTTTCCACTCAAGGCGGTGGGCCTACATAAATTTTGTAAACCCTCATCACTAATTTTTGGATTGTGCTCCCTGGAGTGTCTTCATTGTATAATACCTGTGCTTTTATTTTTAGTTGAGTCAGTTCGGCCTTTCTGCTTGTTGTTTGCTATGTTTTTTGTCCTTTTCCATAGTCAACCCCTACCCTCAAAGGTGAATTTTCTTCCTACAAAGGTGAATTTTCACTGTGGATAGGCAATTTTTCCTTGCAAAAGGGCGATTCCATTTCTGACTCGAGTCTAGGTCATCCCTTTAGGCGAATTTGTCTTTGGAAAAGGTGAATTTTCCTGTGGGTCCCTTCTTAGGCGACCATATTTTCATCTGTTCCTTGGAATAGGTGAGTTTTTCCATCCTTTAGGTGAGTTTATCAGTCTTCATCTGTCAAATTTTCCTGTTTTCATAGCATAGGCGAATTTTCCATCTTCTGGGGTGAACCTGCTGTCTACAAGGGTGATCCCATATTTAGTCCAAGTCTTTCCATCAGTATATCCCTTTAGATAGTCGAACCTATTGTCCATAGGGGAGAAATCATTTTCTCTCGTGTCTCCTCCGTCCATATAGTTCAAGTAATAGGCGAACTTGTCATCCCTGTTAGGAAATTTTGCGAATCGAGTCCGTTGGTTTTCTTCTTTTCTTCTATGGTTTTGGGCAATCCTACCTTGTAGGGAGGGAATTTTGTTAGAGTTTAGGTGAATTTGTAGTCAGATAGGTGAATTTACTTTCTAGGTTTGCCCGTGTCCTATGTGTCCCTCAAAAATAGGCGAAGTTGTCGAACATGTTCACCTGTTTCCTGTGTGTCCTCCAAATATAGGCAAATTTTCCTTGCATGCTCACCCATTCCTTGTCAAAACTTCAGACATAGGAAAATTTCAGTCATCCTGTTAGGTGAATTTGATAAACACAGAGGTGAATTTTCCTTCCCTGAATAGGCGAAGTCGTGACGTAAAGAGGAAAATTTGCACTACACAGAGGCATATGCGTTGTCCATACAAATTCCAAAGAGTGAATCCTTTTTGCCATTGAAAGCCTATTGTTTTTCAAGTCCTTTTCCATGATCAATTTGTTTTTCATTATCCATCTTCTTGTAATCATCACTTTAGTCCATCTTCATTTTCTAAAATTCATCACATCCTTAATCAAATCACATAGTTGCATCTTAGAACATTTCTAGGTTGCATTTTCATCATTGGTTTATAAATCCCAATCCATTAGGATTTTTTTTAAAGGTTTTCATCCAAGTTGGCTTAAGTGTATGACTCCAATTGTCATCATCCATATCTGCTTAGGATTTTCATCCATCCTGAGTTAGTAAATCATCTTCAGTCCAATCAATCTACTTCCATATTGAGGTAGATTCGGTGTCGAAATCATCCCTTTTGTAGTTCCATTTAATCAATCAGAACCTTATGTCATCTAGTCAAAACTTTGAACTTAGTTTAGAATCAGTATCATTAGTCCAATCCAATTGATCATTTGATCCTTTTAATCGTCTCATCCCATCAATCAGTTTAATCAAATCCAATCGCATCCTCTATCCAGTCAGTCAATCAGTCAATCAATCGATCATTATATTGATTCAATCCTTTAATCCTCACTTAGGTAATCCTTTCATTACATCTTAGCACATAGTGTAATCCTATTTACCTTGTAGCTTTGCATTTTCATGCCCATAACCTGATCACAAACGAAGAAACTCATGGTAGAACAATAGGCTCAAGGTACCCAGTCTAACATCCCTCAGGATTCCAATAATGGTGGCTCATCACAATCCAATACTGAGGTTCAAACCATAGTAACGAGACTCGAACTCGGCTCGGACTCGGCTAGGGCGACTCGACTCGGGACTCGGGGACTCGGGACTCGGACTCGGCGCAGACTCGGCAAAATGAAAAAAAGTTGAAAAAACCCTAGAAATTTAGAGATTTTTAAGGATTTAAAACTTGTTTCAAGCACCCTTTATTGAATACAATACAAATAAAATAAAATTTAATCACATACACAAGTATACAACGATCACATAAGTATAAATTACACAAATTGTAGTTGCGCTGCTGAAGGAAATAGCATACTTAGATATATAAAATTAGTCAAATGTATACAAAACTCATGGAATATGAAATCCATAACATCAAATGTTCCATAAAAATATGAAATATCAAAACAATAGCTATAAGTCTATGACTCTATGGCATAGTGGAGCCAACATCCTTCCTACGAAGGCGTCTAAGGATCCTGGATGATGAAAAGTTACTTACATAAGTATTGTAAAATGAAAAGTTTTAAGTTTTTAACTTTAAATTTGAATTCGATAATGAGATACATCTAGATTCTAAAATAATACAATTTAAATATAAATTTTAGAAACAATTGAATGAAAAAGAATTACCTGGCTACATGGAAGGGAATGGTGCAGTAGTACCAAAAGTCTACAATTGTCTTTTTTGTTGCATCATGTGCGTCCTTGTTCCAACCCATGCTCTCAAGCGACGGTTGAGAACTAGTAGTAGTGTGTGGTACAAAATATGAGTCCACAACATCAAATGTTCCAAACAAATATGAAATATCAAAACAATAACTACAAGTCTATGGCTCAAAGGAGTTTGCATCCTTCCTACGAAGGCATCTAAGGTGGGTCGTAGATGACGTAGCAATTGCAGCCATAGTCTCTGCTTGTGACTCCATGCCACCCTCACCAACATTAGTTTTGGATGTGTTTGCTCATGCTTTAGCCTCCTCCTCTGCCATGGCTATAGCCTCAACCTCTCTATCTACCCAGTCAACCCAATCAAGGTCCTCATCACTAGCACAAGTATACATCGATCATATAAGTATAACTATAAACACAAATTGCAGCCATAGTCTCTGCTTGTGACTCCATGCCACCCTCACCAACATTAGTTTTGGATGTGTTTGCTCATGCTTTAGCCTCCTCCTCTGCCATGGCTATAGCCTCAACCTCTCTATCTACCCAGTCAACCCAATCAAGGTCCTCATCACTAGCACAAGTATACATCGATCATATAAGTATAACTATAAACACAAATTGTAGCTGAGTTGCTCAAGAAAATAACACACTTAGATATATAGTCAAAGACTCAAATGTATACAAAACTCATGGAATATGAAATCCATGACATCAAATGTTCCAAACAAATATGACAATAGCACACTTAGATATATAGTCAAAAACTCAAATGTATACAAAACTCATGGAATATGAAATCTATGACATATCAAAAGATTCAAAACAATAACTAGAAGTATATGGCTCAAAAGAGCTTGCATCTTTCCTATGAATGTGTCTAAGATAGGTCCTGGATGATGTAGTAGCCATAATCTCAGATTCTCAAGTATTAGGGAAATCGCCATGATGGGGTTGAGAGGTAGTGCCCTTTGTGGGGGTTTAGGCGCAGTGCCTCTAGTGGGGTTAAGGGTCAACGCCCCTCGTGGGGGTTTGGGGGCAGTTCCCCCAATGGGGTCAAGGGGTAGCGCCCCTTGCAGGGATCTGGAAGCAGTACCCCTAGTGGGGTCAAGGGGTGTTGCCCCTTGTGGGGGTTTGGGGGCAACGCCCCTTGCAGGGGTCAAGGGGCAACGCCCCCAGCGGGGTCAAGGGGCAGGCGCCCTGGGCGCGCTCCCTGTCGCAATACAGGGCGGGGTCGAGGGGCAGCGCCCCCGCCACCAAGCCCAAATTAAGACCTCCAAAACCATACAAACCTCCATGGCGTACATCATTTTGCATTCACAATAAGTAAATAAATTTAAAAAAAAAATTTCAAATTTCATGTATTTTTTTCACTTGCAAAACTTGCCTTTTGTCGAGTCCTGCTGATGGGACTCGCCTGGACTCGGCGAGTTTGGCGAGTCTACCAGACTCGGCGAGTCCATCCAAGACTCGATAGGACTCGGCCGAGTCCGAGTCCGAGCCCCCAAGACTCGGCCAGGGTGACTCGACTCGGGACTCGCCGAGTCCTGGCGAGTCTGGGCGAGTCTCGTAACTATGGTTCAAACCACATCGCCTCCTACTGACCAGAGCATGGTCAATCAACCTGAGGTTACTATTGACAAATATATCAATAATTCCATCAATCCCCAAATGACAGATCACCTCCTTAATGAGCATGGGGATAAAATCCTTAGCACATTGATCATGAGGGGCATCAAAGCACCATCAGAAGTTGAGTTATCCAAGTATGTCACTACCACACCTCCTACACCTCTGGTGTCTCAAGATCCTTAGAATTCACAAAATACTCTGGGAAATTCTTACATCCCTGAGGGTCGACCTATAGATAATTGGTATCAGCCTGGGTTTGGTAATGTCATGATGTATCAAGTCACACACCCCCTCAGATTCTAATTACAGTCGTGAGAGCATCACCTGATCCTAATGATCCCCTTTCTTATGGTATCCCACAAGGTTCGACCCCTGTACCGTTTGCACCGCCTCTTCCACCTAATCAACTTGGTCAACCACCAGTCAATATTGGGGGCAATCCTTTTGCTGCATTACTACCACCTTTGGGATCAACGCCCACTTTCGATTTACCACCACCTCCATTTACCTCTCAACAACCACCTCAAATCAACTTTCCATCTTCACAGCTAATGCAAGGAAACCTACAACAAACACCATAGTAAACCCCTCAACACATCCCAATTGAATCTCAACCGCTTCAGCAAAAATCTCCACAATAAAATATCCTGATTCCATCACAACAACAACAACAACCCTTGCATCAACAACAGGGTAATCCATTTTAATCCCCTCATCATCCACAGGGTCCTCCGCATCAACAAATATCGTAGAAAAATCCACCCTTCCAACAACCGCAGATCACCTAGTAGCCTCAAATCCTAAATCAGCCTCTTTACCAACAACCTGTACCTCACCAACAACTTTTTTAACAACCACAAAATCCAACGCAACATCAACAATCCCACCAATCAATTCCTAGCAACATGGCTCAATACTCATACCACCCACAAAGCAATTTCCATGTGCAAATTGCTGTATCAAATCTGAACCTCAGCTATGCCTACCATAATCCACAATAATTTCAACAATAACCATCTTACACTACTCCTTCACAACTACATCAAAAAACTTCCTATCAGTAGCCAAATCCACAATAACCTCTGTATGAATCCCAACAATACACTGCCTACAACTATTAGTCCAACCCATATTATGCCTCACACCAGCATCGATCCTATCAACAACCATCATATCAATATGCTATTTCCACCTCATATTATCAAGCACCTCCACCATATCATAAAGGGGCCTCCTCTTCTTATTATCAAAATCCGCCATCCTATCATCAATCCTACACCAATTTTCCATCACAACCCACCTATACCAATTAGTATCAACCGACTCCTTCGTATACCTCTTCACTGGCATACAATCAAACCATGTGTGCCCTGTCTTCATCTTACCAATAATATGCTCCTTATAATCAATCCAATTCATCAAATCCATCTCCATCAACACCTTCTAACAAGGAGTGGGAAGAGGTAAAAGCTGCGATAAAATACTTACAAGCAGGGACCTCTAAAAAGTCTTTCAAGTTTGAAGAGATTTGTCCCTATCCATTCAATCCCTCGATTTCGCTCGTTCATTTTCCCAAGCATTTTAAAAAGCCAAAATTTGACAAGTATAAAGGAACTAAAGACCCAAAGAACCACCTTCAAGAGTTCTATTCACATTGTTAAGAAGTCCTACACAATGAAAATTATCTCCTATGGTTATTCCCTAGGAGTCTAATAGGGGTGGCTATAGATTGGTTTATGGGTCTTCCAAAGGGATCCATCTCTTCTTTTGTGGATCTTTCAGAGAAATTTGTCACACACTTCTCCTTCAATTTGGAGAAGGATATTGTTACCCTGGATCTTTTGAAAGAAAAACAACATGAGGGTGAAACCTTTGCAAGCTACCTTCAAAGGTGGTGTGGTTTGGCTAGTCAAATGAAATCTCAACTTAGTGAGAAATACCTAGTGACTCTTTTTGTGGTGAACAATCATCCAGATATGACATATAATATCAATCTTCATTGTGTCACAACCTTTGCGAAAGTCATAGAAAAAGGTCCTATCATTGATAGAGCACTCATTGCTAAGGGACAAATACAAATTTATAATCTAGATAAAGATAAGTCATCTGGAGACAAGTCCCGCTATTGGAACAAAAACAAGAATGTAGTCAATGATGGTGTCACAGATACCAAACATGTTCAAGTAGCTAATACCTCACAAAGGCCTCAATATACCCCTCCACAACAATCAATCCCAAATTCCATATCTGTGCCACAAGCTACACCTCGTCCTCCTCAGCAGTCCAGTCAGAATAATTAGGGAAACAATAAACTCTCCTTTACTGCTTTGGGAGATCCTTTAAGTGTTGTCTTAAATAGGCTTCTACAAGTGAGTTATCCAATCATGTATCCTATGACTAAGCCTTTCGAAAAGTCTAAACCAAAGCCATCCTGGTATAAGGAGAATGAGTATTGCGACTTTCATAAGATCAAAGGCCATTCCACTAGCAAGTGTTAGGGAATCAAAACATATGTCAAAGATCTAATAGATTGTGAACATATATTAGTGGATGCTAATCAAGAAACATCATGTAATTCTCAGCTATAGATATACCAAAAGGCTTTCTTAAAACACAATCAGGGTTCCAGTACATCCAATGCTAATCTTGGGCCAGGTAATAACAACATTTAAAACAACAACACCAATAATATCATTTATAATAATGTACCTTATAACTATGATGGTATAGGTATGTGCATTAGCTAGGTCGAGCCTTATGTATCCATGATTCGTGTTAAAGGAAAAGATCCACAATGTTTTGTTACAACTCACCGCACCCGTATCTCCATTCTTGGTCCTTCCACATCAGCCCAGCTAGCTCTTGTAAGTTCCCATTATAGTATTCTTGATCACCTAGGAAAGACACCCGCCCAAATATCCATCTTGGATTTTCTCACGTCTTCAGATATCCATCAAGAAATCCTAACCAAATATTTACAGGATACTCATGTACCTAATGACATAGATCCTAGTTAGTTCCAAACCTTAGTAGGACACCTATCATCAAACTATCAGTTGGGCTTTAGTCAAAATGATATGCCTTACATTGACTCAAATCATAACCGTCCCCTTCACATTGAGGTCCTCATAGCTCATCATAAAGTAAAAATGGTCTTGGTAGATAATGGTTCTGCTCTCAACCTTTGTATATTGAAGTTCATAAAATAGTTAAGATACACCCATGCTGACTTGAACAACCAGGTTATCACCATAAAAGCATACAACAATGTAGAGAGAGATTCTAAAGGCACCATTTGTCTTCCAATTTAGGTTGGCCCTGTAGTTCAATATACCACATGTCATGTTCTTAACCTTGACCTTCCATACAATATCCTTCTCATCTACCCATGGATCCATTCCATGCAAGCCATTCCCTCCACTTACCATCAATGCATGAAATTTCCTTTCCAAGGAATGGAAGTAACCATACATGCTGATCTGCAACCATTTGTATATTTCCATGCTTTGGAAGCTTCCTTCCCCCACTCTCATTACTTTCCAAGTTGAAGTGGGGGCACCTTAGGCCTCATCATCCAATCCATTTCATAATCCATCAGCCAACACTACATCTACCATATCCACCACCTCTGGCTCCACCATCACTAAGCTCAAGATCATTGAAAAGGGTTGTGGAGAATACGAAATGCAAAGTGCACTCAATGTGGCGACAATGCCATCATCTCCCCATATGTATGGGTAACCATCTCAGTCAACCTCAAGAGTAGAAGAAAGGAACAAAACCCTCACTTCCAAGAATATGGGTTCCATGATATTCAAATATTTCAGTACACTCCAGGATCAGATGGAAGATGGCATTAGCCAGTGGGTCTACCGAAAAGAGCTTGAACCATCACCGCCCCCCTTGTAGAATATTTCTAGGAGGTTTATCCTTATGTTGTAAAGCAGGCTAAAAAGTGTAACTATCAAGGAGGCGGCCTTGGTGTAGAAGAACAAGGAAGCTTATGACCCATTGAACCATCTGTGCGACCCCAAAGAATAGGCCTAGGCTATGACACAAAACAAAAGGGCCTTGCTCCATCAACTAGTACCTCTAATAATGTTAGTGTAGACCATGGTCTCCTTAAGGAAATACCTGAAGAAGAGTCCATCACACTCGCATACGATGACATAGATCTCTCATCCATGTTTGACTGCCTATCCTAATTTTCCATTAGCCTTTCCCTTTGTCATCCCGAGCTTATTGACTGGGATCTATGAGGTAGTGCACCTATAGATACCTTTCCTTCAGTGGACATGTACGTAGATCTAATGGGATTGGGGGAAGACGAACACCCTAACCGCAAAAGTAAGAAAAAACAAAATAAAAAAGGGTCATCTAGTGAAAACCTCTCTAGGGCACTTCTTGACTCATCAAAAGTCAAAATAAAGGGTGTATCTGACAGTGAAAACCTCGATGAGGCACTGGAGTATGGGGATGTTCATATTCCCCTTGTTGGAACTTAGTTATCTGAACGGTCCTCTATCTTGATCAAAGAAACTCAAGAGGTCAACTTGGGAATAGAAGAAGATCCTAGATTACATACGTAGCCAAGTCATTATCAGAGGAAGAGTATGCAACCATTGTTAGCTTGCTTAAAGAAAGAATCATCAATTTTGCATGGACTTATTCAGACATGCCAAGTCTAGATCCTACCTTAGTAATACACCATTTGGATGTTCATCCGGATGCAAAACCCGTAAAAAAAAAGTTAAGAAAGATGTATCCACAAGTAGCTCTCCTTGTCAAGAAAGACCTAAAAAATTTGTTAGAAGTCGGGTTCATCAAGCTGATCATCTATTCTGACTAGATATCCAACATAGTGCCCGTTGTCAAGCCAAATGGGAGTATCCAAATTTGTATAGATTTATGGGATCTCAATAAATCTTGTCCTAAAGATGATTTCCCTCTATTAAACATTGATATTCTATTAGATCTTATGGTAGGACATGAGAAGCTATCCCTTATGGGTGGTTTCTCTAGCTATAATCAAATCAGAATTGCACCAAAGAATCAACATAAAACTGACTTCACCACCCCTTGGGGAACCTTCTACTACACTATCATGCCCTTTGGACTTTAAAATGTGGGTCAACTTACCAGCGTTCCATGACTATTATCTTCCATGACCTCATTCATATCATAATGGAAGATTATGTTGATGATTTATTGGGGAAGTCTAGAACAAGAGAAGAGCATCCTAAGATCCTAAATAAAATATTTGAGCATCTAGAGCATTATAAGCTATGTCTGAATCCAAAGAAATATGTATTCAGATTCACATCTAGGAAGGTATTGGGTTTCATCGTCTCTAGGAGGGGTATAGAGGTAGATCCAACAAAGGTCAAAGCTATAATGGAAATGCCCCCATCACGAAATCTCAAGCAATTAAGAAGCCTCCAAGGGAAGTTGTAATCTATTAGATGGTTCATAGCTCAATTGGCTAACAAATGTCAACAATTTACATATATGCTACGTAAGGAAATTACCTTCAAGTGGGATCATGAATGTCAATAAGGCTTTGATAAAATCAAATAATATTTGGCCCATCCACCCATCTTGATGCCTCTTATTCTGGGTAAACCACTCTTGTTGTACATCTCAACTACATTAGTTGTGCTGGGGGCACTACTAGCTCAACATGATGAGTCTTCTAAAGAGCGGGAAATTTATTTTGTCAGTTGAACATTGGTGGGCTATGAACTCAATTATTCTCCAATTGAAAAGGCTTGCCTGTAAGTTGTGTTCAATTTGCAGAAACTTTGTCATTACATGCTTAGTCATCCTATCAAGCTGATATCAAAAGTTGATCCACTTAAATACTTGTCCAAAAATTCCTTGATTGGCCACATGGCCAAGTGGGTCATGTTATTGAGTGAATTTGACATAGAGTACATGGATTGTAAGGTGATCAAGGGACAAGTCACAATAGATCAGCTAGGCGATGACCCTTTGGTTGATGCTTATCCTTTGAAGAAGTCCTCACATTAACAAAAGCAGATACATGGATTCTCTATTTTGATGGGTCTTATACACATAATGGAGTTGGAGCAGGTGTCTTATTCATCACCCCTCAAGGTGACTACATACCTAAGTCATTCAGATTAACATTCCTATGCACTGACAATATAGCACCATATGAAACTCTTACCATTGGCCTTAGGATCACCATTCAATAAAACATCACTCATCTACGAGTCTTTGGCGATTCCCAATTGATTGTCAAAAAATTCTGTGATGATTTCTAGAGGAAGGATGACAAGCTGTTGCCCTACAAACACATGATAGATGACTTTAAAATGTATTTCACCTTCATCCAGTTTGAATAGATCTCCAGAGTGCAGAATAAGGCAATGGATGCAATGGCTATTGTGATCAAGAGTAATACACTAATC
>CM021110.1:105603255-105626193 GCA_007115665.2 Sequoiadendron giganteum | reverse complement strand
CTCACCAACATTAGTTTTGGATGTGTTTGCTCATGATTTAGCCTCCTCCTCTGCCATGGCTATAGCCTCAACCTCTCTATCTACCCAGTCAACCCAATCAAGGTCCTCATCACTAGCACAAGTATACATCGATCATATAAGTATAACTATAAACACAAATTGTAGCCGAGTTGCTCAAGAAAATAACACACTTAGATATATAGTCAAAGACTCAAATGTATACAAAACTCATGGAATATGAAATCCATGACATCAAATGTTCCAAACAAATATGACAATAGCACACTTAGATATATAGTCAAAAACTCAAATGTATACAAAATTCATGGAATATGAAATCTATGACATATCAAAAGATTCAAAACAATAACTAGAAGTATATGGCTCAAAAGAGCTTGCATCTTTCCTATGAATGTGTCTAAGATAGGTCCTGGATGATGTAGTAGCCATAATCTCAAATTCTCAAGTATCAGGGAAATCGCCATGATGGGGTTGAGAGGTAGTGCCCTTTGTGGGGGTTTAGGCGCAGTGCCTCTAGTGGGGTTAAGGGTCAACGCCCCTCGTGGGGGTTTGGGGGCAGTTCCCCCAGTGGGGTCAAGGGGTAGCGCCCCTTGCGGGGATTTGGGAGCAGTACCCCTAGTGGGGTCAAGGGGTGTTGCCCCTTGCGGGGGTCTGGGGGCAGCGCCCCTTGCAGGGGTTTGGGGGCAGCGCCCCCAATGGGGTCTGGGGGCAACGCCCCTAGTGGGGTCAAGGGGCAGTGCCCCCAGTGGGGGTCTGGGGGCAACGCCCCCAACGGGGTCAAGGGGCAGCGCCCCCGCCACCAAGCCCAAATTAAGACCTCCAAAACCATACAAACCTCCATGGCGTACATCATTTTGCATTCACAATAAGTAAATAAATTTAAAAAAAAAATTTCAAATTTCATGTATTTTTTTCACTTGCAAAACTTGCCTTTTGTCGAGTCCTGCTGATGGGACTCGCCTGGACTCGGCGAGTTTGGCGAGTCTACCAGACTCGGCGAGTCCATCCAAGACTCGATAGGACTCGGCCGAGTCCGAGTCCGAGCCCCCAAGACTCGGCCAGGGTGACTCGACTCGGGACTCGCCGAGTCCTGGCGAGTCTGGGCGAGTCTCGTAACTATGGTTCAAACCACATCGCCTCCTACTGACCAGAGCATGGTCAATCAACCTGAGGTTACTATTGACAAATATATCAATAATTCCATCAATCCCCAAATGACAGATCACCTCCTTAATGAGCATGGGGATAAAATCCTTAGCACATTGATCATGAGGGGCATCAAAGCACCATCAGAAGTTGAGTTATCCAAGTATGTCACTACCACACCTCCTACACCTCTGGTGTCTCAAGATCCTTAGAATTCACAAAATACTCTGGGAAATTCTTACATCCCTGAGGGTCGACCTATAGATAATTGGTATCAGCCTGGGTTTGGTAATGTCATGATGTATCAAGTCACACACCCCCTCAGATTCTAATTACAGTCGTGAGAGCATCACCTGATCCTAATGATCCCCTTTCTTATGGTATCCCACAAGGTTCGACCCCTGTACCGTTTGCACCGCCTCTTCCACCTAATCAACTTGGTCAACCACCAGTCAATATTGGGGGCAATCCTTTTGCTGCATTACTACCACCTTTGGGATCAACGCCCACTTTCGATTTACCACCACCTCCATTTACCTCTCAACAACCACCTCAAATCAACTTTCCATCTTCACAGCTAATGCAAGGAAACCTACAACAAACACCATAGTAAACCCCTCAACACATCCCAATTGAATCTCAACCGCTTCAGCAAAAATCTCCACAATAAAATATCCTGATTCCATCACAACAACAACAACAACCCTTGCATCAACAACAGGGTAATCCATTTTAATCCCCTCATCATCCACAGGGTCCTCCGCATCAACAAATATCGTAGAAAAATCCACCCTTCCAACAACCGCAGATCACCTAGTAGCCTCAAATCCTAAATCAGCCTCTTTACCAACAACCTGTACCTCACCAACAACTTTTTTAACAACCACAAAATCCAACGCAACATCAACAATCCCACCAATCAATTCCTAGCAACATGGCTCAATACTCATACCACCCACAAAGCAATTTCCATGTGCAAATTGCTGTATCAAATCTGAACCTCAGCTATGCCTACCATAATCCACAATAATTTCAACAATAACCATCTTACACTACTCCTTCACAACTACATCAAAAAACTTCCTATCAGTAGCCAAATCCACAATAACCTCTGTATGAATCCCAACAATACACTGCCTACAACTATTAGTCCAACCCATATTATGCCTCACACCAGCATCGATCCTATCAACAACCATCATATCAATATGCTATTTCCACCTCATATTATCAAGCACCTCCACCATATCATAAAGGGGCCTCCTCTTCTTATTATCAAAATCCGCCATCCTATCATCAATCCTACACCAATTTTCCATCACAACCCACCTATACCAATTAGTATCAACCGACTCCTTCGTATACCTCTTCACTGGCATACAATCAAACCATGTGTGCCCTGTCTTCATCTTACCAATAATATGCTCCTTATAATCAATCCAATTCATCAAATCCATCTCCATCAACACCTTCTAACAAGGAGTGGGAAGAGGTAAAAGCTGCGATAAAATACTTACAAGCAGGGACCTCTAAAAAGTCTTTCAAGTTTGAAGAGATTTGTCCCTATCCATTCAATCCCTCGATTTCGCTCGTTCATTTTCCCAAGCATTTTAAAAAGCCAAAATTTGACAAGTATAAAGGAACTAAAGACCCAAAGAACCACCTTCAAGAGTTCTATTCACATTGTTAAGAAGTCCTACACAATGAAAATTATCTCCTATGGTTATTCCCTAGGAGTCTAATAGGGGTGGCTATAGATTGGTTTATGGGTCTTCCAAAGGGATCCATCTCTTCTTTTGTGGATCTTTCAGAGAAATTTGTCACACACTTCTCCTTCAATTTGGAGAAGGATATTGTTACCCTGGATCTTTTGAAAGAAAAACAACATGAGGGTGAAACCTTTGCAAGCTACCTTCAAAGGTGGTGTGGTTTGGCTAGTCAAATGAAATCTCAACTTAGTGAGAAATACCTAGTGACTCTTTTTGTGGTGAACAATCATCCAGATATGACATATAATATCAATCTTCATTGTGTCACAACCTTTGCGAAAGTCATAGAAAAAGGTCCTATCATTGATAGAGCACTCATTGCTAAGGGACAAATACAAATTTATAATCTAGATAAAGATAAGTCATCTGGAGACAAGTCCCGCTATTGGAACAAAAACAAGAATGTAGTCAATGATGGTGTCACAGATACCAAACATGTTCAAGTAGCTAATACCTCACAAAGGCCTCAATATACCCCTCCACAACAATCAATCCCAAATTCCATATCTGTGCCACAAGCTACACCTCGTCCTCCTCAGCAGTCCAGTCAGAATAATTAGGGAAACAATAAACTCTCCTTTACTGCTTTGGGAGATCCTTTAAGTGTTGTCTTAAATAGGCTTCTACAAGTGAGTTATCCAATCATGTATCCTATGACTAAGCCTTTCGAAAAGTCTAAACCAAAGCCATCCTGGTATAAGGAGAATGAGTATTGCGACTTTCATAAGATCAAAGGCCATTCCACTAGCAAGTGTTAGGGAATCAAAACATATGTCAAAGATCTAATAGATTGTGAACATATATTAGTGGATGCTAATCAAGAAACATCATGTAATTCTCAGCTATAGATATACCAAAAGGCTTTCTTAAAACACAATCAGGGTTCCAGTACATCCAATGCTAATCTTGGGCCAGGTAATAACAACATTTAAAACAACAACACCAATAATATCATTTATAATAATGTACCTTATAACTATGATGGTATAGGTATGTGCATTAGCTAGGTCGAGCCTTATGTATCCATGATTCGTGTTAAAGGAAAAGATCCACAATGTTTTGTTACAACTCACCGCACCCGTATCTCCATTCTTGGTCCTTCCACATCAGCCCAGCTAGCTCTTGTAAGTTCCCATTATAGTATTCTTGATCACCTAGGAAAGACACCCGCCCAAATATCCATCTTGGATTTTCTCACGTCTTCAGATATCCATCAAGAAATCCTAACCAAATATTTACAGGATACTCATGTACCTAATGACATAGATCCTAGTTAGTTCCAAACCTTAGTAGGACACCTATCATCAAACTATCAGTTGGGCTTTAGTCAAAATGATATGCCTTACATTGACTCAAATCATAACCGTCCCCTTCACATTGAGGTCCTCATAGCTCATCATAAAGTAAAAATGGTCTTGGTAGATAATGGTTCTGCTCTCAACCTTTGTATATTGAAGTTCATAAAATAGTTAAGATACACCCATGCTGACTTGAACAACCAGGTTATCACCATAAAAGCATACAACAATGTAGAGAGAGATTCTAAAGGCACCATTTGTCTTCCAATTTAGGTTGGCCCTGTAGTTCAATATACCACATGTCATGTTCTTAACCTTGACCTTCCATACAATATCCTTCTCATCTACCCATGGATCCATTCCATGCAAGCCATTCCCTCCACTTACCATCAATGCATGAAATTTCCTTTCCAAGGAATGGAAGTAACCATACATGCTGATCTGCAACCATTTGTATATTTCCATGCTTTGGAAGCTTCCTTCCCCCACTCTCATTACTTTCCAAGTTGAAGTGGGGGCACCTTAGGCCTCATCATCCAATCCATTTCATAATCCATCAGCCAACACTACATCTACCATATCCACCACCTCTGGCTCCACCATCACTAAGCTCAAGATCATTGAAAAGGGTTGTGGAGAATACGAAATGCAAAGTGCACTCAATGTGGCGACAATGCCATCATCTCCCCATATGTATGGGTAACCATCTCAGTCAACCTCAAGAGTAGAAGAAAGGAACAAAACCCTCACTTCCAAGAATATGGGTTCCATGATATTCAAATATTTCAGTACACTCCAGGATCAGATGGAAGATGGCATTAGCCAGTGGGTCTACCGAAAAGAGCTTGAACCATCACCGCCCCCCTTGTAGAATATTTCTAGGAGGTTTATCCTTATGTTGTAAAGCAGGCTAAAAAGTGTAACTATCAAGGAGGCGGCCTTGGTGTAGAAGAACAAGGAAGCTTATGACCCATTGAACCATCTGTGCGACCCCAAAGAATAGGCCTAGGCTATGACACAAAACAAAAGGGCCTTGCTCCATCAACTAGTACCTCTAATAATGTTAGTGTAGACCATGGTCTCCTTAAGGAAATACCTGAAGAAGAGTCCATCACACTCGCATACGATGACATAGATCTCTCATCCATGTTTGACTGCCTATCCTAATTTTCCATTAGCCTTTCCCTTTGTCATCCCGAGCTTATTGACTGGGATCTATGAGGTAGTGCACCTATAGATACCTTTCCTTCAGTGGACATGTACGTAGATCTAATGGGATTGGGGGAAGACGAACACCCTAACCGCAAAAGTAAGAAAAAACAAAATAAAAAAGGGTCATCTAGTGAAAACCTCTCTAGGGCACTTCTTGACTCATCAAAAGTCAAAATAAAGGGTGTATCTGACAGTGAAAACCTCGATGAGGCACTGGAGTATGGGGATGTTCATATTCCCCTTGTTGGAACTTAGTTATCTGAACGGTCCTCTATCTTGATCAAAGAAACTCAAGAGGTCAACTTGGGAATAGAAGAAGATCCTAGATTACATACGTAGCCAAGTCATTATCAGAGGAAGAGTATGCAACCATTGTTAGCTTGCTTAAAGAAAGAATCATCAATTTTGCATGGACTTATTCAGACATGCCAAGTCTAGATCCTACCTTAGTAATACACCATTTGGATGTTCATCCGGATGCAAAACCCGTAAAAAAAAAGTTAAGAAAGATGTATCCACAAGTAGCTCTCCTTGTCAAGAAAGACCTAAAAAATTTGTTAGAAGTCGGGTTCATCAAGCTGATCATCTATTCTGACTAGATATCCAACATAGTGCCCGTTGTCAAGCCAAATGGGAGTATCCAAATTTGTATAGATTTATGGGATCTCAATAAATCTTGTCCTAAAGATGATTTCCCTCTATTAAACATTGATATTCTATTAGATCTTATGGTAGGACATGAGAAGCTATCCCTTATGGGTGGTTTCTCTAGCTATAATCAAATCAGAATTGCACCAAAGAATCAACATAAAACTGACTTCACCACCCCTTGGGGAACCTTCTACTACACTATCATGCCCTTTGGACTTTAAAATGTGGGTCAACTTACCAGCGTTCCATGACTATTATCTTCCATGACCTCATTCATATCATAATGGAAGATTATGTTGATGATTTATTGGGGAAGTCTAGAACAAGAGAAGAGCATCCTAAGATCCTAAATAAAATATTTGAGCATCTAGAGCATTATAAGCTATGTCTGAATCCAAAGAAATATGTATTCAGATTCACATCTAGGAAGGTATTGGGTTTCATCGTCTCTAGGAGGGGTATAGAGGTAGATCCAACAAAGGTCAAAGCTATAATGGAAATGCCCCCATCACGAAATCTCAAGCAATTAAGAAGCCTCCAAGGGAAGTTGTAATCTATTAGATGGTTCATAGCTCAATTGGCTAACAAATGTCAACAATTTACATATATGCTACGTAAGGAAATTACCTTCAAGTGGGATCATGAATGTCAATAAGGCTTTGATAAAATCAAATAATATTTGGCCCATCCACCCATCTTGATGCCTCTTATTCTGGGTAAACCACTCTTGTTGTACATCTCAACTACATTAGTTGTGCTGGGGGCACTACTAGCTCAACATGATGAGTCTTCTAAAGAGCGGGAAATTTATTTTGTCAGTTGAACATTGGTGGGCTATGAACTCAATTATTCTCCAATTGAAAAGGCTTGCCTGTAAGTTGTGTTCAATTTGCAGAAACTTTGTCATTACATGCTTAGTCATCCTATCAAGCTGATATCAAAAGTTGATCCACTTAAATACTTGTCCAAAAATTCCTTGATTGGCCACATGGCCAAGTGGGTCATGTTATTGAGTGAATTTGACATAGAGTACATGGATTGTAAGGTGATCAAGGGACAAGTCACAATAGATCAGCTAGGCGATGACCCTTTGGTTGATGCTTATCCTTTGAAGAAGTCCTCACATTAACAAAAGCAGATACATGGATTCTCTATTTTGATGGGTCTTATACACATAATGGAGTTGGAGCAGGTGTCTTATTCATCACCCCTCAAGGTGACTACATACCTAAGTCATTCAGATTAACATTCCTATGCACTGACAATATAGCACCATATGAAACTCTTACCATTGGCCTTAGGATCACCATTCAATAAAACATCACTCATCTACGAGTCTTTGGCGATTCCCAATTGATTGTCAAAAAATTCTGTGATGATTTCTAGAGGAAGGATGACAAGCTGTTGCCCTACAAACACATGATAGATGACTTTAAAATGTATTTCACCTTCATCCAGTTTGAATAGATCTCCAGAGTGCAGAATAAGGCAATGGATGCAATGGCTATTGTGATCAAGAGTAATACACTAATCTAAAAATGCAAAAAGAAGTAGAATTCAAGATAAGCATATAAAAACCTAACAACTCAATGATTATCCTAGTTGGATTTGAAACAAAGAAAGATGAAAATAAAAAATGATTATACCTTGTCTTGAATCAATCCTTTGGTTGGACCTTGATATCGTTTTGATGTGTGCTCCTTGGATGATAGATTTGCAATGATGGTTGTAGATGGATGATCAATGGAGGTGGGTGAATGCAATAAGGGATTCTAAGATGAAAATGCAAATACTAAGAGATTGCAATAATTGACTAATATGGCTCAAATGGCTTGAGAACATAAGTTTGGTATGAATGCACTAACTAACTCAATTAATGAGAAAATGGGTCTATTTATAGAAGAAATTGAATTCTCTAGAGGATTCAATGGTCAAGATTGAGCCACTATGGCCAAGATGGAGGGTTATGGTGAGTTGAGGACTCACAAGCCCTCACATCTTGCCATATGGTGGGTGAAGTGTCCAAAGGACAAGGTGAGATGTCAAGGGTACAAGTGACATAGAAAAGGCCATGTGGTCCCAACATACCTGCAAGTACCTTGGGATGAGAGAGGATCTCCACAAAAAGTAATCCGTTGTCCCCAAGTGGGGCTGAAAGTGACAAGTGAGGAATTTTAGAAAGTCCACCCTTGCCACCATGGGGATTGGAGATGGCCTTGGAGGAATAAAAGTAAATTTTTAATTCACTTTTTTGGAAGAGACGAAAGGGTAACAAGATTCCTCTAAAAGGGGTCTTTGTCCTATGGGTAAAATGTGACGTATGAGATGCCATGGGGAAGACAAATGCATGGGGGGAATAAGTGTGAATTTTTAATTCACATGGGGAAAAAGTCAACTGAAAAAAGTTAAGTACCAAGAAGGTTGACTTAAGGACATGCTAGAAGGGTAAGTGATTAGGATTAGGATTGTGCAAATAGGTGATTAAGATAATTAATGATGATTAGAGGCAAGTGGCTAGATATGGAGAATGTGACATTAATCCTAATTAAGGATATGCACATCTTAATGAAAGATTAATTGAATTAATCCAGCTTAGTGAAAGGGTTATGGAGGATGTGACAAGGAGAGAGAAGAAATGAATTAAAAATTGAAAAGGATAATTGACTAAATTAAATAAATTTGTTGCAATTATTTAATTTAGAGATAAAGTGGGCGAATGTATAAAGTATTTAATTAATTAAATTAAATACCTTAGCAATGTTAGGGAAAAGGGGAACATTAATTAAATAAATAATGTAATTAATGTTTGATGGAAATGATGAAGTTGATTAATGAAAGGGATAAATTTTACCTTGTGTAAAGGGTCAAATTTAGGTGTCTACATTTTTTCCCTCTTCAAAATATTGTTAGAATAACAGTGTTTTGAAGAAAAATAAAATGCAGATGACTCTATAGAGGAAGCAACTAGAAAAAGATGCCCCAACACAGGAGAGGTTGCATGAACCGCCTGAATGGAGGGGAGTGAAAGGGGATGCCCCGATCAAGCGGGAAGATGACCAAGAAATAGGTTTGGATAGATTGGTAGGGTATGCCCCCTCGAGAGGGCGGTAGAGGAAGAAAAAGGGGGCCCTGAGTGAATTCTTGATATGAAGAAATGGATGGTACCGTTGGAAAGGGCTCAAAAAATCAGGTAGGTTTGCCTTTTGTGTGGAGTCAAATGGACACATGGTGTGCAAATGGTGGCCCATGAAAGTTTAAGGATTAATTGGAGGAAAAGAAAGTTAAATAAAGGGAAAAAATTCCCTGAATTTAAAAAGAGGGCAAAAGTGATAAATAGTAATTTTAAAAATACTATTCCTTATTTGGATAGCTATCAGTTGAGAGAGAGAGGAGAGGAGAGCAGAGGAAGAAGAAGAGAGATAATATTAGATGAATATAATGACGACATCATCCACCATGTGGATGAGATGCGAATTTTCTACACCGAACGCGTTGTCCCACGCCAGGTTAGGCTAAAAATCCCCCTTTCTAATTTTAGCATTTTTGGATGTATTTTGAAATTTAATGCATTTTTGAAAACATGGGTTTTGGTTTCGAGGTAGATTAGGAAAATGGGTAGGAGACAATTTCATTTTGTTGGGTGGGTTGGGAGAAATGTCCAATAAGGACAGGATTTAAAAATAAGGGGTTAGAGGGAAAAAAGAAGAAGGCTAGAGTAAAATTGCCATGGTTTACACCATATGGGGTGGCCATGCCCTAAAAATGGGCGTCCCCATCTGAGAAAGGGTAGTTGCACCCTATGGAAGGGCGACCATGCCCTAGAGAGGTGACCACACCCTACAGAGTGGCGGTCGTGCACAGGCAGGGCGATACCTCCTAGGGCATCGGTGGCGGTGCCCCAGACAGGGATGGCCCTGCTTGACAGGCGGCCCCGCTCGATGGGTGGTGACACCTTGGGAAGGGGCGACCATGCTCGACGGGCGGCGACACCCCAGGAAGGGGAGACCTCACCCCATTGGTGGCTGCTCCCCGGGAAGGGGCGACCCCACCCAACAGGCGGTGATGCCCCAGGAAGGAGTGGCCCCGCTCGACGGGCGGCGACACCCCGGAATAGGGGTGGCCACAGCTCGAAAAAGGGGTGATTGTGCCCAGAATTGAAAATGCCGAGGGCGTGAAGGGGAAAAGTGGAAAAAAGAGAGAAAACGAAGGAAAAGCTTCCAAGGGAAGAAAGAGTGTTAGAAAAAATTGGTGCAGTGAGGAGCCTGGCACTGGGAGAGAAAGGAAGGGAAAGGTGTGGTAAGGGTAGGAAAATGTGAGTGAGAAAGGTGTCTGAGGCTAGGAAATAATTAAAGGGAATGATGTGGTGACTAACAGATTGTGTGGTTTGGTTATAGAGGTTCGACAGCTTGTGGGCATGGGAGAGGAGGTCAGAGGTGCTGGCTGTGATGCAATGAGCGATGACCAAAGTGGACCATGAGAATTTGGCATAGAAAGGGCTACTGTATGTACTAGGGTATCCCTCCATCAGGGCGCATCGATTGATGCTGAATCCCCTGATCGAGCGTTGGGATTCAACGACATTGAAATTTCATCTGCCGATAGGAGAGATGATAGTGACACTAGAGGACATTTGGCAGATTTTGAGATTGCTTATAGTAGGGCGGCTCATGAGCAAGCTGAGATCAGAGGGAGAGGAGTTGGATCATACCATATGGGTCATGTTCAGGCGAGAGGACCTGCTGGTAGAGAAGAATGGCTTGGATGTGGATAGATGCTTGGGGCTAGGAGTACCATCGCTGTCATTGTATTTTTGTGAGTTGATCAACTGGATACTCATTCCGGATAGGAGTGAGATATGCTGCAACCTTGGCTACATGGAGTTTATTTTACATATCATCGAGGGGAGGGATAGACAGTTCACATGGGGTCCATGCATCCTGGCACAACTATATAGAGACATGCATGGGATTTGCTATTGGGGAGTGATCAGTGTGTGTCAGATGACATTGTTGCAGGTGTGGGCCTGGGAGCACATTAGTGTGGCTAGACCAGATGTGGTGTGAGCAAGATGTGAGGACATGACATTGCCGATGGCCTGGTGGTATGGTGTAGAGTATGAGTGGGTTTTCCGGTATCGGGGGCAGGAGATATAGATAGATGAAGGAGGGTTTTTGATGATCTAGAGGAGGAGGACATAGTGTGGAGGCTGTATATGACATAGCTCTTTAGGAAATGGAGGTAGGATGAGGTGAGACACATAGGATACTTAATGCATCATTTTTACATAGTTTGGAGAGAGCTACAGATAGTAGTGTCACATAGGCTAGATCGGGTGACATGATAGTATGGGCTAGTGCAGGATATTCTAGGTGCCCCTGATATGTTTAGATGGATCACATAGGAGAGACCATGGGGTGAGGTGATTTCAACAGAGTTTGCACAGGAGCACTGGGCGACATTGGCGTGAGAGCTAGTAGAGTACCCAGGGAGGGCTGAGGGATTAGTAGATGCAGGGATTACTATGAGATATGTAGCATGGCTTTTGCAACACTATCCTATACAGATTACATCCCAGGTGCCAATCATAGAGGCATTAGGATATGGAGTTGAGGATGAGGCCAGAGTAGTAGGAGGGGGGAGGAGACAACGAGGAGGTGGGGCTAGGAGGAAGTGGAGGAGAGGAGCAGGGGTATCCCGAGTAGGAGGAGAGGAGTAGCTAGGGGGAGCCTTAGCAAGAGGAGGTGAGCAAAGAGGGTTAGAGGCAGGCAGAGCTGAAGGACGACATAGGAGATTACCGAGAGTAGGCAGAGTAGTAGAGTAGGTGGGCAACAGTTGGTGCCGGAGACAAATAGAGCAAGGGGACAGAGGGAGGATCCTTGGGGAGGTTAGTGGAGATCAGGTAGGAGGAGGAGGAGATGGAGGGCTCGGGTCCAGCCCAAGGAGGAGAGACAGGGTGCCAAGGTGATCGACACGGATGAGGCCGAGGCGATGGATAGCGAAGTTGAGTAGGTACCCAATGAGATAGAGATGGAGATACATGAGAGAGAGGAGCCCGAGGTGAGATGGAAGATGAGGGCTAGGCGAAGGGGACAACTGAGGAGAGTTTGGGTGGCAATCGAGGTTCAATAGGAGCCTGAGAGACCAAAGATGGAGATGCATGAAGAGAGAGATGCTGAGGAGGATGCGATGGATGTGGATGTCCTAGTGGTGGAGCCACTAGTGGCTATACTATATGTACCACCTGAGGACCCTGGCATATTATTGAGGGGGGGCCAGGCGAGGCTCTAGATGACAGAGCAGAGGTTGAGGATTGTAGAGGTAGAGGTTATCAGACTTGGGGCCGAGTGGAGGAGACTTTAGGAAAAGGTAGTCAGGTTGGAGGCCGCAGGACAAAGGGATTATGGCTTCATTGTTGAGATCTTGACTTCATAGGTACATGATACAGAGAGGGAGAGATATGAGCTACACAGTGAGCTAGACAAGGTAACCTAGGATTGAGACAGATGATAAGCAACAATGACTATATCGCAGGGTATGAGACAATAGGAGTTTGGAGGGGATGGGCAGTAGGCCGAGAGGGAGATGGAGGAGCTGAGGACACAAGTGACAGGGTTGGTGAGGGAGAGGAATGAGCTCCAAGATAGAGTGTCCATGATAGAGAGAACTTGGGGATGCGAGGTCAAGGGTTGAAGCAGCAAAGGCCTAGTTAGAGATGGCGTAGAGAGAGGGAAATGATGTATACAAAGATATAGGCCTTGCAAGCACAGGCTTAGACAATGCAGGGGGAAATGGATACTGCACGGGAACAGATAGTGGTACTATAGAGTGGTGGTGATAGATCATGGGAAGTGGTGTAGAGACTGTAGGGAGAGGGGGATTCCATAGAGGTAGGAGTAGTGGAGGAGGTGAGAGATCGACTATAGGGGGAGATCAATCAACTGAGGATGACACAGGGGGCGTGGGAAGAGGAGAGGAGAGTCATTATGAGAGATTGAGATAGATACATATTGGAGCATAACATTCTCTGGGGTCAAGCTATAGAGAGAGATGAGTACATGAGAGAGGCATCCTTCTACATGATTGCTTATTAGTAGGCGGTGCCAAATCCATCATAGTTTACATTTCACTTTGAGCAATGGGCTCCTCAGATGCCCATGCCATCCCAGTCACTGGGGACATGGACCCGAGGATACAGTGGCTCTCAAATGACCATCACTCACTAAGGACCGGTGCCCGAGTCTACACAACAGTCAGATGTGGGCAATTCTTTTGGTAGATGACAGGATATCAGATTTTGACAGGTGTAGGATGGATGGGCTATACAGAGTAGCAGTGATTATAATTGATGCAAATCCTTATACTTTTACTTTATTTTGTGATTATGTTGGATATGATGGATATCATGATGGATTTTTTTTTTTTTTGGATTTTGGATATGATGTGCAAGAGCCCTTATTGACATTATATGACGCTTATGTGATGGATGATTTATTTATGCATATGTGTATGTTTATGATTTTATGATGGATGGTGTAATGTATGAATGTGCCTATATGGATTTAAGTTTAGACCTAGATGGATGTATGATTATGATGCATAATTATTATGTTGATACCTAACATTTATGATGCAGGATGTGATAGATGATTTCTAATTTCTTTGATGTAGGATGCAATGGATGATGTGATATGCAAAATGAGACGATTATTTATGAATGCATGATGTCTGATGGATATGATGTTATGGATGTTATGATTATTGCTAGTATGGATAATTTATTATGACATGAATGATGGTTAATGTTTATGATGGATGTGGTAATGAACCTAATGATATGAATGTTAAGATGCATAGAATAATTAATGAAAATTAACGTACACAACTTAAAGTGTAATGCAATTTAATGAACCTAGAATGAGAATGCTATTAAGTAAAATGCAATGTGATCCTAGATGAAAATAAGGGCTTGCATAATGATGGAAGTGAAGAAGGTGATGGGTGTGTGAATGCACCTATCAAGAACCATAGGACTCCTGAGAAGAAATGGAAAGGTGAGGGAATCACCGTTTGCACAATCCAAAATCCTAAGCTAGGGGGAAAGAAGGGATGAAAGATAAATGAATGCAATGAAATGAAATGTTAATGCAAGTTATCATCTTCGGAGCACTAATTTTTTCTATAGCATAAGACACTAGGTACCATGGTATATGGACCAAATCAAAATAGTGTCTAATGCCTAAACAAACACAACAAACAAGAATGCTATCCTAATACCCCAAAGTCGCGATGACTTCGATCAGGCTAGGTATTAGAATGACCACAAGCACAGAAGGATATCCCACCATAACGCAAGACCTTAGGGGTCTTGGTGGGTACTACATAGTACAACCAAGAAAACAACAAACAAAATAAAAATCAAGATATTCCCTTATGTAAACTAGTCAAAACACACCAAAATATGAGAAATTATGGCGGCCTTGATGAGTGATGATTGGGGGTTCAAGTGATAAACAAAAACCAAAAGAATCAAAATATTGCAATGAATTTCAAAAAATCCTTTGCCATAGGATCCAGATGATGGATGGGGTTGATGTGGTCTATTAGGAAGGATACATCCTATTGATACCAAAGATAGATGCTAAACTAAAAGACTTATTAATGATGCAAGATATTAAAAAACTGATTAAATCTTGTGACACAAATGGATTCTATTTGTGAGGTACCAGTGAGATAAGGACATACCTTGATGACAAGACACAAGAAACAAGACACAAGACTCAAACTAAAGACCTAGGGGCCCGAGGGTTGATCAAGGATCAACCTTGCCTACGTGAAAGCGTAGAGACCTCATAGTTCAGGAAAATATCATGATAATATATGAAAGAGGATGATGAAGAAAAATGATGGAAGACAATGATAAAATAGACTGACCACAAAGAAAAATAAAGAAAAGCCCTAGGGGTAGATCAAATGATCAGCCTTGCCTACGTGTGAGCGTAGGGGCAACGTAGTTCGACAAAGATGAAAAACCAATGATGAATAAAATCAAAAGTGGATAATGGTGAAGGATGATGAAGGAAAAAGAAGATGAAAAAGAGTGCCCTAGAGGTAGATCAAATGATCAGACTCTCCTACGTGCAAGCGCAGGGGCAACATAGTTTGAAAAAGACGAACAAACAAAGAGGGCAAACAAAACAAAAGCCCCCAGGGTGGATCAAATGATCGTGTTGGTATAATTAAATGTTTTGTACCTTGTCCTAGGTCATAATTACACCGTAGTTAAGTTTACTTAGGGACCACATAGGAGTTGTTGGAGAATTTCCACCTTTGGTGGACTTATCTTCTTATTACTTTATCACCTCCACCTTTCATGGACATATCATGTGATTAGGTTTCCACCTTTTGTGGTAGATGCACTATTTGTGGTGGTTATCATATTATCACCTTTCCACTTTAGGTGGAGTGATAGCTTTTCATTGTTGTCTCATGTCATAAGATTACGACACTTGTCATAATCTTATGCACTCCTATGTTCTCACCTTGCCTATATAACCAAGGGGTCTCTACTACATTTGTACACACATTGAAGCATTATCATTGACATTGAATATAGTTTATTATTATCATATTATTTTCTCTCTTCTTTGTGCTTTCTATTTGGTCCATAGATCTTGGCATCCATAGCCAATTCTAACATGGTATCAGAGTGGGTTGGGTGCCATTGGAGAGTCTATTTCTGAAGAGAGGTACCAGATTTGGGGAGGTTCCATTTTTGGCTCTTTATTGCAGGTTTAAATCGAAGCTTGCAGGTGCAAATCTAAGCTCACCATTGCATCCGAAAGGTTTGAGAAAGTCGATTTTTCCTTTTGTTTCGTCCAAATCAGACATATGAGGCCAAATCTATGAGGGTTTGAAGCTGCATAGTGGCTGCCTGATCCAGAAGGTAGCTGCATTTTTGGAGCATTTTGGATCAAATCCGACCCTGCCATTGCATCCAGAAGGGCCAAAAACCCTAACATCAACTATCCATTCATCCAAATCGGAGCAAGTCATTTGGTGAGGCAAAAAATTTTTTCCCGAGAGTTGTACGGCCCCCAGGTCGTCATTATGATAGTGGTACGAATTTTCTGAAAAAATTATTATTTTATTCGATTGAAAATTTTGAAATTTTTTATCAAAAAAAAATAAAAAAAAATCAAAAATCAAAAGTTTTTTAAAGTCTGCGGTGCAGACTGTACCTGCACACGCAAGTACTTATAGTACCCGCGGGGGTCCCATGCCACCCACGTGGCCTCTATCGGCAGATCCATTGTCACCCGCAAGCAGCAAAAACCGGCAAGCGGGCAAAATCCGGCAGTTAAAAAAAAACCGGCAATAAAAGCAGATTCTGGCAACTGCCTGACAACTACAAAAGTTTCTGGCCTATTTTCTGGTAGGGGTAACTGTGATGGTGATAGCCTCTAGGTCATCAAATTTAACTTCATCATGTGCTGACATCAGCAATACGTCAGCGGTTATCAAAATTTTTTGACCCCTCTCCATTTGCAGTCCGAATTTTGCAGTTCATCTTCAAATGCTCATATCTTGCTCAATTTGGCTCTTTTTTTCGAGCAATTTATTTTATTTGGGCTAATTTTTTGTGCTCTACATAGTGGTGCAATCAGTTTTTGGTTTTGGCTTCTAGTTTTTCCAGAAATTGCAGATTCTCATAGGTGTTGCTGCTTGGTCCTCATTTTGGGCAATTCGGGAGCTCATAACTTGCTCCTACAGTAAGATTTTTCAGTGCCGGTTTTTTTTGAAAGTGCATGATTTTTCATGTGCTTTCCAGTGATGTGATCAAATTTATCTCATCTACTGTAATTTATTCACTATGAGTTTGTGGCCTATTTTGGCAATTTGCATGTACCAAAATCAAAGTCCACTTTGTTGTTTTTGGCAGTGGCAATTGTAAATGCACTAGTTATAAAGTGCCAAATCAGATATTTCTTGGGGGGCTTCTTGATTGAGTGATTTGGGGGGGGCCTCTTGGTGCATATTTTTGATCTGTTTGCTTGTGCTCTCTCATTTTTATGGATCATTCTAAGGTTCCTTTGCTCACATCATATAATTATTCAACATGGCATCAAAATGCATGGAGTATTCTAATGATAGAAGGTCACACTCTATATGTTGAAAATAAGGTACCTGAACCTACAGATGCAGATAAAAAGTTAAAATGGATGATCAAACATACCCAAGCTCTTGGATGTCTTCGTAGACTTGTTTCTCAAGATTTGTTGTTTCAGATTGAATCATGTAACAATTCTCATGATGCTTGGGAAAAATTGAAAACATTATATGGTACTACAGATGAAGTAAGAGGCTATCAAATTGATAATGACCTGATGAGCCTTGATCCTAAGAACTTTGACAACATCCAAGACTACATCACTAAGGTTAATGATCTAAGAGAGCAATGTAAAGCATGTGGAATTGATAAAAAGGACATTCAGTTGGTCTACAATACAATGAACAAACTTGGTCCTGATTATGCTTCTTTTATTTCTAGCTTTCATACTCATAGATTGACTATGGGATCTGCATATACTACACCTTCATTTGAATCATTTTCTGAGATGTTGATACATGAGCAACAAAAGCTTATCTCAATGGGTTTCATCAAGACTACTAAATCTCAGGCATTGTTGGTTAATCAAGTGAAGGAATCAGAATCAGAATCAAATAAGAAACATAAGAAAGCAAAGAATAATCCACATTCAGATCAAACAAAGAAAAAATCCTCTTTCAAAGGGGAATTATCTAAGAAGGAGAGGCATTTTGTGCATATTGCAAGAAGGATGGACATGAAGAACATTATTGTTATAAGAAGGACATTGATGAGTTGAAGAATCTTCTCAAAAAGAATCAAATTGATTTGCCTTCTAGAATGTCTGAGTCACCTTCTTCTCCTTCTTCTTCAAAACAATCTAAGGAAAAAGTTCATTTGGCATCTACATCAGGTAATAAAGGTCAAGCTCTTTGTGCTTATTCAAGTCCAGGATCAGGTAGATGGCTTCTAGATTCAGGAGCATCACATCATATGGCATCTTCGCAGTCTATATTCTCTTCATTTCAGCCTTGTTCTATGTCTCCTATCTTGATGGGAAACAATACATACATGAGTGTAATAGGGAAGGGATCTATTAGTTTTGGGGACAACACTTTTCAGGATGTTTTGTGTGTTCCTCATTTGATGAACAATCTTTCCATATATCAGATTACACATGGTGGAAATGGGAGAACTGTGGAGTTCACACCTGATTCAGTCATCATTCGAGACTTGGAGAGTAGAGAGATCATTGCTATTTGGGTGGTTGATCATTCATCTCGGTTGTATACCTTTGCAGATTTTGCTTCTGACGGTGACATTATTCCTTCGGCTGTGCATCACACTCCTAGTGTGAACCATGATTCAAAGGAGACATTTGGCTACTTGAACTTGGGAGTTCTCACATTAGATCCAGTACTTGAGCCATGCATTTCATTTCCTCCATCTACTATTGCAGTTGATGATGCTTGTAATTCCATAGTTTGGGTTCCTTGTGATTCAGTGTAGCAGGATATACATTGTCTTCCAGATATGGCTACTTTGGATGGCTTCTTGACAGGTATTTCAGACTTGTTTGTGGAGTCTCATCTTGTAGATTTGGGGGACATCATTGATGACATTCATCTTCTCTTTGATGAAGATGCTCCTTCTTCAGTTGTTGTGAGGGAACACTCTGACGCTCTTGTTCATTCTCTACATGATCATTCTTTGCAGTTTGGCGTGAGTGTGGATACTTTTGGACAACATTTGGAGGAGGCTTCTTTTTCTTTAGAGGGGATATCTTTATCTTTGGATCATGTTCTATATTCTTCTCTACTAGATGTTGGATTGTACTCTTCAACAGTGTGGCCTAGAACGCATGTTTGGAGTGTGTCATCTTTCGGCATCGACATGGAGACACTTGAGCATGCTTCAGAGACATCATACATCCTTGGTTTTGTTTCTTCCTAAGGGGAGGAACGTTGTTCAGTGAGATTGGATCATCTTCAGCATTCAATGTCGAGCTTCTACCATCATTGCAGGAGACTCAACATTGAGGGGGGGCTACCTTGTCTCTCTTCTACTTCTCTCTTATGGGGGGGTCTTTTTCCTCACATGGGGTTTTTACCTTCTCATTCTTCATTGAGAGGATTTCTTTATTGTATTTCATCTCTCTTTTGGGGAGGAGTTTTGTCCCATTGGGTTTTCTCCTTTTCTCCGGTTGTGAGAGATTGCATTGCATTTGTACATGGGTACCTAACATGGCCTAGTTGTCGGGACCCATCTTGCATTGTTTGCATTTGTGTACATTCTCCCTAAGTTGCACTTAAGGGGGGGTGTTGGTGTAATTAAATATTTTATACCTTATCCTAGGTCATAATTACACCTTAGTTAAGTTTACTTAGGGACCACATAGAAGTTGTTGGAGAATTTCCACCTTTGGTGGACTTATCATGTTATCACTCTATCACCTCCACCTTTCATGGACATATCATGTGATTAGGGTTTCACCTTTTGTGGTAGATTGATCCTAAGTGACATTTTTCAGTGAAAATTGAAGTGTTCCATTTCTCTCCAAAATCAGCACCATCAGAAAGAGCTCGACGTCCTGGTTCCAACGCAACTCGAACGGAGCGAAAAGGAGTCCGTTTGCACGAGTTATAGCCAGTCAAACCTTTGGTCAAACTGGAATCAGAGGGCGTCCAGGAAGCGGAAAAAATGGTGTCGTCAAAATTTGTCAAAGTTGGCATCATCGCGAAGAGCTCATCTAGCTCAATGCAGCCGCTTTCATTTGTAAACTGACTGAGTGTCAAGACAAACGGGTCAAAGTTTCAGGTTGACTTGGTTGACTTGAAGGTACAGTGATGACGTCAGCATCCGTACATGATGATGTCAGCATATGTGCAAATCAAAGATGGACCAATCCGTGATTGACATGTGTCATCCGTACGATGATGTCAGCATCCATGTGGCAGCACAGTCAGCAGTCCATACGCCACGTCATCATCTGAGTCAACATCCACGTCAGCATGTGAGTCAGCCGGTCTGGCGAATCGGGCTTGGACACGTGGCATGGTGAGTTGCGAAAAATACAGTGAACATCTGTGTCAGCGGACACATCGGCAGGTTCCAGCGAATAATGGTTTGACATGTGGCATCCTGGTACTCGCCCTCTTTCCACCCGCGGATGAGTTTGTTCTAACAAAAAATTGTTGGGTTTCGAACCCGTATCCTCAACGGCACTAACCGTCCACGTCCACCGTTCGGCCACCGTTACTTGACTTAACTAAATATAGACAAGGGTTGTTTTTCTCGTTTAAAAATTTGGGTTTATTGTTAAAAGCAATGCCGGCGGGGTTGGAACCGTCGACCCCGCGGCCAGCAAAATGCTCTATAGCCGTTCAACCACCGAACATTCCTTGATAAATGTGGGAGCTCGGTCGGTTTTGTTGAAGATTTGGAGCCGAAACCTTAACCAAATGGCTAAGTAAGCCATAAACAAGTGAAACTACCTCCAACTATCAAAACCAGAAGCTATTTGGAGACAAAAGGGTTGTTGTACGAGCTATTTAATGGGGGTTATACATTTAATGAGTGGTTAAGCCTTATTAAGCATATTTTATGTATAAAAGGAGGGGTTTAGGTGTGAGTTTAAGTAATTTTTAAGATAATTTTGAAGAGAAACAGGTGATATGCTAGAGAGTTCTTGTGGAGATTTTTGGAGCCATTTTCGTACATCGGAGTATTGTTATGCTGCCGAAGTGCTAGAAGAAATGGTCTTGGTGCAATTTTGTAATTGATTTGGAGATTAATCGGATCGGTCTCACTCCATTGGAGCGGACCCGGAGACGTAGTCACGATTGTGGCGAACTCCGAAATCAAACTTTGTTTGCATCTCTCTCTTTCTTTCTCTCACTTTCTTTCATTCTGTTGTTATCACCTTGTCATTTTAATTATTTCCATAAGTTAATTTTGATATTATTAACTTGGAATAATCATTGTAAAAGTTAAGCATTTAAATACTGCAATCTAGTCTAGATCCTATACAGATCAAGTGGTATCAGAGCTCAGTTGACTATTATTGCAGTTATTTGTTTTCTTGAATGCTAACAAGATCCAGGATTCAGAAGGGTGAAGGCAAGCTTGAAGAATTTGATCCTGAGATCGGGAAGCGAAGAAGTTTTCTGAAGATGTCTGTTTCTGGAATGGAGGTTCCTGATGAGATTAGTGAGCAGGAATTTCGAAGAGCATTCCTTGAGATGAAGGCTAAGGTGGACATTCTTATTCAAGAGAGACAAGAGCGGAAAGGACATGAAGGAGGTTCGTCAAAGCAAGAAGATCGCAAAGACAAGAAAGGGAAACATCATGGAGATGGTGACAAGCAACCAGATCCACCCTCTTCTTCTTCTCCTCCCTCTTCTCCTTCGTCTCCATCTTCTCCTCATTCTATTTCTTCTAATCCTTTCAAGAGTGGGTATAAGCCTAAAATTAAATTGGATGTAAAATTTGATTTACCAAAGTATTGTGGTGAACTTAATGCTGAAAAATTGGATGATTGGATTCAGCAAGTAGAAGTTTACTGTAGAGTCCAGAACCTATTAGATGATGTTGATAGGATCCAATTAGCTACTCTTCGGTTAGGAGGTACAGCCTTAACCTGGTGGGAGAGTAAGTCTAAGGCAGAAGTTTCACAACATGGTAGAGTCAGTTTAACTTGGGCAGAGTTTGTTAATGCTCTTAAGAAGCAATTTTATCCCCTAGGACATATGCAACAGTTAATGATGGACTGGCAAATGTTTAGGCAAGGGAAGGGTCAATCTGTCCAGGAGTACACCCATGAATTTAGAAAAAGGGCTATTGCTTTGAATGTTCCTTTGTACACCTAGGATACCTTGTTAAAGTACATAGGAGGTCTTCATTCATATCTTAGACATTCCATTTTGGTATTGAACCCTTGTAATTTGGATGAAGTGTCTGTTCAAGCTACACACTTAGAGTCAAGGGGAAAGGGTTCTTTCATTGATAATGATAACTCTGTAAAGAAATCTTCTAAGAATGCAGAGACAGGGAAAGGAAAGAAGACAGCTACAGTTAAGAAGGATGATAAACTTTCTTGCTCTCATTGTGACAAGAAAGGTCATGATGAAGAACATTGTTGGCAGTTGCATCCAGAACTGAAGCCTAAGTGGGCTCAAAGATAGAATCAGAAACAGAAGGGTAAGGAGAAATCCACAAATGTTGTTATGGATCTTGGTTCTGATTCAGATGATGAAACTAAGATAACAGCTATGGGTATGAAAGGTAAAGCTCCTACTTTCAGTGTTTCCTTTGATAGTTGTGCTTCTACTTCTACAATTAATGATGTCTCTGAAGATGTGAAAAGGAATGAGCTTTTTCATTTAAGGGTTGTTGCTAAGAACAATAAAATTGATGCACTCATAGATAGTGGTTCTCAAGTTAATCTGATTTCAGAAAGTGTTGTAAAGAACTTGGGATTGAAAACTACATTGCATAAGAAACCTTATCCACTAGGTTGGATTTGTGAAAATGATAAGTTGCAAGTAACAAGACAATGCACTTTGAGATTCACAATCACTAGTAAATTTGTGGATGAAGTACAATTTGATGTAGTTCCACTGGATATTTGTGGGATAGTGCTTGGTAGCCCTTATTTATATGATAGGAAAGCTATTTTCTACAGGGAAAAGAATCATTATCACTTGTTTAAAGATGGCATTCAGTATATTGTACATTCTCACAGGATTAAGACTGA
>CM021110.1:105536174-105603155 GCA_007115665.2 Sequoiadendron giganteum | reverse complement strand
TGATCCAGAAGGTAGCTGCATTTTTGGAGCATTTTGGATCAAATCCGACCCTGCCATTGCATCCAGAAGGGCCAAAAACCCTAACATCAACTATCCATTCATCCAAATCGGAGCAAGTCATTTGGGTGAGGCAAAAAATTTTTTCCCGAGAGTTGTACGGCCCCCAGGTCGTCATTATGATAGTGGTACGAATTTTCTGAAAAAATTATTATTTTATTCGATTGAAAATTTTGAAATTTTTTATCAAAAAAAAATAAAAAAAAATCAAAAATCAAAAGTTTTTTAAAGTCTGCGGTGCAGACTGTACCTGCACACGCAAGTACTTATAGTACCCGCGGGGGTCCCATGCCACCCACGTGGCCTCTATCGGCAGATCCATTGTCACCCGCAAGCAGCAAAAACCGGCAAGCGGGCAAAATCCGGCAGTTAAAAAAAAACCGGCAATAAAAGCAGATTCTGGCAACTGCCTGACAACTACAAAAGTTTCTGGCCTATTTTCTGGTAGGGGTAACTGTGATGGTGATAGCCTCTAGGTCATCAAATTTAACTTCATCATGTGCTGACATCAGCAATACGTCAGCGGTTATCAAAATTTTTTGACCCCTCTCCATTTGCAGTCCGAATTTTGCAGTTCATCTTCAAATGCTCATATCTTGCTCAATTTGGCTCTTTTTTTCGAGCAATTTATTTTATTTGGGCTAATTTTTTGTGCTCTACATAGTGGTGCAATCAGTTTTTGGTTTTGGCTTCTAGTTTTTCCAGAAATTGCAGATTCTCATAGGTGTTGCTGCTTGGTCCTCATTTTGGGCAATTCGGGAGCTCATAACTTGCTCCTACAGTAAGATTTTTCAGTGCCGGTTTTTTTTGAAAGTGCATGATTTTTCATGTGCTTTCCAGTGATGTGATCAAATTTATCTCATCTACTGTAATTTATTCACTATGAGTTTGTGGCCTATTTTGGCAATTTGCATGTACCAAAATCAAAGTCCACTTTGTTGTTTTTGGCAGTGGCAATTGTAAATGCACTAGTTATAAAGTGCCAAATCAGATATTTCTTGGGGGGCTTCTTGATTGAGTGATTTGGGGGGGGTCTCTTGGTGCATATTTTTGATCTATTTGCTTGTGCTCTCTCATTTTCATGGATCATTCTAAGGTTCCTTTGCTCACATCATATAATTATTCAACATGGCATCAAAATGCATGGAGTATTCTAATGACAGAAGGTCACACTCTATATGTTGAAAATAAGGTACCTGAATCTACAGATGCAGATAAAAAGTTAAAATGGATGATCAAACATACCAAAGCTCTTGGATGTCTTCATAGACTTGTTTCTCAAGATTTGTTGTTTCAGATTGAATCATGTAACAATTCTCATGATGCTTGGGAAAAATTGAAAACATTGTATGGTACTACAGATGAAGTAAGAGGCTATCAAATTGATAATGACCTGATGAGCCTTGATCCTAAGAACTTTGACAACATCCAAGACTACATCACTAAGGTTAATGATCTAAGAGAGCAATGTAAAGCATGTGGAATTGATAAAAAGGACATTCAGTTGGTCTACAATACAATGAACAAACTTGGCCCTGATTATGCTTCTTTTGTTTCTAGCTTTCATACTCATAGATTGACTATGGGGTCTGCATATACTACACCTTCATTTGAATCATTTTCTGAGATGTTGATACATGAGCAACAAAAGCTTATCTCAATGGGTTTCATCAAGACTACTAAATCTCAGGCATTGTTGGTTAATCAAGTGAAGGAATCAGAATCAGAATCAAATAAGAAACATAAGAAAGCAAAGAATAATCCACATTCAGATCAAACAAAGAAAAAATCCTCTTTCAAAGGGGAATTATCTAAGAAGGAGAGGCATTTTGTGCATATTGCAAGAAGGATGGACATGAAGAACATTATTGTTATAAGAAGGACATTGATGAGTTGAAGAATCTTCTCAAAAAGAATCAAATTGATTTGCCTTCTAGAATGTCTGAGTCACCTTCTTCTCCTTCTTCTTCAAAACAATCTAAGGAAAAAGTTCATTTGGCATCTACATCAGGTAATAAAGGTCAAGCTCTTTGTGCTTATTCAAGTCCAGGATCAGGTAGATGGCTTCTAGATTCAGGAGCATCACATCATATGGCATCTTCGCAGTCTATATTCTCTTCATTTCAGCCTTGTTCTATGTCTCCTATCTTGATGGGAAACAATACATACATGAGTGTAATAGGGAAGGGATCTATTAGTTTTGGGGACAACACTTTTCAGGATGTTTTGTGTGTTCCTCATTTGATGAACAATCTTTCCATATATCAGATTACACATGGTGGAAATGGGAGAACTGTGGAGTTCACACCTGATTCAGTCATCATTCGAGACTTGGAGAGTAGAGAGATCATTGCTATTTGGGTGGTTGATCATTCATCTCGGTTGTATACCTTTGCAGATTTTGCTTCTGACGGTGACATTATTCCTTCGGCTGTGCATCACACTCCTAGTGTGAACCATGATTCAAAGGAGACATTTGGCTACTTGAACTTGGGAGTTCTCACATTAGATCCAGTACTTGAGCCATGCATTTCATTTCCTCCATCTACTATTGCAGTTGATGATGCTTGTAATTCCATAGTTTGGGTTCCTTGTGATTCAGTGTAGCAGGATATACATTGTCTTCCAGATATGGCTACTTTGGATGGCTTCTTGACAGGTATTTCAGACTTGTTTGTGGAGTCTCATCTTGTAGATTTGGGGGACATCATTGATGACATTCATCTTCTCTTTGATGAAGATGCTCCTTCTTCAGTTGTTGTGAGGGAACACTCTGACGCTCTTGTTCATTCTCTACATGATCATTCTTTGCAGTTTGGCGTGAGTGTGGATACTTTTGGACAACATTTGGAGGAGGCTTCTTTTTCTTTAGAGGGGATATCTTTATCTTTGGATCATGTTCTATATTCTTCTCTACTAGATGTTGGATTGTACTCTTCAACAGTGTGGCCTAGAACGCATGTTTGGAGTGTGTCATCTTTCGGCATCGACATGGAGACACTTGAGCATGCTTCAGAGACATCATACATCCTTGGTTTTGTTTCTTCCTAAGGGGAGGAACGTTGTTCAGTGAGATTGGATCATCTTCAGCATTCAATGTCGAGCTTCTACCATCATTGCAGGAGACTCAACATTGAGGGGGGGCTACCTTGTCTCTCTTCTACTTCTCTCTTATGGGGGGGTCTTTTTCCTCACATGGGGTTTTTACCTTCTCATGCATCATTGAGACCATTTCCATTATTGTATTTCATCTCTCTTTTGGGGAGGAGTTTTGTCCCACTGTGTTTTCTCCTTTTCTCCGTTTGTGAGAGATTGCATTGCATTTGTACATGGGTACCTAACATGGCCTAGTTGTCGGGACCCATCTTGCATTGCTTGTATTTGTGTACATTCTCCCTAAGTTGCACTTAAGGGGGGGTGTTGGTGTAATTAAATGTTTTGTACCTTGTCCTAGGTCATAATTACCTTTTATGATTAAGTTAGGGACCACATAGGAGTTGTTGGAGAATTCCACGTTTGGTGGACTTATCTTCTTATTACTTTATCCTCCACCTTTCATGGACATATCGTGATTAGGTTTCCACCTTTTGTGGTAGATTGATCCAGTGGACATTTTCAGTGAAAATTGAAGTGTTCCATTTCTCTCCAAAATCAGCACCATCAGAAAGAGCTCGACGTCCTGGTTCCAACGCAACTCGAACGGAGCGAAAAGGAGTCCGTTTGCACGAGTTATAGCCAGTCAAACCTTTGGTCAAACTGGAATCAGAGGGCGTCCAGGAAGCGGAAAAAATGGTGTCGTCAAAATTTGTCAAAGTTGGCATCATGTGACTCATGCATAAAGCTTTTCCAATGCGATTCGTTTAAACCGAATATCCGACATGGAGGCTCGAGAATCTGGTGAATAAAGTTCCGGAGTTGACTTAGTTGACTTGAAGGTACAGTGATGGCCATTGACCTCTGTACATGATGATAATAAACATATGTACCAAGAATCAAGATGGACCAATCCGATTGACACATATCATCGGAAGTATGATGATGTGCGGCATCCATGTACCGAGTCGGCCGTCGTCGCCATGTCATCATCACGAGTCCAACATCCGTGTATGTAGTGCGGCCCGGTCGGCGAATCAGACGGACGATAACATGGTGGGATTCGCGAAAAATACGATCAACATCTGGCGTCCGGTGAACACATCGGCGAGTTCCCGGCCCGAATAATGGTTTTGACCGCGGTGGCATCATCACGGTACTTTCGGCCCTCTTTCACTTTCCTTGGATGAACATTCTAACAAAAAATTGTTGGGTTTCGAACCCGTATCCTCAACGGCACTAACCGTCCACGTCCACCGTTCGGCCACCGTTACTTGACTTAACTAAATATAGACAAGGGTTGTTTTTCTCGTTTAAAAATTTGGGTTTATTGTTAAAAGCAATGCCGGCGGGGTTGGAACCGTCGACCCCGCGGCCAGCAAAATGCTCTATAGCCGTTCAACCACCGAACATTCCTTGATAAATGTGGGAGCTCGGTCGGTTTTGTTGAAGATTTGGAGCCGAAACCTTAACCAAATGGCTAAGTAAGCCATAAACAAGTGAAACTACCTCCAACTATCAAAACCAGAAGCTATTTGGAGACAAAAGGGTTGTTGTACGAGCTATTTAATGGGGGTTATACATTTAATGAGTGGTTAAGCCTTATTAAGCATATTTTATGTATAAAAGGAGGGGTTTAGGTGTGAGTTTAAGTAATTTTTAAGATAATTTTCAAGAGAAACAAGTGATATGCTAGAGAATTCTTGTGGAGATTTTTGGAGCCATTTTCGTACATCGGAGTATTGTTATGCTGCCGAAGTGCTAGAAGAAATGGTCTTGGTGCAATTTTGTAATTGATTTGGAGATTAATCGGATCGGTCTCTCTATTGGAGTGGACCCGGAGACGTAGTCACGTTTGTGGCGAACTCCATAATCAAACACTGTTTGCATCTCTTTCTCCATTCTTTTCTCTCATTCTGTTGTTATCACCTTGTCATTTTAATTATTTCCATAAGTTAATTTTGATGTTATTAACTTGGAATAATCATTGTAAAAGTTAAGCATTGAATCTGCAATCTAGTCTAGATCCGTTTACAGATCAAGTGGTATCAGAGCTCAGTTGACTATTATTGCAGTTATTTGTTTTCTTGAATGCTAACGAGATCCAGGATTCAGAAGGGTGAAGGCAAGCTTGAAGAATTTGATCTTGAGATCGGGAAGCGTAGAAAATTTCCGAAGATGTCTGTTTCTGGAATGGAGGTTCCTGATGAGATCAGTGAGCAGGAATTTCGAAGAGCATTCCTTGAGATGAAGGCTAAGGTGGACATTCTTTTTCAAGAGAGACAAGAGCGGAAAGGACATGAAGGAGGTTCGTCAAAGCAAGAAGATCGCAAAGATAAGAAAGGGAAACATCATGGAGATGGTGACAAGCAACCAGATCCACCCTCTTCTTCTTCTCCTCCCTCTTCTCCTTCTTCTCCTTCTTCTCCATCTTCTCCTCATTCTATTTCTTCTAATCCTTTCAAGAGTGGGTATAAGCCTAAAATTAAATTGGATGTAAAATTTGATTTACCAAAGTATTGTGGTGAACTTAATGCTGAAAAATTGGATGATTGGATTCAGCAAGTAGAAGTCTACTATAGAGTCCAGAACCTATTAGATGATGTTGATAGGATCCAATTAGCTACTCTTCGGTTAGGAGGTACAACTTTAACCTGGTGGGAGAGTAAGACTAAGGCAGAAATTTCCCAACATGGTAGAGTCAGTTTAACTTGGGCAGAGTTTGTTAATGCTCTTAAGAAGCAGTTTTATCCCCTAGGACATATGCAACAGTTAATGATGGACTGGAAAATGTTTAGGCAAGGGAAAGGTCAAACTGTCCAAGAGTACACCCATGAATTTAGGAAAAGGGCTATTGCTTTGAATGTTCCTTTGTACACCCAAGATACCTTGTTAAAGTACATAGGAGGTCTTCATTCATATCTTAGACATTCCATTTTGGTATTAAACCCTTGTAATTTGGATGAAGTGTCTGTTCAAGCTACACACTTAGAGTCAAGGGGTAAAGGATCTTTTATTGATAAGTTTGATAATGATAACTCTGTAAAGAAATCTTCTAAGGTTGCAGAGACAGGGAAAGGAAAGAAGGCAGCTACAGTTAAGAAGGATGATAAGTTTGCTTGCTCTCATTGTGATAGGAAGGGTCATGATGAAGATCATTGTTGGAAGTTGCATCCTGAATTGAAGCCTAAGTGGGCTCAGAGACAAAATCAGAAACAAAAGGGTAAGGAGAAATCCACAAATGTTGTTATGGATCTTGGTTCCGATTCAGATGATGAAACTAAGATAACAGCTATGGGTATGAAAGGTAAAGCTCCTACTTTCAGTGTTTCCTTTGATAGTTGTGCTTCTACTTCTAAAGTAAATGATGTCTTTGAAGATAAGAAAAGGAATGAGCTATTTCATTTAAGGGTTGTTGCTAAGAATAGTAAAATTGATGCACTAATAGATAGTGGATCTCAGGTTAATCTGATCTCAGAAAGTATTGTAAATAACTTGGGATTAAAAACTACATTGCATAAGAAACCTTATCCACTAGGTTGGATTTGTGAAAATGATAAGTTGCAAGTAACAAGACAATGCACCTTAAGATTCACAATCACTAGTAAATTTGTGGATGAAGTACAGTTTGATGTAGTTCCATTGGATATCTGTGGGATAGTGCTTGGTAGCCCTTACTTATATGACAGGAAAGCTATATTCTACAGGGAACAGAATCATTATCACTTGTTTAAAGATGGCATTCAGTATATTGTACATTCTATATTGTACATTCTCACAGGATTAAGACTGATCGTTCTTTTGCAAACACAGGGCAGTTAAAGAGGGTAATTAATGCAAGTAAAGAATTAACTCTTATGTTTGTCAGCACAGGTGGTTCTAAACTTGAACTTGGAGTAGCTAACCAGGGTCAGATGTTGCAGGATGCACCCGCAGTACAGCATGAGGGAATGATGATTGAAAGCATTGATGGTCCCTTGGGTAAAAATGTTTCTGTTGTGAAGGATTGAAGTGTTGTTGACTTATTCTCTTTCATTTCTGCATTATTGTTCAGCTTGATGCTAGTCAATATTTGTTGGTTAGTGGCTACGACAGTTGATGTAGAAGCTTATGGAAGTGATAGAATAATGTTTATGTTCAACAATATTGTTGCAGTCTTGATTATGCTTGTGAGTCAGGTATTCAGATGTACAGAGGATATAGGACAAGTGGGGAGGCCAAGTCCTCACTTAATGTCAGAATGAATGTCACTTTTGGAGGTCCAAAAGGTCTTTAGTGGGGAGGCCTGATCCGGTGGATATTTTTAGTGAAAATTGAAGTGTCTCATTTCTCTCCAGAATCAGCACCATCAGAAAGAGCTCGACGTCCTGATTCCAATGCAACTCGAACGGAGCGAAAAGGAGTCCGTTTGTGCAAGTTATGGCCAGTCAAACCTTGGGTCAAACTGGGATCAGAGGGTGTCCAGGAAGCGAAAAAAATGATGTCATCAAAAGTTGTCGAAGTTGGCATCATCACGAAGAGCTCGTCAAGACGATTTTGACGGCATTTGTTTCGTTGAAATCCGACATCGGAGGCTCAAGATATAGCTGGTCAAAGTTTCAGGTTGACTTGAAGGTACAGTGATGACGTCAGCATCCGTACATGATGATGTCAGCATATGTGCAAATCAAAGATGGACCAATCCGTGATTGACATGTGTCATCCGTACGATGATGTCAGCATCCATGTGGCAGCACAGTCAGCAGTCCGTACGCCACGTCATCATCTGAGTCAACATCCACGTCAGCATGTGAGTCAGCCGGTCTGGCGAATCGGGCTTGGACACGTGGCATGGTGAGTTGCGAAAAATACAGTCAACATCTGCGTCAGCGGACACATCGGCAGGTTCCAGCGAATAATGGTTTGACACGTGGCATCCTGGTACTCGCCCTCTTTCCACCCGCGGATGAGTTTGTTCTAACAAAAAATTGTTGGGTTTCGAACCCGTATCCTCAACGGCACTAACCATCCGCGTCCACCGTTCGGCCACCGTTACTTGACTTAACTAAATATAGACAAGGGTTGTTTTTCTTGTTTAAAAATTTGGGTTTATTGTTAAAAGCAATGCCGGCGGGGTTGGAACCGTCGACCCTACGGCCACCAAAATGCTTTCATAGCCGTTCAACCACCGAACATTCCTTGATAAATGTGGGAGCTCGGTCGGTTTTGTTGAAGATTTGGAGCCGAAACCTTAACCAAATGGCTAAGTAAGCCATAAACAAGTGAAACTACCTCCAACTATCAAAACCAGAAGCTATTTGGAGACAAAAGGGTTGTTGTACGAGCTATTTAATGGGGGTTATACATTTAATGAGTGGTTAAGCCTTATTAAGCATATTTTATGTATAAAAGGAGGGGTTTAGGTGTGAGTTTAAGTAATTTTTAAGATAATTTTCAAGAGAAACAGGTGATATGCTAGAGAGTTCTTGTGGAGATTTTTGGAGCCATTTTCGTACATCGGAGTATTGTTATGCTGCCGAAGTGCTAGAAGAAATGGTCTTGGTGCAATTTTGTAATTGATTTGGAGATTAATCGGATCGGTCTCACTCCATTGGAGCGGACCTGGAGACGTAGTCACGATTGTGGCGAACTCCGAAATCAAACTCTATTTGCATCTCTCTCTTTCTTTCTCTCACTTTCTTTCATTCTGTTGTTATCACCTTGTCATTTTAATTATTTCCATAAGTTAATTTTGATATTATTAACTTGGAATAATCATTGTAAAAGTTAAGCATTTAAATCTGCAATCTAGTCTAGATCTATCTGGATCATAGATCCACTATTTGTGGTGGTTATCATATCACCTTTCCACTTTAGGTGGAGTGATAGCTTTTCATTGTTGTCTCATGTCATAAGATTACGACACTTGTCATAATCTTATGCACTCCTATGTTCTCACCTTGGCTATATAACCAAGGGGTCTCTACTACATTTGTACACACATTGAAGCATTATCATTGACATTGAATACAGTTTATTTTTGTCATATTATTTTCTCTCTTCTTTGTGCTTTCTATTTGGTCCATAGATCTTGGCATCCATAGACAATTCTAACATGGTATCAGAGCATGTTTGATTCTAACAGATCGGCCTTGGCTAGGTGAAAGCTCAGATTAGGACAGAAGCTCAGGATGTTGGATAGCAGATGATGTTCATCCAATGCTCAACAAGAGATATACCAAGTGACCAGGGGATGCAAGAGGATGGGAGGATATGATAGGATGATATGGATTTTGAGATTTGGATGGATAAATCATAAAGTAACTAGGACGCAAGGTAGATAATGATTAAGCCCTATATGAAAGGCAGCTATTACCAGGTTTTCACTAATCATACGTATCCAAGGCACCACACAGGGGTGGTTTTCACCATAGGATTAATTATTTTCCTTTACTCTTTTTTTATTTTTTTATTTTTTTGGATTTTGATAACTTTTTGCTTTTTTTGTATTTTTGAGATTTTACCAGGAAGGATACCCCAGCTGACCTAAGTATAGAATTTATTCAGATGCATGATGTTGATGGGTTCTTCCAGGGGCTCTCCTTCAAGGGTAGATAGCCTGTACACTCCAGAACCATATTTGGTGGTGATGACATAAGGGCTAACCAATTAGCTTAAAACTTACCCTTTTTATCTCAATCTTGCTGATTCCGCTGATTTTCTTTGAGAACTAAGTCACCAAAATTGAATTGGTGAGGGAAGACCTTCTTATTGTAGCTTCTCTTGAGTTAGTGTTGATCGGATTGTAGATGGTTGTAGGCCTTGACCCTTTTTTCATCTAGAAATTCAAATTATGTGAGTCATGCTGCAACCTGGGTATCTATGTCAGTGATCGGATTCTTTAATGATATTCAAAGTGAGGGGATTTCAACTTCGATTGGAAATATGGCTTTAGTTCCATAGACAAGGGAGTATGGAGTTGTGTTGGTGGGGGCGTGGATGGATGTGCGGTAGGCCCAAAGAGTAGGATGGAGATGAAGGTTCCAATCTCGACCAGTGCTATTAACCATCTTCTTAATGATTTTGATCAATGTTTTATTAGTTGCCTCCGCTTGACCATTACCTTGGGGGTAATAGGGGGTAGACCAACGATGTTGGATATGATACATTTCACAAAGGAATTTCATGCACTTATTCTTGAATGTCTTTTCGTTGTCAGTGATGATGGTGGAGGGGATCCCATACCTGCAAATGATATGGTAGAGGATGAACTTAGATATCTGAACACCATTTATTTGAGTGAGTGGTATGGTTTCCATCCAGTTGGTGAGGTATTCAGTGGCTGTGATAATGAAATTGTGACCATCAGAGGGTGGAGGGTAGATCTTTCCAACCAAGTCGAAGCCCCATTGTGAAAAAGACCAAGGTGTCATGATAGGCTATAACTCTTGTGCGAAGGCATGAATCAAATCTGCATGTTGCTGATAGGGAAGACACTTTTTGATGAACTCGCAAGCATCATGTTCCATAGTAGGCCAGTAATACCCTACTCTTAGAATCATTTTGGCTAAGGCCATACCATTAGAATGGGCACCATAGAAACCATTATGCACTTCTACTAATGCAGTACAGGGTTCAGTCTTGTTTAAACACCAGAGGATGGTTCCATCATACCCATGTCGATAAAGCGTATCACCAATGATAGTGTAGTGAGCGATGCATTGGATAAATGATTTTCATTGGTTTCTTGTGAGGTCAGATGGTAGGGTACTGTCACAAAGATAAGTGTAAAAATCTTGGTACCAAGGGGATTTAGGGCCTACAATGTCACATACCATTTCACTCTCAGGAATGTTGTATGCAGGGATTAACAGTTCTTCTACAAGGAACTCACGTTCGGTACGATCTCTGGGCATGTCCAAGAGGGAACCAATAGTGGCCATGGAATCAACTGCTTTATTTTGTATCCTGGGGATTTGGTTGAACTGAATGGAGATGAAATATTTCTTGAAGTCATCCACCATGCATTTGTAGGGTAACAACTTTTCATCTTTTGTGAGAAATTCATCATTAACTTGCTTGATCACTAGTTGGGAATCACCAAAGTCATGCAAGTGTGAGATATGCCATTGAACGACAATCTTAAGGCTAGTGAGGAGACTCTCATACTCAACAATAGTTTTGGTGCAAGGAAAAGCGAGTCTGAATGATTTGGGTATGTAGTCACCTCAGGGGGTGATGAGCAATACTCCCGCTCCAGATCTATTTTTAGTGTGGGACCCATCAAAATATAATGTCCATGTGGCGGCTTCCGACACTGCCAAGGACCCTTCATCTAGAAACTCTATCTACAAAGGATAGGCATCAACCAATGGAGCATATGCTAATTGATCTGCAATGACTTGTCCTTTGATGGCTTTGTGATCTACGTACTCTATGTCAAATTCACTTAGTAGCATGACCCATTTATCCATGCGACCTATCAATGTTGTTCTTGATAACATATATTTTAGCGGATCAATTTTGGAGATTAGCTTAACCGGATGACTAAGCATGTAGTGTTTGAGTTTCTTGGAGCTGAAGACGACGGCTAGGTAGGCCTTTTCCATTAGAGAATAATTGAGCTCATAACCGACCAAAGTCCTGTTGATGTAGTAAAATGCTCGTTCTTTGGAGGATTCATCATGTTGTGCCAATAATTCCCCCAATGCCATGGAAGTAGCTGAAATATAAAGGAGGAGGGGCTTTCCTAGGATAGGTGGCATGAGAATATGCAGGTGAGCCAAGTATTCCTAGATTCGATCAAAACCAAGCTAACATTGTGGGCTCCACTTGAATGCAGTGTCCTTCTTCAAGAGGTGTGTGAATGAATGGGATTTCTTTGCGAGTTGAGCAATGAATCTGCGAATGGACTGGAGCTTACCTTGGAGGCTTCTAAGTTTTTCTAGAGTACGGGGTGAAGGAATTTCCATGATGGCCTTAACCTTAGTAGGATCAACCTCAATTCCTCTGTGAGAGATGATCAACCCCAATATTTTTCCGGTTGTGATGCCGAACACCCATTTCTTTGGATTGAGGCATAATTTGTACTGTTCCAGATGGTCGAAGATATTTTTGAGGATGGACGAATGTTCTTCTCATGTTCTTGATTTTCCTAAGAGATCATCAACATAGTCTTCGATGATTATGTGGATAAGTTCGTGGAAGATAACCGTCATAGCTCGCTGGTATGTTGCCCCCGCATTTTTAAGGTTGAAAGGCATGATATCATAGCAAAATGTACCCCAGGGTATTGTGAACGTGGTATTGTGTTGGTCCTTAGGGGAAATCTTGATTTGGTTATAGCTGGAGAAACCATCCATGAGAGACAACATCTTTTGTCCTGTAGTGAGGTCGACCAACATACCAATGTTTGGTAGGGGTAAGTCATCCTTAGGAAAAGCCTTATTAAGATCTCGGAAGTCTGTAAAAATTCTCATGTCTCTACTAGGTTTAGCAATTGGTACTATATTGATATCCAGTCGGAGTAGTCAATTGGTTGGATGAACCCTGCTTCCAACAACTTTTTTAATTCTTTCTTCACCGGCAGGGCCACTTGAGGGTGCATTTTTCCGAGCTTCTGTTTAATACGTTTTGTGTTAGGATGGATATCTAGGTGATGTACAACCAAAGCTAGATCAAGGCTGGGCATGTCTGAATATGTCCAAAAAAATTTGATGATTCCTTTGTTCAAGAGGTTGATGATGGTAGAGTTTTCTTCTGCTGATAGTGCCTTAGCCATATAAGTGATCTTGGCGTTTTCTTCGGTTCCCAAGTTTACTGCCTGTGTTTCTTCGATCAAGATGGATGATTGACCAAATAAGTTAGTTCCTACAAGGGGAAGATGAACATTCCCATCTTCTAGTGCCTCTTTGAGGTTTTCACTAGCAAATACACCCTTTGTTTTTATTGTTTCTAAGTCACAAAGTGCCCTTTTTTTATTTTGTTTCTTTTTAGTTTTGCGACTAGGGCATTCATCTTCCCCCAATCCCATGAGGTGCACATACTAATCCATTGATGGAAAGGTAATAGGAGGTGTGGTAACTTTTAGTTCATAATCTATGAGTTTGATATGTTTGAGGGATAAGGTTATGGTGCAGACGGATAGGCATTCAAACATGGCAGGGAGGTCAACACGATCTAGGTCATTGTACACATGTATGATGGACTCCTCCTCTAGTATGTCCTCAAGGGAACTCGAATCAACACTAACATTGTTAGAAGTGCTAGAGGATGCCACATGACCCTTCTATTTTTGGTCATAACCCAAGTCCAAATTTTGTTGGCCGGATGGTAATTGCTTCGATCGGTTGACGTTTTCCTTGCTCTTCTATACCAAGACCTCTGCCTTGGTAACTGCACTTTTCAATGAACTTAGATGCACATGGGTAGAGCTCCTAGAAGTATTCTAAGAGGGGATGTGGCATCTTAGGTTCTTCTTTGTAAACCCATTCATTGATATCTTCTTCCATTTGATCCTTAAGGGAACCCAAATCTCTGAGTTGTTGAGCCCATTTTCTTAGAAGTGAGTGTAAGTGTCTTTTCGTCCTCTTTTGGAACAAAGTGAGAGGATTGGCCATATGTATGTGGTGAGGGTGGCATGGTTTCCATGTTCAATGCTATACACATTTCATACTCACCACATCCCTTATCAATGATCTGGACCTTAGTGATGGTGGAATGAGGTATGGATGATGGCATGGATGAAGTGGTGTTTAGTGTGTCGGTGGATGGCCGAGAGTTTGATGTCTGAGCTTCCCCCATTTTGACTCTAAGGAAATAGTGGGAATGCAGAAAGGAAGCCTCTAGGGTGCGGAAATATTCGAATGGCTGAGGGTCAACCTATATGGTTACTTCCATTCCTCGAAATGGGAACTTCAAACAGTGATGGTAGGTTGATGGGAAGGCTTGCATAGAGTGAATCCATGGTTGGACAAGAAGGATGTTATATGGAAGTTCCAGGTCCAGAACATGACACATAGTATACTGTACAATGGGACCCACCTGAATAGGAAGAGAAATAGTGCCCTCAGAGTCTTTTTTTGTGTTGTCATAGGATTTAATGGTTATAACCTGATTATTTAGGTCAGCCTAGGTGTATCCCACCTATTGTATAAACTTTAATGTACAAAGATTTAGGGCCGAACCATTAGCTACCAATACCCTTTTCACTTTTTGGCAATTCACGTTGACCTCAAGGTGAAGGGGACGATTATGGATTGAGCCAAGGCATTGCATGTCCTTCTGACTGAAACCTAATTGGTAGGTTGTGGACAAATTTCCTACCAATGCTTGGAACTATGTTGGTTCAATATCATGAGGGACTTGGGTGTTTTGGAAGGATTTGTTCAAGATTTCCTGATGCACAAGGGAAGACCTAAGAAAATCTAGGATAGAAATATGAGCTGAAGTCTTGCCCAAGTGGTCAAGGATTTTGTATTGTGAACTGATGAATGGCGGTTGGGTGGATGGAGCAGCTGGGACTGTGATGCGGGTTTGATGAGTGGTAACAACACATTGTGGATCTTTTCTTTTGATTCATATCATAGATACACGTGGCTCCACTTGTTATATATATGTGACCACACCTTGGTAATTGTATGGAATATTTTTATAATTGATATTATTTGTATTGTTATTTTGATTATTGTTGTTGCTAGGGCCAAGATTGGAATTGGACATACTCAGACCCTGATTACGTTTAGGAAAAGAATTTTGATATATTTGGAGCTGAGCATTGGACAAAGATGCTATGTTAGCATCCACATAGATTTCACCCTGATCTATAAGACCTTGAACATAATATTTTAGTCCTTGACACTTATCCAATCTATGCCCTTTGATCTTGTGGAAGTCACAATATTCGTTCTCTTTGAAGCAAGTCGGCTTGGGCTTGGAATCATCGAGGGGCTTGGTTACAGGATAAGTAATGGGGTGGTTGGATTGTACAAGTTTTTTAAACACAATGCTAAGGGGTTCTCCCAATTGAGTGAATTGTCATTTATTCCCCCCTGGTTGTTTTGGTTTGAATGTTGCTGAGGTGCTCCTTGGAGCACTGATATGGCGTTCGAGATTGATTGCTGCTATTGAGGAGGATATTTTTGTGAGGTGGTGGCCACTTGAACATGTTTGGTGTCAGTGACACCATCATTAACAACATTTTTATTTTTATTCCAGTATCGAGGCTTATCGCTAAAGGATTTCTATTTATCAAAATTGAAAAGTTTGATTTTCCCTTTAGTAACAAGGAATCGCTCCAAGATGGGACCCTTCTCCAAAAGTGCCACAAAGGTGGTGATGTAGTGGAGTTGGAAATTGTGGGCCATGTTCGGATGAGAATTTTTGATGAACAATGTAACCATGTCCTTTTTCAACAATGGGGATTTCCTCTGGTTGGCTAAGGCGCACCATCTTTCATCGAAAAAAAAAAGGTAAAAGAAAATCCAAAAAATAGTAAAGAGACATAATTCATCCTATGGTGAAAACCACTCTCCATGGTGCCTTGGATAAGTAAATTTGTTGAAAACCTAACAACAAGCACCATTCATAGAGGGCTTAATCATTATTTTCCTTAAATCCTAGTTACTTTATGCTTCCATCCATTTTATCCTCCTGTCACATCGTGCATCCAATCAATTCTATCCTCCCATTAGAATCCTATCATTTTTTGCTTGGTATATTGTGATTGAGCATTGGATGATCCAAATTTGCATTTTAAAATCCTGAGCTTTTATCCTTAATCCGAGCTTGTCATGACCTATACAACTTGTCCCATATCTGATCTTGCGTCATCACTTAGGGTCCTCCATCGTGTCAGTCCTCATTAAGTCTCATCTTGCGCTTTCGTCTATCCGGTTTAAATTAAGGTGCGAGTAGTTAGATTCATTGTTCATGTCATGACAGGAAGTTATTAAAATTTAAGAGTGACGTTAATATCCTTATTAGTTTCCAGTATCTAAAATAGTACGGTTTGCATGTTGATTTGGATCTGGTCATGTCAGTCCCTCATCATTCATCTGTCTGGTCCCATCTTTTGTCGTTGGTCCTTTTGTTGAACTACGTTGCCCTTGCACTTTCACGTAGGCAAGGTCGATCATTTGATCAGCCCCCAAGGCATTTCTCCATCCGATCTTTGTCATCCATCAAAGTCTCCATTGTCCTCTTTATACTTTTATCCATGGTCAGTTGTCAGTCTTTTATCAAACTACGAGGGCTCTATGCTTTCACATAGGCAAGGTTGATATTTGATCAACCCCAAAGCCCCTAGGTCTTTAGGGTGTGTCTTGTGTCATGTTGAGTCTTCAAGTGTGTCCCTATTGTAGCTGGCACTTAAAGAAAAGGTCACTAGAATCATGAGTTTCTATCGGTTTCAAGTATCCTGAGTCATGTCGATCATCTAGTTCAGTTTCCATCGTTTGTCTTAACAGGATGCATCCTTCCTACATCAGACCACATCAATCCCATCCACCCTTTTGATCCTATGGTAAAGGACGTTTGAAATTTTATTTTGATCTCTTGATGATTTTAGCATTTTGTTTATTATTTGAGCTTCCTATTTCACATTGTCAAGGTTGCCACGATCCATCATATAATGGTGCGCTTTGACAAGTGGACATAGGGGCATATATTGATCTTTTTGTCTATTTTTGTCTTCTTGGTTGTCCCACGTAGTACCCACCAAGATCCCTATGGTCTTGTATTATGTTGGGGCATCCTTTGTGCTTGTAGTTATCCCAACATCATGTCTTGAGCAAAGGCCCCATGGTTTTGGGTTGTTGGGGTATCATTCTTGTTTTTTGTGTTTGTTTCATGCATTAGACACTAATCTACCTTGGTTCCTCATACCCTAGCATATTGTGTCTTGTGCTATAGGAAAAATCAGTGCTCCTAAATGGAAAAATAGCATTAGGATTGTATTTCATACCTAATCCCATTGCATTGCATTTATCCCCCCATCTTTCTCTAGCCTATAACTAGTGATTTTGGTTGTGCAAACATTCATCTCCCATCTCCTTTTCTTCTCAAGATCCCTATGGATTTGATAGGTGCAGTATCACCTCACCCATCATCCCTCTTTTTGATAGTGATTATAGGCAAAGTACTTTCCATAAGCTAAAGCAATCCATCACTATGTAAGCCCTTATTTACACTCATGTCCATCCTAATTTAATCTAGATATTAATGTTTGTAAGGAATTTAATTACCCCCCAGTGTTCATGTAGGCTTGCATGTCATTTATAATGCCGATATTACCAAGGTCATCTCTGCTGTCAAATCCTTGGTCCATGATGTGCAACATGAGCAAATAAAATGAGATTGATACATAACTATAAGGAAAAGCATGGACTTCCTAGAAACAGGTGAATCCAACTATTAATTAATCTTGATCAATGTCATATTAAACACAAAGAGTACAATATTATCCCAACCAATATCAACATAATTTCATCTTGCATCTTAAGTTCATTCATTACACTTCATTTGACATTGCATCATCATTATCATATTCACCTTAAATTATTTAGATTTTACATAGATTTGTTATTCTAAGCATCTTAATGTCAATTCATTCCATTATCATTTTAGGTTGTTTAGAATTTTTATTCTCAACATATTAGGCCATCTCATTACGTACATTGCATTATATGTATACATCACAATTTTCATTCATTGCATCATATTGTATTTTCATCTCATAATCACAATATAATAACACATCTGTGGCATGCATCGTGAAATTAAAAGAAAATTGATTGTATAGTGTATATACATGCATCACCACCTACATCACAAAGCATTAGTATTAGGATCATAGCATATAATCCATCAAATCCTGCATCACAAAGTGTTAGGCATCATACATTTCCTCCATATCATCCACATAGACATATCACATAAATCATCATCGTTGCATACATATATCATAAACATTTGCATATCCATACACACATCCATCAATAAACATCCCTCACATAATAAACACATAGTGTCAATAAGGGCTATCACATAGTGTATACATATCACAATATCATGTCCATAACTAATGCAGGAGCATCCAAAAGATTCAAATCAGTTGGGACAAAGAACATTCAGTTACAGAGAGTGACTTTGGAGTTTATTATGTTCCTTAGTATGGTGGATAGTTCAGTATACCAATAATAAGAAGTTTTGGATTAAAGGGTTTTTTCTCAAGTATATCTAGTTTATCCATCGAAATTTTCAGAGGTTCGCATGAAGATTTGTTCAAGTTATGAGTATCGGTGTTTTGACAGTTGTTATGTTGTTGTAGCTGGTGTTCCTGAAAGAAGATGATGTGATTCTAGTAATCTAAGTTGTTTCGGATGTTTCTATGGTGATTCATGATGCTTGTGAATGTTTCTAGATTGTGATCTATCTATGTTGTTGGTTTGTATTGATTTTTGTGCTTGTGATTGGTGATTTTCTTCTGGGAGTTCATTTTTTTCATGATCATAGCCAACAGGGTGATTGTAGCATGTTGTGGATCTTCAAGGCTAATTTTTTAAGGTGTTTCATGTTCGAGACATGTTTTTTTAGGTCCCTACTATGTTTTAGCCAACATTGGTTGATTCACATTGATAATTTCTTATTGATTTGGGCCGACAGTTTGTACACATTTTATATTTTGTCGGACCGACATGTAGTTGATGTTATCCTAGATGCGGATATATATGATCTATTTTTTTGAGGAGATTGGGAGGAATGGTGCAAGATGTGTGAGTTATGTGTATGAATAATGTTCTAATCAATCGAAGGGAAGTTGATAGAACAAATTCATGAAGCACGGTGATGAAATTTTTTGATCCAGAAAGATCACAGAGCAGAGAAACTGTGGAGCAGAAGGAAGAAGCGATGGAAGAAAATTAATGTATGAGTCTTTTGTAATTCCTGGGTTGCGGCCTAGCATCTGTAAAGCCCTAGAGGCCTATGTAATGAGTTTCTGAGATCTAATATAATGATGAATGTACTTTGGAGGTTGGGTTTTTCCCTTTGAGGGTTTTCCCAGGATAATTATTATGTCATTTGTTCTTGCATCTTTATGTTGATTATCTATTAGCTTCCATTGTATATCTATAATATCTAAGTACTAGTTGTTTAAGATGCGAGGTTGGAGAGTTCCTCACTAGACCCTCACTAGACTCTCCTACCTTGGAGTGTGTCAATTGGTATCAGAGCAGGTTGTAGAGTAGGTTGAAGAGTTGGTTGTAAGTTTATCAGAGCTGGTTGTAGAGCAGGCTGAAGAGATGGTTGAAAGTTTATCTGAGCTGGTTGTAGAGTAGGTTGAAGAGTTGGTTGTGAGTCTATCAGAGTTGGTTGTAGAATAGGTTGAAGAGATGGTTGTGAGTTTATCAGAGCTGGTTGTGAATTTGTTGCAAAATGGGGAAGATTGCAAAAAGGACGAAGAAGGAAAAATAAAACCTAATATGTGAAAGGGATACTTTGGTGGAAGAATTGTGAGAACTCAGGAAGTGTAACTCAAAACTGATGGAGAGAATGAAAGAACTAGGAAAATACAAGTGTGATGCTCTTGAGAAAGAACTGGATATTGAAAGAAGGAGAAATGAAGATCTGGAAATAGAGCTGGATAAGTTTGAGGAGGTTGAAAAGAAAATGGAAGAAGGATTCAAGTTGTTTAAAAGAAGTTGGAAAAGAGGAGCAGAGATCTAGAAGAAAGTCTATAAGAATTGAAGAAGGAAAATAGAGACTTAATGAAACATGCTAATCAGTTGGAGAAGGAAAATAAAAGATTGAGATCTAAACCTAAAGTGTGTGATGTTTCTTGTGATACTGTTGATTTATGTGATGTTTCAGAGACTTCTTTAGAAAATGGGATTGAAGATGAAAGTGCGACTAAGCATGTAACTATTGGAGATGGTATTGGTTTAAAAATCATCCAGAGAATGTGATATAGAGGAAAAGGATTGGGAAAGCATCGACAATGAATGAAAAAACCTATTGTACCAGTAATGAGAGCAAGAAGTGAAGGCCTTGGATATGACAGAGGTAAGGATGTTATTAAAAATTCAAGAAAATCAAATCAAGGGGGAAAAGGTATGTCCTATTTACATTGCAATAAACAGTGACATAAAAAGGAATTATGTTGGAATTTACACCCTTGTAAGTTTTGTGGATTAAGGAATCATTCTGAGAAGATGTGTTGGAATTAAAGGAGAGGGAGGAAGCCTAGGACAAATTGTATACAAATAAATTATGGATGGATTGATGGATCAAAATGGAAGTATGTTTCTCATAAGTTTAGAAAGTTTTACAGATTGAAGCATTCATGTGTTGAGGGAATGGAAAAATCAGGATACAAAGAAAGAAGACCTTATGCGGAGAAGAACAAGAACAATAATTCAAACTACAGAGAGAGGAATGAACAGAGTCATATTGTTTATTACAGTGAACGATACTGACAAGATGAAAGAGGATTTGATAGAAAACCAGTCGAAAGAACCTGGAGGAGAAAAGAATCAAGCACTACCGGACAGGTTAACGATGTAGATGGATAAACAAAAGTGGTAAATAGGAGTTTGGAGAATTTGTTGAAGAAGAACCAAGAGATAGTTGGTGCAAAGGAAGAGGAGCATATTGATACATAGATAGTTTATGCAAAGGAAAAGGAACCTTTTGAGACGTCAGATTGGATAGTGGAACCAGAAGAAGAAGAATCGGTGATCTTAAGGAGACTTGTCAAAGTAGTTCGAGAGAAAGTTTATGTGAACTGATGTGAAGCATAACAGGAAAAGGGAGTCTACATTGCAGAGCAAGAGGAAGTGATAGGATATTCTACCAGAGGAGAAAGTTTATAGAGAATAGTATAGGAGCAGTATATGCAGAGAAGAAAATATAACATTTTGAGTTGTGCGAAGGAAATGCAGAGATCATAAAGTGTTGCAGAGGAAATTTAGAAATGGTATTGATGGATCAAGGAAGTCATATGATTGTTATGGAGGATGAAAGTATGTGTTAAAATTTAATTGATTGAAGTAGATATCGATCTTGAGGCAACTTGCAGAGAAGGATTTCTCAGACCGTTGATCATTGAGGCAGTGCAAGGCTTGCAGGTAGATCGCCGAATCCAAGTTACACTTGAGGAAGTTTTGTAGGGTGGACTTGAATAGACCACCGACCTTGAGGTAGTTGTAAGTACTTGTGAATAGACCGCCGAACCTATTCAAAGAGACAACATTGATCTTGAGAGAACTTGGAAAGAAGGATTGCTCAGACTGCTGATCATTGAGGTAGTGCAAGGCTTGCAAGTAGATCGCCATATCCAAATTAAACTTGAGGTAGTTTTGCAGGGTGGACTTGAATAGACTGTCGAACTTGAGGTAGTTACAAGTACCTGTGAACATACCGCTGAACCAATTCAAAGAGAAAAAAATTATTTTGACATAAATTAGCCCAAAGTGAAGAGGCTCACTTTTCAAATAACCCCAAGAGTCTAATGCAGGAGCATCCAGAAGATTCAAATCAGTTGGGACAAAGAACATTCAGTTACAGAGAGTGACTTTGGAGTTTATTTTGTTCCTTAGTATGATGGATAGTTTAGTATACTGATGATAAGAAGTTGTGGATTAAAGGGTTTGTTTTCAAGTATATCTAGTTTATCCACCGAAAGTTTCAAAGGTTCACATGAAGATTTGTTCAAGTTATGAGTATCAGTGTTCCGATAATTTTTCCGTTCCTATAGCTGGTGTTCTTGAAAGAAGATGATGTGATTTTAGTAATTTAAGTTGTTGTGGATGTTTCTGTGGTGATTCATTATTCTTGTGGATGTTTCTAGATCATGATCTATCTATTTTTTTGGTTCACATGATTGTTATTCTTGTGATTGGGGATTTTCTTCTGGGAGTTCATGTTTTTCATGATCATGGCCGACAGGGTGATTGTAACATGTTTTGGATCATCAAGGCTAATTGTTTAAGGTGTTTAATGTTTGAGATATGTTTTTTTGGGTCCCTACTATGGGTGATCCCACAAATCTGGTTTACAATTTCTGAGAGGAATTGATTTTTGCTGAAATCACATATTTTTAGAAAATATAATGATTTAATCCTTTAAAAGTTCCATTTTAAAGATTCCAATTGAAGAGAGTTTGATCAAACCACCTTAAATCAAACCCCCTTGGATAGAACCTCGCTAGTTATAAACCATACCTATAAATGAGTCTCCTTCACACCTATCAAAATACTGATAAAAAATCACTTTTGATTTACCTTTTGGGGGATCAAATGAATTCATTTAAAATTTATTTCAAATGATTATGGTAGTCCTTGAAATTATCTATCCCATGAATATAATTTTAATATGTTTTGGTTTTATTATGTATGTGCTTTTTTAGTTTTATTAAACATAGGTTTTTCACCGAAAATCAAGCTCTTTGTTTTGCACATGTTGAAAAATAGAAAATTATCAAAATATTTTATTTTAAAATATGTTCATGCTAGGTATTGATGCCCTTGATCCATTAAAAATAAATAAATTGAATTTCAATACATACAAAAGAAGTTATGTTGTATACAATCCGCCTATGTTTGAATTGCAATTGGTTTGACTTCGAAACTCTATTAAGGAAAAAGTATTCAATAAAAAAATATGAGACCAAATGAAAGTGCTAGATATCATAGTTACAAATCTAAATTTGGAAAAAAATGAATTTTATCCTTCATACAAAAAAAGTTATGTTGTATACGGTGAGCATCACTTTTTAAAAATCTTATTTTATGAAAAAAACTAGTTTTGTGGGAGATGGAAAAAAAAGCGTAATATTATTCCAAAAATTTTGATTTTTGATTTTTTAGAATCTACATAAAAAATGTGATGAGACTCTAGTTTGCATCATCTTCAAATTCCTCACAGTTTAGCCGCTATAGGTGCTCGAATGTGAAGATTTAGTTAAAAATAATAATTTCAGTGTCTAGTTTGGCCAAAAATTGGAAACCACTATTGTGGGATCACCCCTATGTTTTGGCCAGAATTGGTTGATTCACATTGATAATTGCTTATTGATTTGGGCCGACAGTTTGTACACATTTTATATTTTGTCAAGCCAACATGTAGTTGATGTTATCCTAGATGCGGATATATATGATCGATTGTTTTGAGGAGATTGGGAGGCATGGTGCAATATCTGTGAGTTCTATGTACTATAATTTTCTAATCAATCGAAGAGTAGTAGATAGAACGAAGTCATGAAGCATGGTGACAAAATGTTTTGATCCAAAAAGATCACAGAGCATAGAAACTATGGAGCAGAAGGAAGAAGCGATGGAAGAAAATTATTGTATGAGTCTTTTGTAATTCTTGGGCTATGGCCTAGCATCTCTAAAGCCCTAGAGGCCTATGTAATGAGTTTTTGAGATCTAATATAGTGATGAATGCACTTTGAAGGTTGGGTTTTTCCCTTTGAGGGTTTTCCCAGGATAATTCTCTTGTCATGTGTTCTTGCATCCTTATGTTGATTATCTGTTAGCTTATGTTGTATATCTATAAGATCTGAGTGTTAGTTGTTTAAGCTATGAGGTTGGACAGTCCCTCACTACACCCTCCTACCTTGGACTACGTCAATAAAAAGTTCCATAATAAAGTCCATCATAAATCATAAGTACATGTCCATCAACAATCATCAAATAAAATATACGTACAAAGTGCTGCTCAAATATAGGGACCACATCAATGAATGGCATGGTCTATGTCTGGTCTATGTTGTGGAAGTTATGGCCTCTATCCCTGTCCCCTATATATCCACCCTACACCTATCAAAAATCAAGATCCTATCATTCCTGTCCTCTCTACCCTTTGTTGACTCCATCTGATCTCTAAGGGGAGTTTGGTACTAGTCCTCTGCATGAGGGAGTCTCTTGGTAGCTGTTGTACCCCCGTGTGTGTGTCCCTTGTAAACATGATGGTGTTGGCATCTATGATACTGCCTAGATATATGGAGGTACATGGTGTGTGGGATCTGGGACCTCTCTAAAGTAAGCGACCATGTAGTAGCTAGCCTCTCTCATATACTCATCCCTCTTTGCTGCCTATACCCTCGTCATGTCTCACTCTACCCTATACCTATCTCATACAATATATACATGAATATACTCTCCTAATCCCATGCCTCATGTGCCATCATCTACTGGTCTATATGTGCCTGCATCTGTGACATCTCCTGCACTGTTGTATCTCTCTCACCCTATAGAGTCTACACCTATGCCTCTACTGCCTCTGCTCTCTCTAGCATAGCCCCTGAATCCCCCATGGCTACCTCTACATAGTATTTCCTATCTTGGAGTTCATCCCCCTCCCTCCTTAGCTCATCTCTCTCCTACATCACCTCATCCCTCTCCCCCTGCATCCTCAATGCATCCTCTGCAAGGGCCACATAATCTCTCTGTCATCCTCTTTGCCTCCTACAGCTTGTCTACCTCTACCTTAAACCTCTCTCAATCTACCTCCAACTCCCTGAGTCTCTACTCTATGATCCTCAGTCTCGCTAGGGCCCCTGTCAACAGTATTGCTGGCTCCTTGAGCGATGGTGGTACATATGGTACCATCACGAGTGGCTCCACCCATGCAACATCTACATCCATGGCCTGATGCTGCTCTCCCACATCCTCCATCTCTACATCCTCCCTGCCTCTCCTCTACTGTTTATCTCTCCTACCCCTTTGTCGCCACCTTGCTATCCTCCTCTCATCCTCTAAACTATAGCCTAGTGCTCCTACAATCGGGTGCATCATCGTGATCCACCCTGGTCTATGCTCTGCCCATCACCCAAAGTAACACATTGTCATCCTAGAAACTTCCACCCATCCTCTCCCTGGATATGGAACCAACTGCACATCATCCCACATCTATCTAGAAAAGTCTACCATGATCAGGTCAACCCATAATCACTCTTGACTAATCTAGTGAAATATCTGAGGCCCTAGTGGGATATCCTATTGTACATTGAACTGTCTCATCACACTATTTGGTTCATGGAGCTCGATGATGTGCGGGTACCTCTCGATCAGGTAGCACATGGTGAAGAAGTAGCGTCAGTACTAGTAGGGTCTCCATATAACCTGACCCCCCTACAAGTCATCTAATCTCCTCCTCCACCCTCCAAATCACTCACATCTAGGTAGTTCAATCACCAGTCGTACTCTATCCCATACTAGTATACTAAGTTGGTAATGTCTCATTCTGTGCCCTTAATATCAATATCCCTGGTCTCGCCACGATAATATGCTCCTAGGCCCATACCTTGAGCAAAGCCACATGTGTAATGTTGAGGGATCTCCTATAGTAGACCACATGCATGTCTCCATAGAGCTACACCAACATATATGTGCCCCACACAAACTCTCCCTCCCTCCTCTCCACTATATGCTTGACAACCTCAATGATCTTGAGGCTGCAAAATCTCCCACTCCTATCTGGTAATAAATTCCCACTTATCATACCGCAGAGGTATAGTGGTACTGCAGGCACCTCCAACCCTAGACACTCATCCAAGTCCAGCTCTTCCCCTTGGATAGGGAGATCTTCCCATTTGAAGATCGCCCGTAGGCTACTATCCCACTCTCTCCCCTAGCTCCATGTCTAGCTAACTAGGTGCCCTCTGATGGATAGTCGCAATATCCTCCACACATCCTCCAGAGTCAATGTCATCTCCCTTGTCGGGAGATGGAATGTAGAGGTCTCTGAGCTCCACCTCTTCATCAGTGTTGTCAATAGTGCTCAATGCGCCCTAATGTTGGGATAGCCCAACATATGTAATAATCCCACTTGCACCAACGTCGCATGGTCTTGGGCATTCATCGCCTCGATGGTCACCTATAGCACCACTAAATGTCTCTCTCTCGTCCTTAGGGCCTCAATGTTCTGCGTCCACACAAAACATTATGTCAATCTTTCATCAATTTCATCTCTTTTTCTATTATTTTAACTCGAGTTTTTGGTGAATTCACCCTTGTCGGTGGTGAATTCACCTCTTTCCTTCATCTCGTCGAATTTGCCTCTTTTCTTGATGAATTTTCCCTTCGTCTTGCTCTTTGACGAATTCACCTCTTTGTCGGGTGAATTCACCCCCTGCATTTTCTTGCCCTCTGATGGGCGAATTTGAGCAATTCTTGGGTGAAATCAAACTCTCCTTCTTCCCATATGGGGTCATTCAAATTGCCCCTTTCCCTAACAATTTCGCCCCTACATAGGGTGAGTTCACCTATTTCCCAATTTCCCTCTTGGACAGGAGAATTTTTCGTATGGATGAGCGAATTTGTTGGCTATAGCAAATCCGTACCCTCCTAATCCCCAAAAGCCGAAATTAAAATGTATAAATTTATAAATCCAACTAAAATCACAAACTAGGGTTTTCAAATCTACTTGGCGGGACATCGCATGCTCATAGTAGAACTTGTGCACCTCCTCTCCTCGGTGGATGAGCTCATCATTCACGAATCCCTCATCCTCACTCGACCCATCAGCCATCCTCATCACTCTCTTCCTTTCTCTCTCTTGCTGAAACAACTGCCAAGTGTGCAAATGGTAAATAGTAAGTTTGAAATTTACTATTTATAATTTCTCACTTTTTCACCTTTCTAGCCTTTTAAATTTTGGGTAATGTTTACCCTTTATTTAACATTTTTAAAATTCCTCCATTCCTTTTTTTCCACGGGCCGCCATTTGCACCTCGTTTGTCTGTTTCCCTCCGTTCAAAAAATATTCTTCATGGTTTTTCGCCCTCTATCGCATGGGACCCTCTATTTCTCCATATTGAGAATTCGCTTGGGGCCCCTTTTCCTTCTCCATCCGCCCTCTTGAGGGGGCATACCCTATCACTTTCCTCCGTTCTATCCATTTTCATTTGACACAAAGGCATCTTCCTTCATTTTCTACGATTAGGCACCCTACATAGCTTTTCCTGTGCCAGAGCATCACATGCTAGTCCATTCTCTACTGATTCATCTGTATTTTATTTTTCTTCAAAAATCTATTATTCTAACAATATTTTGAAGATGGGAAAAATGTAGACATTGGAATATGACCACTCCCATATGGTCAAATTCATCCCCTTTTATTCCTCTATCCTGCATCCCTCATTTGTGTTAATTAATAATTTATTATTTCATTAATATTCCCCTTTCTCTAATGTTCCTAAGGTATTTAATTAAATAATTAAATACTTTATCTTTTATCTCCCTTCCTCTCTAAATTAAATAAATTTTCTAATTTATTTAATTTAGTCATTTGTTTTTATTAATTTTTAAATTCATTATTTCTCTCTCCTTGTCCCATCCTCCATAATTCTTCTCTAATCTAGGTTAATTTAACTAACTTGTGATTATGATGTACACACCCTTAATTAGGATTAGTGTCACATCCTTCATAATCCCCCACTTGCCCTTAATTTGTCATTAATTCATCTAATCCCTTGTTTTAACAATCTAATCACCTAATTAGGTCAACCTAATCCTTATGCCATTTATGACATACCCCCAATTCAACCTTTTATTAATGAATTTCTCCTTTTGGAGAAGGCAACCTCTTCCCAATATGAATTTTAAATTCACATTTATTCCCCCTAGGCCTTTTAAGAAATTTTTAATTCCTTAAATGTCTTATCACCCACATGGGGACAGGGACCTCCTTTATGAGAAGATCTTGTCCCACTCCCAAGGTACCATAAAGTACCTTCACCTCATATCCCTTTTGACATCTCACCCACCTCATGTCAAGATGTGAGGGCCGGTGAGTTCTCAACTCACCTTGGCCCTTGATCTTGTCCATGGTGGCTTCATCTTGACCCTTCATGGTTTAGTGGCACTTCCCCTAAAATTAGTGGAATTTTCCCGCTTTGAATCAAGCACGCACACAATCACTCAATCATCCAAGAATTCACACAAGCATCCAAGCATCCAAAAACCACCATTGTTGCAACACCCTTTGCATCCATTGCATTACCCATTTTCATCATTGCGTTCCCCACCATCTCACAATCATTTAGAACTAGGTTTTATGTTATTTACCATCAAAAGGAGCACACAAATAAAAGAACCAACAGGGCCAACCAACTCATCAAATTGGGCAAGGTAAAACATTCTATCCATCTTTTTTTTGTTCAAGTTCAACTAGGCTAATCGTTGAGGTGTTGTTTGTGTTTTTCCTTGCTTGCATTTCTTTTGTTTTGCATTTTTAGACTAGGAATTTCACCTATACAAATTTTTGGGGCATACCCTATCACTTTCTTCCATTCCTCCATTCTATCTATTTTCTTGTGACACTAGGGCATCTTCCTTCATTTTCTATGATTAGACAACCTACACAGCTTTTCCCATGCTGGGGCATCACGTCTTAGTCCATTCTTCTACTGAGTCATCTGTATTTTATTTTTCTTCAAAACACTATTATTCTAGATAACAGTATTTCGAAGAGGGGAAAAATGTAGACATCGGTATTTGACCACTCCCATATGGTCAAATTCATCCCCTTTTATTCCTCTATCCTGCATCCCTCATTTGCGTTAATTAAATAATTTATTATTTAATTAATATTCCCCTTTCTCTAATGTTCCTAAGGTATTTAATTAAATAATTAAATACTTTATCTTTTATCCCCCTTTCCTCTCTAAATTAAATAAATGTTCTAATTTATTTAATTTAGTCATTTGTCTTTATGGATTTAAATTAATTTTTAAATTTATTATTTCTCTCTCCTTGTCCCATCCTCCATAATTCTTCTCTTATCTAGGTTAATTTAATTAACTTGTGATTAGGATGTGCACAACCTTAATCAAGATTAGTGTCACATCCTCCATAATCCTCCACTTTCCCTTAATCTGTCATTAATTCGTCTAATCCCTTGCTTGCACAATCTAATCACCTAATTAGGTCAACCTAATCCTTCTGCCATTTATGACATACCCCCAAGTCAACCTTTTATTAATTGATTTCTCCTTTTGGAGAAAACAACCTCTTCCCAATGTGAATTTTAAATTCACATTTATTCCCCTAAGGCCTTTTAAGAAATTTTTAACTCCTTAAATGTATTATCACCCTCATGGGGACAAGAACCTCCTTTATGAGGAGATCTTATCCCACTCCCAAGGTACCATAAAGTACCTCCACCTCATATCCCTTTTAACATCTCACCCACCACATGTCAACATGTGAGGGCCTGTGGGTTCTCAACTCACCCTGGCCCTTGATCTTGTCCATGGTGGCTTCATCTTGACCCTTCATGGTTTAGTGGCACTTCCCCTAAAGTTAGAGGAATTTTCCCTCATTTGAATCAAGCACACACATAATCACTCAATCATCTAAGAATTCACACAAGTATCCAAGCATCCAAAAATCACCATTGTTGTAGCACCCTTTGCATCCATATTGAGCATCCATTGCAATACCCATTTTCATCATTGCATTCCCCACCATCTCATGATCATTTAGAACTAGGTTTTATGCTATTTTCCATCAAAAGAAGCTCACAAATCAAACAACTAGTAGGGCCAACCAAATCGTCAAATTGGGAAAGGTAAAACATTCTATCCATCTTTGTTTTTTTCAAGTTCAACTAGGCTAATCGTTGAGGTATTGTTTGTGTTTTTCCTTATTTGCATTTCTTTTGTTTCACATTTTTAGACTAGGAATTTCATCTACACACACTACTAATTTTTATTTACTTGTAATTGGTACAATATATTTTGTTTAACTTCTTAAAAACATAATATAATACTTACCGATTAACTTATTCTTTTATAATATTTGATTTGATTTATATTATTTTATAGACCTTTCAATATCTAATTTATAATCTATTATGAATTATTCATATTTTTAATATTCTTATAATTTAATATTACAATTTCAATAATATATATTTAATTTTAATTCTAAATTTATATTACTAGTTATTATTAAAAATTTCTCATACTTTAATATTAAAATTATATTAATATCTTTTCATATTTTAAAAATTACTATTATTTTTTTTTATACTTTTGTCAAGATATAATAACCTAGAATTTAATGCTTATTATCATGATTTTAAGTAATACTTTATCTAGATTTTAAGTTATAATAATAAGTAATCCTTTATTACCATTTTATAATATTATTTTAATTAGTAAAATATTATATAATTTTAATTTTTCAAAAATATAATTTAATAGTTATTAATTAAAATTTAGTCTTTTATATTATTATAATATGTCTTTATATTATAAAAATTATTAATATTATTCTTTAATATGATTATTATGATTTCAATATTCTTATAACTTAATATTATAATTATAATTTTAATTTCATAATTAAAATGTAATTTTTATAATTAAAAATATTTTTAATTTAATAAATTATCATCAATCTAGTTAGTTATAAATGTTTACCTCTTATAGTAGCTAGAAAAATTGGTGGTGGTTTGGGTATTAATGCTCAACTTGGGTGAATTTATCAAGAACAGATCAAGGAAAAAAGAAGCACACACTTATTTTATAATGATAGTGGGAATTTTTTTTAAAATTTTAAGATTGCACCAACATGTATATCACACTCATTGTAGACATCAACTTAAATCTTACACTTCTTTCAAATTTTTTATGAGGAACTCTAATATCATCATGTAAGAAAAATAGAATGATAGCTTAAGTACATACCTTAATTTATTTTGCTTTATTTTCAAGTGAAAGAGTATTCTATTGATTTTTTTTCAAAGTTTGGTTTAAAAAAATGGATCCATTGCTCGCGTTTACATTTTTTTTAAGGAGACTTAGGGTAGGAAGGGGGGTTACTTCATTGTAATGTTTTGGAATGGATTCATATTTTTAAATAATGAGAAGGTAAGATTTTACTCTTAACAAAGTTATCGAATATAAAACAATCAATCAATTTACAAAGACACTCTACTAGCAAATCATTAACAAATATTAACAATTAAGAAAAACTTAACTTTAACTACACTACCAGGCTCTTAATATGAAACTCAAAATCAACTAATGAATCTACTAAATATCTTTATTAACAACTAATTTACTCATCAATTTACTAACAAATATTTGTTCTAATGAACCAGCTCAACTTCAACTATACTAAGAGCATAATTTTGTTTACTATAAATCAAACTTGGACCCAATACTTGTGCTAATGATGAAAGAGCACCCAGGTGCACACGAGATCCGCATCAACCAAAAATATTTTTGATTTTTTTTTTCTTCAATTTTGGTTTGGTTTGGTGATCTTTGGCGTTTCATGGTAATGTATGTGATTGGAACAATGAATTGCATTTCGAGCTCCCGAAAAAAATCATAATGAAATGTTGCTGGAAATAAAATGCACATATCATGAAAATACAATTCTATGGAATGAACAACCTTAAGGTGGATAAGTTTATCATGGATTCAAACACCAATTGCTATGATATTGTTGTTGGACAGGACTATGATCTTGGAAGGTGCACACATAAATTACAATTGTTTGACATGGGGTTGGACAACACGTAAGGTACAACTTTATATTTGTTAGTGTTTGCAATCATCTTCAAAGGCATCCAAGCTTAGGTGGAATCTATAGATTATTATAACATAATCTTTAGAACAAAGGCATTGTAGTCAAGATGCTTTTCTAAGGCAGTTAGAAAGAGACAAAAAAGAAAGAAAAATAAACATATGTAGTTAAATGAAGCGCCTTATGAGGAATAGAAAAGGAAACACATCATTTCAAACATGTGAAGTATACAATACAGGGATAGGATATGAAACAATAATTCATATTAAAGATCTAAATCTCATTTGTGTAGATAAAAACAAAGAGAGAAACCGAAGGAGATGAGGAGTTTTAATTATGTAATTTTCCATCTTCTGAAACCGTGGGCATTGGGTGTTTGGGCACGGTGGTTGGGAATATGTAAATTAAATCAAATTTCATTTAAAAACCGGGACATCAAACATGTGAGATGACGTCTTACCTCCCAATAGCGTAAGATTTGAACAAATAAAACATAGGCAGAGTTGAGAATAGGTGCGGCCTCTTGGGAAAGAAATGGAATATATGCAGATGTTTTTGCAGAACTGGAAATATGTGCAAAAGGAGAGTAAGACAGAGTATGTGAAGCCTAAGAGGAATTGGCTAGTGTGAGTGTGGAATGGATTGGTATAGCATGAGATAGAAGAGTTAATGTTGCAGATTTGAAGGGAAGAGGTGCAAGTGTGAATGAGCGAAGGAGTTGCTAATGAGTGGAGAGTTGAAAGTAGCCATTGTAGGCTTAAAGTGTACATATATATGTTGTTTCAATTTCAATGAATTAAAATAAAATTTGGTTGAAATCTTATATTGTGTTGGGAAGATGTGTTGTCTGTGAAGTTTATGTGTATATGTTTAAAATTTTGTAAATGTGAGAGTGTTGTTGAGCTAGAGGAAGAGTCTCTGCGTCAATTGGTAACAGAGCAGGTACTCTTGAGAGTGGAGAGGATCCACCAAGACCTGTGAGTGTGGTGTGAAGAAATTACCGACTGGGAGGGAGTTCGCACGAGAAGAAAGTGTGTGAAGCGGCAGTGAAGAAGCTCGTGAGAGTTGTTGCAAGTGTGTGAGGAATCTTGACAGCAAGAGAGAGAGCTTGAAGCTGCAAAGGAAACTTGAGAAGTGATGATAGATTACGAAAGGTGAGATTGCAACAAACAAAAATGGGTTGGGTCATGAAGAGACTCGTGCGGATACTATTTGGGAGCAGTATTCGGATAAAGTGGAGGAAGAGATGATTGCAAAGATGGGACAAATTTTTTGTGAAGAAGTAGGAAAGATCGAGGTGAGGCTCGAGAAATTGGAGAAGAGTGTTGGGAAAAGTGAGAGGAAAGTGGTAAAGAGGAGCAAGAAGAAGAACGAGGATAACAAATTGAGATGGAAAGAGGAAGAAGTAAGAGCAACCCCTACTGATGAAGAAGTTGCAAAAATGACGTGCCATGAGGAAGGCTTGATGAGATAAGTAGAAAAGACTAAGGTGAGAAGCGAAGAAGTCACAACAGATGGCAAAGAGGATTTGTTGACGGTTGAGAAAGAATGGATGATAAATCTCGTTGGTGCAGCGAAGAGAGAAGAGAAAGAAGTTGTATTTGACAAGGAGGTGGAAGATGTTGTAGTGAAGTTCGTTGTTGCAGCTACAAGCAAAGATGAGGTAAATCAAATTTGTGAAGTTATTTCATTTTCAGATGTGGTAGTAGAAGATGAGATGGATAGATCACAAGAACATGTAGTAGATGTTGCATAGTTGTGTGTAGATTTGGTTGAGAATGTTGCAGGGTATTGGTGGAGGTGGATGGTTAGAGGTGGGTTTGAACCCATGAAAGAGGAGGGAAGTGGAAGCATTTGGCAGAGGAGGTCAGGCTTTGGTGGACATGGGTCCACGAGGGGAAGAAGGAAGCAAATGCAGTGTTATTAGAGGAAGATGACATGTGTTCCAGAGAAGTGTTGGAAGAAGAGGAAGAAGAAATGACATTATGCACATATTCAACGAAGGAGTTCGTTGTGGGTTACCTCTAACCTAAAAGAGTGATTCTATCACTCAACTCCACCATTGTGAGCTTATGCTCACAATCTTTCTACTCGGTGTGTATGATGCAAGAGCACTCAGGCGCACACATGATTCGCATCAACCAAAAATATTTTCAATTTGTTTTTTCTTCAATTTTGGTTTGGTTTGGTTATCTTTGGGGTATCACGGTAATGTATGTGATTGGCACAATGAATTTCATTTTGAGCTCCCAAAAAAAATCACAATGAAATGTTGCTGGATATCAAATGCACATATCAGGAAAATACAATTCTATGGAATGAACAACCTTAAGGTGGATAAGTTTATCATGGATTCAAACACCAATTGCTATGATATTGTTGTTGGATAGGAGTATGATCTTGGAAGGTGCACACATAAATTACAATTGTTTTCCACGGGGTTGGGCAACGCGTAAGGTACAATTTTATATTTATTAGTGTTTGCAATCATCTTCGAAGGTATCCAAGCTTAGGTGGAATCTACAAATTATTATAACATAATCTTTAGAACAGAGGCATTGCAGTCAAGACACCTTTCTAAGGCAGTCAAAAAGAGACAAAAAGAAAAAAAAAGAAACATAGGTAGTTAAATGAAGCACCTTATGAGGAATTGAAAAGGCAACACATCATTTCAGAAATGTGAAGCACACAATACAGGGATAAGATATGAAACGGTAATTCAAATTAAAGATTTGAATCTCATTTTTGTAGATAAAAACAAAGAGAGAAACTGAAGGAGATGAGGAGTTTTGATTATGTAATTTTCCATCTTCTAAAACTATGGGAGTTGGGTGTTTGGGCGCGGTAGTTGGGAATATGTGAATTAAATTAAATTTGATTTAAAAATTGGGACATCAAGCATGTGAGATGATGTTTCACCTTCGAGTAGCACAAGATTTGAACATATAAAACATAAGCAGAGTTGAGAACAGGCACTACCTCTTGGGAAAGAAATGGAATGTATGGAGATGTTTTTGGAGAACTTAAAATGTGTGCAGAAGGAGAGTAAGACAGAATCTGTGAAGCCTAAGAGGAATTAGCCAAAGTGTGTGAGTGTGGAATGGCTTGGCACAACATGAGATAGAAAGAGCTAATGCTACAGATTTGAAGGGAAGAGGTGCAAGTGTGAATGAGCGAAGGAGCTGCCAATGAGTGCAGGGTTGAAAGTAGCCATTGTAGACTTAAAGTGTACATATGTATGTTGTTTCAATCTCAATGAATTAGAATCAAATTTGGTTGCAATCTTATATTGTGTTGGACAGATGTGTTGTCTGTGAAGTTTTTGTGTATGTGTTTGAAATTTTGTAAATGTGAGATTGTTGTTGAGTTAGAGGAAGAGTCTTTGCGTCAGCTAACAACTATAATCTTCATTGATTCAGTAAAATTGTGACACATATGATTTTCAAGAATATGTAATCTCAAACTATTATTTGACTTGCACCTGATTTAATTTGTCATGTGAAATCCATCAACTAACAAACAAATACTATTATCCTAAACTAAATAAAACAAGTTACCACTATGTCACCCTTATATATAAATATATTTAATATATCACTTATTTAAATAAAATTATCTTCCAAATAAACCACCGTCACATTAAACACGGTACCATTTGTTTTCTTGTCCAAACTGTGTTCAATATTTAGCGGTCGACGGCTCTTGATGATAAGAAAGGAATCTTCCTGCAACATCGGGCAGAAGCAAACTGAAATTTTGGTGGAAAACAAGGCCAAATGGAGAAACGTAGAGAGGGCTGTGAAATTTCGAGGCCACATGTAGCACTTTATCCAGCTGTGAGCGCGGGTCTCGGCCATCTTATTCCCTTCCTCGAGTTTGCAAGGAAGCTCGTTTCCTCCCATGGTTTCGCCTTCACCCTAATCACACCCGCCTTGACCATTTACCCTACGCAGGACAAATATGTCTCAGAACTCCTTGCTTCCAATCCCAACAAAATCCATCAAGTAGAGCTTCCAGAGATTCCTTTGGACGAAGAAGACACCAAGGATGATGCCACCAAATCCTTTCTGGCAAAAATAAGTAAGTACATGCCTGCGGTGGAACAAACTCTGAGGATACTACAACAGCCCAACCGTCCTTTCCTGCCGGTTTGTGCGTTGATATCAGATCTCTTCAACGCAGAATCCCTGGATGTGGCTGATCGCCTAGGCTTGCCAAATTATGTCTTGTTCACATGCTCTGCGGCCTTCCTCTCTTTCATGTTCTCTTCCCCTCGCCTTTTCATGCCCGACGAAAACCACGAGGTTTCTCCGATTTCCGTGAATATTCCAGGCTGGAAGAAGCCCTTTCGCGAGGGCGACTTTCCAGATCCGTTTCGCAACAGGTCAGCTGCAATTTTTGATGGGTTCCTTCGCCTTTGCTCTCCCTTGCGAGCGATGAAGGCCATCCTCGTCAACACCTTTCACGACTTGGAAGCTCAGACAATTCATGCGCTGTTGTCCAGAAGCGTAGGAGAAATCGATCGCCTACCGCCGGTACATGCGATTGGGCCGATTACACGCTTGGTTGATCTGCCCCAAGCGGACGGGGAGGGAGAAGAGCGCCTGAAAGCATGGCTGGATAGCCGGCCTAAGGCATCGATGGTGTTCGCGTCATTTGGTACGTGGGGGTTGATGTCGACACAACAGTTGAAGGAGATTGCGTTAGGCTTGGAAGCGAGCGGGCTAAATTTTGTTTGGGTTGTGCGGGGCACTAGCAATTCTAGTGATGCTAGGCCTACTTCTCGTATCGGTTCTAGTTTTGAACTGGAGTTGAGCAGCGTTCTTCCCGAGGGTTTCATGACCCGTGTTGAGGGTCGTGGACTGGTGCTTCCTTCCTGGGCTCCTCAGGTTGCGATCCTTTCGCATCCGGCTGTCGGGGCTTTTGTTTCTCATTGCGGATGGAATTCTGTGTTGGAAGCTATTTGGTTTGGAGTTCCCATTGTTGCCTGGCCTCTTTATGCTGAGCAGCGAATGAATTGCTTGTTAGTTGTACATGAATGGATGGTGGGTTTGGAGGCTATCAAGAGAGCGGATGGGTTGGTTGGTCGGATGGAGTTGCAGAGTCTCCTGAAGCAAGTTATGGATGGAGAAGAGGGGAGATTGGTGAGGAAGAATATAGAGGACTTGAGTTTGAAGGCCAGATTTGCAGTCACAGAAAAGGAAGGAAGCTCCTTTGCCAGCATGGAAGCTGCATTTAGCGGCCTTAAAGTCACTGAAAGCAAACACAACTAAAACGTAGAGTTAACTACGCCCCTTTTATCCTTTTTTCCCTGAATCTTATTAGATGGATGTCGCTTCCTGCATTTGCTTTTTCTGAATAATGGAGATTGTCTTGTTAGAGTTTGTGGGTGTGCAGTGTATCTTTTTCTTTTTTTTGGAATATTGTACTGTTTTATGTAAAGTTTAATAATAAATATTCATCAAAAAGTTGTCTTTTTAATCTTTAATCTTTGAAATAGTAGGTAACTCTAACATATTGGATGCACATTTGAAGGTATTTATTAGTTAATTAAAATTAAAAATCATATAACATTTTGAATTTCAATTAATTAACATACAATCAAATACATATTTAGAGTGTTGGATAGATCATATGATCTCCATTTTTTAAGGAAGAGTGGTCAATGGTTAATTTCGTGTCCTTGTAGTATTTATATAGAATTATGTTGGGCTTCCTTTTTTAAAATGTAATGTTATCTATTTATAATTAAATGTTTGGAGGTGTGAGTCATCACACAAATTGTCATATCGATGCAAATAGTGAGAGGTGTCTATTAAATAAGCTTTTAAATAGTTGATCATAATTTTAGTTATAAAACATCTTAATAGTTGAACACAAAGGTGTCATTTGTTTATTATTACATAAAAGGGTTTTTGAAAAGGCCATAACCTATATACAAAGCGAAATAGATGAAACACAACTACAACAAAATTACTTAAACCAAACAACTAGGAAGAATAAACAATACTAATCCCAAACCTAGCAACGCTATAACTAGAAGATCATCACTTGACAATGCACACAATAATATTAATAATAGTAATATTATGAACCTTTTAATTTTAGTAACCTTGTGGTGACCAAATATACTTATAATAGTGTAGTTTATGGACTACATAATATTTGTACTTTCCATTTATACTAAATCTAATCTTAATGGTAAAAAATAATTGATTTCTTATGACAACCATAACTTTAGATTTGATAAATTTTTGGATTAATTGTGTGTGATTTTTGCATCATCATTTTGAATCATACTTCATGATCCATCATCAATATAAATATATGTAGGGAAAGGATTCTATATTATGCCTCAAACAAAAAATATATATTTGTCTACATGTGAGTTTTTAATCATGGGTTCGATGCAATTTATGATTAGGGATAGATCTATATATTTTTTTCTCTTCTTATTTTGAGGGATTTTTAAATTTATTTATATATTTAAGAATTAACCTATGATATTTATGTAATTATTATTATATTAAAATTATCTAAAATATTATTATATTTATTTTATTATGGACATTTAATTTAATATAATAAATTTTAAATAGATTATTTAACCAAGATTATCTAATTGCTGGTCTTATTTTTTCCTTTTTTTTTCTCATTTGGGCCATTTTATATGTGGTTACTTAATTATTTTTTATTTTCCTTTTTAGGTTAATTTATTCTTCCCTTCCCTTCTAGGTTTTAGAATCCTTTCCCTTAATCTATTTAGTCTTTTTAGTTTGTTACTATCCTCTCATTTATGTTCTCTAACTATTTCATTTTGGTGATAGATCATGAAATATGATTCAAAATGTTGATGATAGAAAAATTGTACACAATTTAATCTAGAAATTTATCAAATCTAATCTTATGAACTTTGGAAATTATATGAATTTAACCATATGTTTTTAAATAAAACCTTTTCATTGTGATTAACAAAACTTTACCACAACCAATTAGATTACACTTTACATACTTACAATTCTATGCATAATTCCAAAATTGAATCTTAAGTTTCATCTTGACATCACTATCAAACAAAATCTATGGGACATTTGCCAATATGAATATTGTAAAAAAATCAATGATAATATTGTGCCATAAAAACAATTTTAATTTTAAGCCCTAAGTATATTAATTCTAGTCACTGATGGATCCAAAATTACAAAGAAGATTTGTGTTGTCATACAAGGCCCAATACTAGGTCCTTGGCTTCAATTACTATAAGCATGATGTAAACATTGTATGCTAGTTGGAAATGCTTTCAATTGGTTCAAACCACATACCACATTAATAGAAACTAATAACCATGAAAGTATAATTTTTTTATCATTTTTAATAGTATACCGCTAGATGTATGGATTTTTATTGATGATCAAAGAACATAAATCTAATTAAATATCAATAAGTTATTAAAACCAAACTTTCTCCCTTGCATGAGGCACTAGAAAAATACAAGTAATTTTAAATATTATTCACACAACAAGGCTATGAGGGGAATTTATCACTAAATGAAATCATTCAAGAGTGATTTTATGCATCAATTCTTCATTACTACTACTATACATTAGTGAAGTTTGTGGTGATAGGAATGACATTTGTCACTACATCATGAGACATAAATTTTATTTCTATTATTCCATGATGGATGTACAAACCATGTTCCAAAACTCCAATTTGATCACAACATGGAGGATGCTAGTTACATGTGCTTATAGGTCTCTAAAGCCCTTTTTAACAAACCACTTTTGTAACTTACCTTGCTACTAGGGCTCTCAAAGAGGCCATATTTATGTGACTTGGTATTTTGTTAAAGAAATCATTTGCCTTGTCTAGGATTCTACAATTTGCATACATGCTTTCCTTGAGTGTGTGAAGTGAATCAAAACTTAACCCAACACTTCTAGCAACATAAATTATCGAGGTATTCATAATACAATATGAAATGGCATGCACAAAGCACATGAAATGTTTTACAAAATATCTTTAAGGAATGTGGAGGTAGGTGTAGGGCACATGAATGGTTTAATTAGGACATTTTAATTATGTCCCTAACTCACTTTCAACTATTAATTAGATAATTCATAATTATTTAATTAATTCATGTCCCCTTTATTCTTCTTGATTATTAAATAAATAATTCTTATTTATTTATCTAATGCGTCACTAATTGTCTAAAGTCTTCCTATAACTAAATAAATTTCTTAATTTATTTAATTATTTTAACCCCTTATGTCTTCCTAATTATTAAATAAATAACTTTATTTATTTATTTAATTATGTCACTAATTAAGTCCTCTTCTTCCTAAAATTAAATAAATTCTCATTTATTTAATCCACCTTCCACTATAATTAAATAATTATATTTAATTATCTAATTATTCATTGGCCCCTTCTCTCCTAAATTAAATAAATTTTATTTATTTAATTTGGTCTTCTCCTACACTTTGAATTAAATTATTATATTTAATTTAATTTAAATATCCCAGCACATGAATTAAATAATTTTATTATTTAATTCCCCCTCTTGTATTGTGTTCCCCCTCTTGTATTGTGTTCATTTTAAATAAATTTATTTATTTAAAATACGTTTTATTCAAAATTCCCTTCTTTTTGTAAATAATTTAATTTAAATTATTTACTGCCACATGGCCCCACACTTTTTGAATTAAAATAGTTTTTAATTCGAAAAGTCAGCATTCCCTCTTGATTTAAATAATTTTAAATAAATTATTTAATTCCCCAACGACTCCATTTTCCGTGCCCATAATCTTTTGTCACATGCATTGTCAACCATTGATTTGATTCTCTAAAGGATCAATCTTGACCCTTCATTTCGAATTTGACCTAATGTTGCCCTAACCCTAATTGTGGGTTACTTTATTGAATCTTGTCCATTGATTCTAGGGCACTTACTAACTTTCAATCTTGGCCATTCACACAGAATTGTCTTTTCTATAAAAGAGCAATTTTGGTCTCATTTTGAACATCTTGCATTTTCATGTTTTGTTATCTTGCATAGTCATATTTTAGAGATTTCTTATCACACATCTTACACTTTCATGTTTTGATTAGCTTACATTTTCATAGTTTATCATTTTAGCATGTTTATCATAGCATATCTAGGTTTTCATTTGATATTAGCTTAGAAATTGTAGATGTTTACTATTTGCACTAAGGCATAGTTTGCATTTAGGTCATTTCAAATCCTTCAATATTTGCTTAGGGCTTGTCATTTCTATTGGCTTGCTCTTCACAAATCTGAGGGAAAACAAATCATATTCAGCAAATTAAGAAGGTGTAATGGAGGTTAGTCATGGAGGATGAAGACAATCTATAAGATTGTTCATCTATTCCTCTGCACTCCATTACCTACTTTGGGTTTTATATTTCTGCATATTACATTGCTAAACCTATAGAAATTTCCCATTGTTACATTGGTGAACTTGACATATTTTGACAAATTTTAAAGATATTTGGAGTTGGATCCTTTTTGTTGTAGGTTTTGCATCATTTTGGGGACAAAACCCTAGTTTTCAAAGATTCGACCATATCTTTCAAATAGCTACATATTTTCAGACAAAACATTTTTTGTAGATTGAAGATAATGTCAAGAGCTTCCCATGCAAAAACTAGATTTTTTGGAGCTGTTTTTATTTTTTTATAATTTATTTAGTTATTTTCATGAAAAATCAATTGTGAGAGCACATTAGCGAATTTTTCGGATTTATTTACAGTTTCGGAAAGCTCTCTTAATTTCAATAGGGGTATGTTTTTAATGTTTTTAATTTTATTGCAGAATAATTTGACAAAAGATAGATCTTTAAAACTTAGGGTTTTACAAAGATTGACTTATATCTCACAAAATTTTGCAGATCTGTTCACAAATTTTTTTTTGTAGGTTTGGAATGATGTCAGACACTTCAATAGAAAAATCAGATTTTTTGGAACTGTTTTGAAATTTTTATAATTTTTTTATTATTTTTCATAAAAAAAAATAATTTTGGATGTAAAACATAGAATTATTCAGATTTCTTTACATTTCTGGAAAGCTCTTTGAATTTTAGTAAGGGTTTTTTTTTGTATTTTTACTTTTAATGCAAAAAATTAGTTCCAAAAATCAGATTTATTTTGACTAGGTAACCCTCTAATATTGGTGATCGATAATAGAAGTATCCTCTCCCCTTGTGCACTTGTGCGATCCTGGGTTTAAGAGAAACTGTTATTGAATCTAGGAATTGGGTTTGCACTAGGTCAAATAGGGTTAGGGCAACACTCTTTCTCTATTTAATAGCTTAAAGATTTTGGGTTACTAATTTTTTGTTTGCAGCTTGTGGCAACACTCTTTCTCTATTTAGTAGCTTAATGATTTTTACTTGTTCATTTTATAAATCTTAGACAAACTTGCATTTTACATTCATGGGTTAAAATAAACATGCATGCATACTCATTAGGCTAAAAAGAACACAACTTGCATTACAACTCATTGGCTTAAAATGAATCTGCATCTTCATAGCATTGGGTTAACATGAACTTTTAGTTAGCTCACACTACAAATGGTTAAAATGAACCCCATGTTTTGAAAAATACTACAAATGGTTAAAATGAACTCCATTCTTTTTTTTTTTTATGTTTGTAAACACATTTTGATTTGGGCTTAAAATGAACACCATGCGAGTGTGAGTTAGGATATTCATGTTTTCACTTCTTGTTTTTAAACAAGGATCAATTGAACTATGAATATTCTAATTTGCTTTTGTTGAACCTTAGAAAATTGGGCCTGCTTTGGTGGAAAAAAGTACTCACCCCAAAGCGACTCAAACCGATAATGAAGCTTTTTAGCCAAGCTACTTCCGATCGGTATATAAATGTGAATCTTAAGGGAAAGCCTAAGATTACGAGTGCAGATATGTTATACGGACCAAGTAGTACTCCCCAAAACCTTGTTGAGCTTAACCTCTTCAGGCTGGAGTGCCTCCATAACGAAGCTTAATCTTGGCCCCATGTATAACCACTCGAACGGATGTCCGAATTAAATCCCTTGTTTTAGTAAGCCAAAAACCTTTTATTCTTTGGTACAACAACGGTCGTTGAGATGACACCCACACCTGTGCAGTTCTTAGTAGAGATGATCAATCTGCCATGGGAGTTTCATGGAGGTTGGAAGCTTGGTTGCCCTGAGAAGTGAGTGCATTGTAAGGGGGAGCCTGTGGGGCCAAGCTTCTGAATTCATCCGCTAAGGATATGCGGTTAGTGGGATCCAAAAGAATATTGTCCTTGCAGCCATAAGATTTTGTAAAATGACTTCTATGTGGTTGATTTTCATAATTTTTACAACACCATGTATTTGCCAACTGTTTTGAGACAAATAAACATCAAACTTGTCAAAATCTGAAATAACTTTTTCAAACTAAAACAAATCTTTGCAATCAGCCCAAAATTTTGTCCAATCACTTTCTGCAACTCATTTGCCATCATGAACTACATTTGTCAAATCAAGTCCTCAATTTTGCACACTTTGGGATAGGAAAAAATTCCTTTCTTTGTCAAACCATTGTCTCAAAAATTAAATTGTCATTGGACCAGCTCAAACAAATCAGTCCTTAGTCATTGTCCTTTGGTGAGCTACTTCCAACTCATAAGTCTAGTGTGGAAATCTCACTTTGTCATTTTATCATCTTGTCCTTCAAACTAGTCCTATGACAATCCAAATCGAGACATTGGCCAAACTTTGAGTGGTTAGAAAACCTTTCCTAAAGATCATTTGACATAAGGCATCCCCTTTTATCACTTTGCATTTTCACCTTGCATAAATCATAGTCTCATTTCATCCACCATCATGTCTTCAAATCACTATGACATGCTTGCTAGTCAAACTGAATGCCAATTCATTAGTAAAGGTCAAGCACAACTTGCAAGGGACTTCAGAAAACTATACCTCCAATCCAAGTCCAAATTTATAAACCCTAGCCCTCCATCCATCTATCCATCTTGCCAACAATCCATGAGTTATAGTCCTCTTTCCATCTACTATCAAGATTCCCCTAACACCATCCATGACACTAAGTCACAACAAACTTCCATTAGTCATACCCACCCTAACTTTGACAAGGGAAATCAACCATCCATCAATCCAAACCAACTATCCAAATCATATCCTATTCCTTCATTTGCATCATATCCTAGTCCTTCATTCACATCATATCCTAATCCTCCATCCACATCATATTCTAATCCTTCATCCACATCATATCCTTGTCATGTATCCATGTCCTATTCTGATCCTTCATCTCATCCTAGTCCTTCATCCACTAACCCTTTCCAAACCTCCATGTCATATCCTAGTCCATTACACCCCAATCCATTCTAAGACACTCCATATTTTCATGAAAACACATCTAGTCATCGTCTCCAAAGTCCTATCCCATTTCATAAACTTGAGGATACATGTCAAACGAAAAATCCAAAGCATGACATCATAACATCACGGTCTTGTCAAGATCAAAGTGGTCCATCCCATGAACCCATCTTTACGTCCATTCAAGAAGTTCTCCTAGACCATCATGGCATACCAAATACACCTATCCTTGGTCAAGAGTCCATCCAAAACCATGCCATTCAAGATGAACCTATCCTTGGTCAAGAGTCCATCCACAACCATGTCATTCAAGACGAACCTATCCTTGGTCAAGACCCTATTTTTTATCATGTCATTCCAACTAAGCCCATCTTTGATCAAGACACTACTTTTGAAGAAGTCCAAAATGATCCACTCCTTAACCTTTATGCCCTTCATGATGACACACTTGAAGATGACCCTCTCCAAGCTTCCAACATTGACACTACCAACAATGAGACACTTGCCTCCATGGGACACATAGATGATCCACCACTAGAACAAGAGTCTCCTAGCATGGACATATTTGCAAATGATCAAGCTATAACTGAATTCAGTGGGCTCTCTGACCATGACCATGAAGACGGTTTTGACATCAACTTTGAAGCACCAGTGGAATCATCAGAATCTGATATGTCAAAAAATCAAACCGAAGATGTCAGTCAAAAATCTGTCCAACATGTCAGTGATGCTACAACATCCTATTAATTAGGATCATCTATCTTTTTTAGAGCAGGCTTTCTTTCAGAGGAGAAGATTTCAAGCATTAATTTCCACAATAAAGATGGGTTAGCATCTTGCTTCTATAATGACAAGTATCCCATCGCCAACAAAATTTTTCAAAACATGCATTATCAAGGCAAAGGACTAGGCTTACATGAGCAAGGCATTATTGAACTAGTTCAAGTATAGGAAAATTACAGACATGAAGGTCTTCGCTATTCATCAGTCGAAAAATCAAACAATGTTAGTGGTCCCTCCTTGATACTGGGGACAAATTTATCTAATACAAACATCAAAATGGATGTCATGAGTAGTCCTTGTCATAAGGTTGTTGCCAACACTCCTTCCATCCACACCATACACTGTCATTCCAACATGAATAAACCTTCCATTTGGAACCAACAAAATTATTACAAATCCAAAGTTCAAAATCACATGTCAAAGGCCATGGAATCAATCAACAATACAAGTGGACAAACGAAGCGAAAGTGGATCCCAAAATAAAATGGATCAAGTCAAGAAAAGAATGAATCAGGCAAAGAAAATATGCCAAATCCAAAAGTCAATCAAAATATGGAGCCATAGCACAAGAGGACTCCCACATATAATACATGTCCACCTTCGTCAAAATGGCCATCAACAAAGACGTATAAAAATGTTGGTTCCAAACACTATCCTAATCTGACACCCAAAGTTTGGAAAATAAAAACCAATACATCCAAACATCCAACCAACCCATCCATGTCCACTGTCATCCATCATAATTCTACATCCTCCTTAAAGTCCAAACATCCCATGTCACAAATCCATCACATCTTGGCAGCAACTCTCTATCATAAGGACTCTCATGGCACTCTATCGCGATGTGCGTATTCTGATAAGGCCAACTCTAGTATCAACAAGGATCACAATGACACCAATCAGTTGTATGCAAGTGCTATCATCCAGACAAGGCAACTACTTAAAAAAGGTCATTATTGGCATGTCATGGCACCAATCTCTACATTGGCATCGTCAAAGGCTTCAACACATTCAGTGGTCATCTAAAGCATCAAGGCTATCCGACAAAACACAAAAATACAAAAAAAATGAAAAATCAGAAAAATCGTCACCTTGATGAAAACCTGGCAAACAGGTGTCATGGTGACACCAAAAAAATTAGAAAATGCAGAAAATAGTAAAGAGAAAAATTTTGTCCAATGGTGAAAACCTGGCAAATAGGCGCTTTGGATAAGTACCATGATGAAAACATGGCAAACAGGCGTCATGTGTAGAATAAATCATCTATGTGGGCCATTACACTTGGGGGCAAGTTGTCTCATCTCCCATGCCCTTGACATGAAATTTATTCTGACATTTCCATATATCCATCCAAGCCCTATCATTTCATCCATTACCCCACCTATTTTGATCTTGACAAAGATTGGGGCAAAAACACAAATCATGCTTTGGAAATTTTTTTGACATGTCTATCTTCTGGTCATACCTTATTCATTGAATATCATGTCATTACCATCATAGCCTCATGTGTCATCATCCTTGGAGACCATATGATATTCTCCTATTCCAAGCCATCCATTATCCTTTTATACCTATCACCCATCTTGGTTTCCCTTGTCAATGGTCTAAAGATCCCTCATCATCCCATCTAATCCTCATGAAGTCATTCCAAATGCAACAATATGGAAAACCTGGTACATCATCCAAAACATTCCTTGGTTTTGTCCCTGGCCCTGCTACAAAATTTTATCCTCTTGTCATATCATTGTCATCCTCACGTTGTTTCGGGATGTGTCCTTCTCATGTCAAACAACGTTGTTGTTGTCATCGTCACTTGTTAATCGGTATTCAGCTTGACTAGTAGAAAAATCATGGTTTTCCTTGGATTCATGTGTGTCGGCATCATTCACATGCATTTTTCATAATTTTCGTAAAACATCAAAAATCATAAAAATTTGATGGAAAAAGTCCTGAAAAATTCTTAAAAATCTGAAAAAGTCCTCAATAAAGTCCTAAAAATCATATAAAGTCTTGAAAAAGTCCTAAAAATTAAAAAATGTCTTGAGAAAATACAAAAACATCTAAATCAATGTCAAAATCCCAAAAACAGAGTCAATGTCTATCTTATCAGTCCAGTCAATCACGTCAATTAATCTTTGGTCCACGTCTGAACTATGTTGTCTCTGCGCATTTGCTACATAGGAAAGATTCATCTTTGAATCCCCGAGACATTAGGTTAGTCCTTCTAGGTTTGTCAAAATAAAATCATGATTCAAACTCTTGTCCTTTGGACAATGTCATTGGTCGTGTCGAACTACGAGGTCTCTGAGTGCACGACATAGGCAAGGCCATCAATCGATGAGCCCTCGAAGCCGCACTAGGTCAGTCCATTAGGGTTCATGGCACAGTATTTTCACACACATCAAGTTTTCTTCAAGTCAAGCAAAATATTCCATCAATCCCGAGCAAGCAATCAACAGTCTATCTCATCATCAATTCCGATTAGTTCAGCAGTGACATGTAATCAAATTCTATCAAGACAATTGAACCTGGCAAAACTTTGGGGGTTCTTCTTCAGATGTGTCAATCTGAAGAGAAACTTTCATCAGTCCTTTATGCTTTTGGATGTGTCCTTCCTAAGCATTGTCCTCATCATCTGGCATTTTGATGGATTCTCCTAACTCCGAGAATTGATCTCCTAGATATCAACGTCATTCAGGATGTGTCCTTCCTGAATTTGATATCACTTGACAGTTGGCAACCTTGGTCTTAAAACACTTGGCAAATACTTGGCACTTGTCTTTGGCCTTTTCATCATGTTACTAGTTTTTCAACGAGATCCCGACAACAGGATTTAGAGCAACAACGATGTCTCATGATGTTTGTCTTGTCTTTTGACACTCATGTTACTAGTTTCTCAATGATGTCTTGACTACGAGATTTAGAAAAACAACGATGTATCATGATGGTGGCGTTATTTTTGTTCTTGTGGAAATCATGTTGCTAGTTTCTCGAGGATGTCCTGGAAATAGGATTTAGAGAAGCAACGACGTTTCATGGTTTGTCCTTGTCTTTTTTTTGCTTGCGGTTGGTTATGACAAAAGGACTGGGGCAATTGCGCTTCTAGTATGGGCCATGATCATCCTTTTCTGTGACTACTTGTCTTACATGATGGTGCGATCTTGAACACCTTGATCTATATCATATCATGGTGTTTATTGGCTATTACAATAATCTGCCCAATGATGATTGAAAGAGCAATAAATATTAAAGTCCTATGGTAAACATTGAAGGATTTGATCTAGGAACTAACATGCATCTCATATAGGGATTACATTCATATCATCATCTATATCTTTTACTAACACTTTCTTGTTATATCGTCTTCTAGTCTTCTCATCCATTTCGAGAGCACACCCATATTCTTCGAACCCGTCTGTCCTCCTGAGGGGGCATACTGCAACCCTCCTCGTCATTCTTCCTCATCCTATTTTGCATTGGGGCATATGTTTGACTTATTTTCTTTGCCACAATGCGACAAACTGCATTATGACAAAGAGGGGCAAATGTAGGCACATAAATATGACCTAGATCCATAGGCTCTTCTTCTAACCCTAATTAGGACATTTTAATTATGTCTCTAACTCACTTTCAACTATTAATTAGATAATTCATAGTTATTTAATTAATTCATGTCCCCTTTATTCTTCTTGATTATTAAATAAATAATTCTTATTTATTTATCTAATGCGTCACTAATTGTCTAAAGTCTTCCTATAATTAAATAAATTTCTTAATTTATTTAATTATTTTAACCCCTTATGTCTTCCTAATTATTAAATAAATAACTTTATTTATTTATTTAATTATGTCACTAATTAAGTCCTCTTCTTCCTAAAATTAAATAAATTCTCATTTATTTAATCCACCTTCCACTATAATTAAATAATTATATTTAATTATCTAATTATTCATTGGCCCTTCTCTCCTAAATTAAATAAATTTTATTTATTTAATTTGGTCCTCTCCTAAACTTTGAATTAAATTATTATATTTAATTTAATTTAAAAAGGTCCCCTTTATCACATTCTCTAAATAATTAAATAATATCTCTATTATTTAAATATCCCAGCATATGAATTAAATAAATTTATTAAATAATTTTATTATTTAATTCCCCCTCTTGTATTGTGCTCATTTTAAATAAATTTATTTATTTAAAATAAGTCTTATTTAAAATTCCCTTCTTTTTGTAAATAATTTAATTTAAATTATTTACTGCCACATGGCCCCACACTTTAGCATTCCTTCTTGATTGAAATAATTTTAAATAAATTATTTAATTCTCCAATGACTCCGTTTTTCGTGCCCATAATCTTTTGTCACATGCATTGTCAGCCATTGATTTGATTCTTTAAAGGATCAATCTTGACCCTTCATTTCGAATTTGACATAATGTTGCCCTAACCCTAATTGTGGGTTACTTTATTGAATCTCGTCCATTGATTCTAGGGCACTTACTAACTTTCAATCTTGACCATTCACACAGAATTGTCTTTTCTATAAAAGAGCAATTTTGGTCTCATTTTGAACATCTTGTATTTTCATGTTTTGTTATCTTGCATAGTCATATTTTAGAGATTTCTTATCACACATCTTACACTTTCATGTTTTGATTAGCTTACATTTTCATAGTTTATCATTTTAGCATGTTTATCATAGCATATCTAAGTTTTCATTTGATATTAGCTTAGAAATTGTAGATGTTTACTATTTGCACTAGGGCATAGTTTGCATCTAGGTCATTTCAAATCCTTCAATATTTGCTTAGGGCTTGTCATTTCTATTGGCTTGCTCTTCACAAATTCTGAGGGCAAACAAATCATATTCAGCAAATTAAGGTGTAATGGAGATTAGTCATGGAGGATGAAGACAATCCATAAGATTGTTCATCTATTCCTTTGCACTCCATTACCTACTTTGGGTTTTATATTTCTGCATATTACATTACTAAACCTATAGAAATTTCCCATTGTTACACCACCTAGATTAATTACCTTCAATTGCATGAATGGATAATTTAAAACTAAACACCATTTTTGAAAAACAAAGTAGAAGAATATACTTAAAGTCCATTTAAGTATCTTTTATCTCCCTTCTCTCTTTTATTTATAATTTCCCACTTTGATTCCTTTTATTTAAAAATGTTTTAACAGATTCATTATTATTATTATTATTTTATCAAACATCTTTTAATTAGTTTATTGAAAGATCTTTTAATTAATTAATTAATTAATTATCTGTCAAAGATCTTCTAATTAACTAATTATTGTTATTATCATGTCCACGCAATGTGGCCTACCACGGGTGAACTGAAACTCTCTGTGCACAAACATGGCCACTATGGACAAGCCTTTTAGGGATGTTATCATCATGCTTTGAAAAATAAGAAAATTTCATGTTTTGGGAAAGCTCAGCTCCTGAACACAAGTAACTTTCTAGTACAGAAAAGCCAAAATTGTTGACAGGATAAATGAAATATGCAAAGGAAATCCAATATCTGCCACTAAAGTTAACCTCAAATCTATGCCATTCCAATCCAACTGGGACCACATGATGTTCTTAGCTTGAAAATATGAGTTCTTACAAAAAAAAAAAGTAAATCAGTTCTTTTATTTTGTCTTAATCCAATTTCCAATCCCAAAAGATCAATGACTCTGAATTCAAACTCTCTCTTCTTTATCGAACTCACAATTCACAATGACCAATCAGTTGTCAAGCTCAGTGACATTTCTACCATTGTTGAAGAGACGAGACTACTTTATAGGAAAAGCTTTTTCTCTCATTCAATTCTCTTTCACATAAAAACTATCGGATGGGAGAATTCTATACAGTGGGGCTATCGTCTGGATGAAAGTGGAAATCTTAAACGGTTTCAAGTTGTACTAAATCATTTAAAGATGATGATGTGAATGTTTACTAAGATTATGAATGCATGTTTTGTAATATGCACTTGCATTCCATGGTGGATATTATCACAGACGGTTGTTTGCCACCTCATTATAATTATGAGAAAAGTATCAGGTTGTAATAAATATTGTTTGATCTTTACAGATTTACCTTTAATAAGTGTTTTATTACGAGCTGTTTTTGTCATTGTACTATAATTCTAAGTATAGATATTTCAAATATATTCATCTTCGAAATGATAAGAGCCTTGAGCATTCAATTGAAGATTTTGTAAATTAATTCTTTTTATTTTAGAGTATAAATATTTGATTAGATGTATATTTGGTTTTTTAGATAATTGAGTTTTATAGAATCAAGAAATTAAATGGGAGTATGTTCATTTATAAAGTGTTTTTGATTCTTTCAATTAATTGTACCTATTCTAATTTATCATTTATAGATAATATATTTTTATGTTTTTAATTCTGTTATTTTTGGTTTACTGATTTACTATGCTCTATCATATGTTGTATTTGTCCATGAGCTAAAATGCAGAGTCTTATCCATAGGGGAAAAAGTTTTTCATTTTGGGTATATAGCAATTTGGGTAGATTGATCTCTTTTAAGGTGTTGAGTAGGGTGTGATGTTTTGTAGCATGCATTGTTACAATATTTTTAATGTTGTAGAAGGGGTACAAGAAATAGTATTCATATCTAATAATTATTCTTGTTGCCAAAGACAAAATCATTGGTGGAGTAATTGGGAAGAAGTAACAAACGAATGAAAATTAAGTTTAGGTGATGGGAAAGTCTAACATGAAACTCTTGTCTTGAACACTTGTTGACAAGATTGCACATATATGTGCTTTGGGGGTTTCATAACACACTAAAGTGAAAATGTGTGGGTGTTTTCCCATGTGGGTTTCTAGATTTGATCAATTGATTTGAGACTTTTTTTTAGGATTGTGATGGATAGAGTCCACTTTATCCTCCTACTATGGTTTTCATAGTTGGGGTGATTTTAATGAGAGTGTCAAGATTATGAAGATAGATGAGAACTTCATTTGTGATACATTAGATTGGTGGCCTCCTAAAAAGTGTGATTATGGTAGATTCAATTGGATTTAGTCTTTCATTCTCATTTTGGTTAGTATTTATTTTCTTCATTGCTATTGTTATTACATTGTGAGTTTAATGGGCATGCTTAACAATAGAAACATTCATACATTATATTGTTTGGTAGAAAACTTAAAATCACAATTCTAGTAGAAATAATTACATTTGTATTTTTCGTATATTTAGGACTGATCTTGCCTATCAATGAAAGGGACAATTTTTTTTTTTAAATTACAAAACTTTATTATTAGTACACTTTATTTCTAAGTATTCCTAAGAAATATTGCTTGTGTGTGATATTATTTTTGGGCTCTTGAAAATCCTATGTTTTGCAAAATTTATGCAAGGTATGCATTTACATTCTTTGCATTTTGGGATCATAAAGATTACAAATATGTGTATTGTTATACATTATCTTCTATAATGTTTGTGACTATGTGAATTTCTAAAAACAACACATTGTAGAAAATAATGTATTTTAAGACATGGTGGGGAGAGACATTTTTTCTTTTTATCATTTTGAATTTAACTAGCTATCCATATATTGTTTACAAATAAATCTTAGCCAATGTGAAATCATAGTGCTTGAATGCAACTTTTACACTACTCAAAGATAGAGAAGACTAGTTGAAAAACTATATTTCATGACCATTAAATGAGGTGGGGTTCCTTATATTTCCATAAGATCCATTCAAATTTGTACCCTATTAGGCCACATATTTATTTTATTATTATTGATTTATGCAAATGAATTCTCTAGATAGGTAAAGACCAAATTCATAGGCACAAGACAATAGAAAAGACATCAATTACCAAAACCTCATGCCAAAATTTTATAAATCAACATTAAACTAGTCTATGAACATATTTAGTTTCAATGAGAAAACATTGAGAAAGATTTCCAATAATTTAGTACTCATTTGTGTCAGTATGAAATTTACTAGATTTAGAACAAATAAGAAAACTAATTACAATTCAATACTGATATAAAATTGTTAAGACAGGCTAATTTTATAAGTGTGGCTTGTGAATTATTAGAAGATGGAACAAATAATGTTGCAACATAGGTTTTGAACTGGCCACAAAATTTGTCATTCTTCAAATTGTTATAGAAAGGAATTCAATGGTGATAATCTCAGCTCTCTCAAACAAAAAAAAATCAGAATCATAGCATTTAAATTATCTTTTATCATTCAGCTTCTATTAATTTTTTTTTATCTCTTCCAGGTAATGCATTGTTATAGAGAAGCTGAACACTTATTGATTTGTTGGCAAACAGGGCTATTAATGATTCTATTGGTTATAAGGAATTTTCTAGGCATGAATGTGATCTTTAATTCTTATGCTAACGGTTTTGTTTTTACTCTCACTACTGTTAGGGATGTTTTGCTAGACCTCACTGGTGTATCGGTATGTTCATTGGTTTGGAGAAGGTTATAACATAGAGAATTTTAAATAAACATTGCATATATATCATATTTATCTTGATTTTATGTCCCTCATCATCTCCATTCACTCGTGTGAGGTTGTCTCCCACAGATAGATGAAGCTAATTGGGATGGTGACGGTCATTTATGGCGAATTTAATGGAATAAATAAAGATCCTTCACTTTGGACAGTCCTCATGATGTCCTCTCGACTTGGCATATGGCTTTCCCACGACATGCATTGGTTAAATTGGTAAATTACCAAATATTTGGTGCTTTTTAAAAATTTCCTTTAACTTTCGTCTGCCCCTTTGAGATTATCTCATACGGAAGGACGTTGGTGAAGATATATTTGGTGGCTCCTCTAGCTGTGGGCACTAATTCTTTTAAAAGTATGAATGAAAATCAATTATATTTGGAAATGCTTTGTTTGCGGTGGCTCTCCTCATTTGTGGCATTTGGCTGTCTTCCTTGGAGATTGGTACTTCTCTGGGTTTACTTAATACAGGTTTTCTACCACCCATGCCTCTTGATGGTACAACGACATTTAATTTTCATGCTAGATTATAGATTTATTTAATTTACTTGTGTGGCTTCCCGTTGCACATTTTATGGGCATTTTTGGTTCTATTGATATCTTTTGGTGTATATTTTAAACATGGTGTTTTTCCTATCGTGGTAATGGAGGCTACTTTCAGAATTTTCATTCCTGTTAGGTATCATAAGGTCAGGGACTCTATGCCTTTTCTGGTTGATAAACTGAAGAGGTCTTTTGCTATAGAATGTAATCAGGTGGCGGATGCTATTTTCATGGTGCTTGGTTGGGATCAGTTGGATTTTCATCCAATGGCCTTACCAAATGAGATTTCTTCATTATTTTTGTTTAACCTAATGGATGTTCTCTAGTGTTTCGAAATGGTCAAATTCTTTGTAGGAACTTATCTTCTTTCACTCGTTTTCCCTCTCCCAGTACTTTAACCCGTTCTTGATGGTTACAACTTACTGCATGGCTCCAACATGGTTAGTGGGGTCTTGTGTCGCCAACATTTGCTTATGGATTCTATTGTTTCCTTCCTTCTCAACTCAATGGCTCATCGTCTTATTGATGACTATTCGTATGAGTTTTCACAATGATTGAATGCAATGAGGTTTCACTTGGGTAATTCAATTTATGATATGGTACAAAACCTCTTCAATGTGATGGAATTTCTGATAAGGAACGCTTTGGAAGAGCCCCAGTTTGTCCCATATTTTCCTCCCCCTATAGAATTGGCATCTTCTTTTGAAAGTGGGGTCTAATACTCATATGGACGGCTAGGGGTGGACGGCTAGGGGTTTTTGTGTTTGCCACCCATTTTTCAACTGTGGTCTTGTTTTGGCACTTTATCTTTCACGACTTGTTGTCGATAGTATTTTTTGCTTTTTTGAGATTACATTAAAATTATGATGTCTTTGTAATGTAAATCCTCTAATCTACATATGGTTTTGGTTGATTTTCGCACCTTGGGAGCTAGCTTTCTATTTCACTCTTTGGGATCTCAACCTCTTTTTGTGTAATTCTCGAACATTTTGGCTTTTGGGTGATCCCACAATACTGTTTTACAATTTTTGGTCAAACTGGACATTGAACTAATTTTTTCTAACTAAATCTTCACTTTCGAGCACCTATAGCAACTCAATCGTGAGGAATTTGAAGATGATGCAAACTAGTGATATGTGACATTTTGTCTCTAGATTCTAAATATATATTTTAAAAAAAAATTGGAATCATATTGCACTTTTTTTCCATCTCCTTCGAAAATTATTTTTTATTAGTAAAGACCATTTTTAAGGAGTGATGCTCACCATATACAGCATAAATTTTTTTCTATGATGGATAAATATATATATATAATTTTAATTTAGATTTGTAACTACGATATCCAACCGTTTCATTTGGTTTCATACTGTTTTATTTAATATTTTTTCCTTAATAAAGTTTTGAAGTCAAACCAATTACAATTTAGACATAGGTGGACTGTATACAACATAAAATTTTTTGTATGTATCGAAATTCATTTTTTTTTACTGGATCAAGGAAATCAATATCTAGCTTGCACATATTTTTTAGAATTTTAGTTTGATAATTTTCTATTTTTCCACATGTGCAGAATAGAGAGCTTGATTTTCGGTGAAAAACCTATGTTTAATCAAACTAAAAAAAATAATACTAAAACCAAATATATTAAAATTATATTCGATGGATAGCTCGTTCTTAGGACTACCATCATCTAGTTGGGTCTGTGAAGTCTCCTCCATTTTCATCCTCAACTCGAGCTTCGAAGGGAAAAATTCTACAAAAAATTGGTGTAAGAGGGGGAGAAGAGGGGAGCAGGGGGGAAAAGGGGGGTTCAAATGAACCCATGTTTGAGTGAACCCCCCTTGGAGGTTCACTTGAACTTGGGTTTATTCGAACCTAGGTTCAATCAAACCCCTTCTTTTCCATTGTCTTCTTCAAAAAATGCATAAAAAGTGGGACCCATCATTTAATATGGCTCGCTCGCATCGGGGTCAATTCAAACCCCTTTTGGGTCCATTCAAACACCCTAGTTCGTGCAAACCCCTAAAAAATAGAAATAAAATTTATAGCAGCATTTTTGCAATTTTCCTTCCTCATTGGAATTGTAAACCAGTTTTGTGGGTTTACCCAAATCTTTTGAATATCAATAAAAGTTTAGTGTCTTTTCACTTTTAAAAATAAAAATAAAAGTTAATTACGAAGGTTTTAAGAGCTCTATTTTTATTTTAGATGTCCTAAAGTAGTTGTTAAATTTTTCCCTTTCTAAGCAGAAGCTACATTTCTTATTTATTTATATATTTATAAATGTAAATTAGGTGGGATATTGTTGACTATTATAAACTTTTTATCTATTTGTTAGATACAAACTATATAAAATTATGGTAAGACAAGATGGACTATCAAGAATTCATACTATCTATAAATTATTTTTAAATTAAATGGGCTTTCCTATTATTGAATCTAAAAAAATATTATGATATGATTGAATGGAAGACTATGAATAATTTATTCTAGTTTGAGATAAATATTAATGAAAAACTAACTTATATTTATAAATATAATCATAACATTATACAACATAATTATGGTCTCAAATTTTAAGATGAGTTTTCATAAGTTCAAATAGACCATAATAATACTGAAATTCAACTAAAGATGCATAGTGTGTCCATACTATTACCTTGTCTTCTTCTGGGCAACTATTCCCAAAAAACTAAATTTTGAGACACCCTTAGTCCTAATGTAATTTGGACTAGGGTAGGGGCTCATAAAGTATGATGTGTTTTTAATGTTCTTTGTGTGTAAATTATTAAGGTAATTATCATTGATGAATTTGGGGCATTTTACTTTACATGGAATTTAGATATATCACATTGACTATTTTTTATTTTTTTAAATCAAACATATATGAATATATTTATGACTAATCTAAAATAAATTTTATCCAATAAATTTTTTGAATGGAATATTTTTCAATTTTGTCAATGCTAAGATCTAAGGTAATGTAGACTATATGGTTATATCTTTGAGAAAGGTTATATTGCTAGAATTATATACACCCACTTAAGTGTATGTCTAATCTAGGTTAGAGGTTCAACAAAGGGTAAGAACCCTATATGCAAATAAACACTTAGAAAAGGTTTCATAGTCTAAATATGTTGAATTTGTAGGACTTTCCAATCTATATGACTAGTAACTAGATGATCATTTGTGCATATTATTTTTTATTCATCCTACCCGTGATTATGATATATACCTATATTATTATCAAATTTTTAATCTAATTTAAAAAATCCTTTAGTTTCCTATTAGATTGATCAATAACTTTCATATATATACATACATGTACATATATATATACATAAACATCTATACATGTATATATGTATGTGTATATATACGTACACACACAAATATATATACATTTATGTGTAAATATATACATGCATACACACACACACATATATGTCTATATGTATGTGTATACATATACATACACACATATATATATAAGGTTAAAAATTGCATACCCTACAATTTTGACATTATAAATCGTACCCATTTTAGTGCATGCTTTTGCCATGTTTTTAGGATGTGTTTTAGATTATTTTATAGTTACATTTGTAATAAAAATACTAAAATTAATATTTCTTAGTATCTTGTATCTATTTTAGTATTTTTTGTCCTATTTCTTATGGATGTTAGCTCTAGTGCATTCACACTTGTGTGGGAAAGGTAGCATCCACCTACTATATAGTCATTTAGGATCTATTTGACACTCAAGACAAAGAAATTTTTTATGCTTCTTATTTATATCTAGCACCAAGACTAATTCCTTTATACCACCAATAAACATACTTGTGATTCCCTTTATAGGTTTAGAAATATTCTTATGTAAGTGGGAAAAATTCTTGGTTCCCATATCTTGCATGAATGGTTTGATGTAAAGCTTCTATATTATTACAATTTATAAATTCTCTTGTAAAATCTATAATATTATCTCATGATCATGATATTTATTCATCTCTTTCTTTTAATATCTTGATGTCACATGCATTGTTATTATTTTTTCTTTTTTGTATCTTCTTATCATTATGAAAATCAATGGTTTTGTAGGTTTCTGCAAGTCTTCCATTACTTCTTATTACACTATTCTTAGAGGGTTCTCTCATTAAGAAAAGAAACATATTACTCACCATCTTAAAGATTATATATTCCTCAAACTCTTGAAACAAAGTGATTCAATCCTTTCTTTCAATCTAGAATCTCTCCCCTCTATTCTCTACTTTATTATTTGTTGTAGCATCCTTTATGCCATATTATTAACATTGATACGATCTTATCATTCCTTATGATTTAACCTCATATTTATTATCATTCTCTTTTTATTTATGATTCTATATATATTTTGAGTTATACCAATACTTATATTTATATAAACACCACCTTTGGCTTCCAGGTCTAGCCTCATAGTTAATGGTTTACTACTCTTTATCTCCACACTTTTCATTTAATTTAAAATGGGTCAACGAAAAAAGTACGCCTTTTCCTTGCTTGATTTGGGAATAATTAATAATAAATAGACTTAATATCACCTTGATCTAGTGTTGTGATGAGTCTTACACATCCACATTAGGTTTTGGGCCTTTTTAAAGCTAAATAAACCTAACGTTTCCTTAATTTAGTGTTGTAAAGTATATTTATTTACACCTTCACATTAAATTTAGGAGTCTTGTAAACTAAATGAACCTAATATACTATTGTAATTTGTGTTGTACACATTCACATGGGATTTTGGTCCCTTCTAAGCTAAATAGACCTAATTTTGCCGTAATTTAATGTTGTAAAGTATATTTATTCAAACTTTCACATTGAATTTTGGGCTGTCTTGCATTTATCACATTAATACCATCATTAATAGGACCCTAAGATCCTATATTGTGCATCCCAAGGCATATTTCAACCAAAAACCCAACAAGATCAACATATAAACTTAATTTTGTCACTCTTCGACATTCTCTCTCTTCAAATATGCCTTGTGGGACCCATACGACACCTTGCGAATATGAGTCCCATCCAAGTGGGACCCATTTGCCACTGGTGGCGTATGAGTCCCATTTGGCCTATTTTTAAAGGTTTGAGGAGGAAAATTAGGTTTTAGGTTTAAATTTCTTCTATGTCGACCTTTGGGATCTAATAAATGGTCATTTGGATGAATTGCCTATATAAACAAGGTATCAAATCATTATTTCAATAAGATTTCATGATATCAAGTCAAGCATTGAAGATTTAAGCAATCCAAGACTTCACAAGATCATCTAAAGAACATTCAAGGGCGAAGTTCTTCATCAATTGTTGGAGCAATCCAAGATAAATCATCATGTCAAGGATATCAAACATCAAGAATTATATTGTTCTAGTATTGTGATGTAGTATTGAAGATCCAAGATCAATCATTATACTACACCTATTGTCAAGATCAATATCTACATCCTTCATGGCCCTTTCATGTTGAGTTGCAGATTTACAAGACATCATTCAAGGTATTATTTTCCATGATTCATGTTCTTTGTTTCATGTTTCATGCCTTCATCTTATTATCTCATCATTTGGTTTAATTACCTACAAGGGGTTTGGCTAAGGCAAACCCCTATTCCCTAACAATCAACTCTCTCTCTCTCTCTCTCTCTTTGTGTGATTGGATATCTAGGTGCTTTGAAGACTCGAAGATCCTTTGAATATTAGGTTGCAAGGTTGAGAGAAGTTGTCAAGCCATCACAAGGTTGTCATCTTCACAAAAAGTCACATATAGGTCCGAAATCAATAGTTTTAGATCCAAAAACAAAGGGGGATAGAAAGAGTAGACATTAAAGACAAAATTCAGACCTTGAAGTTCTAAAAAAACCCTAACTAGACTCATTCACTAGTCCTAGCGTATGAGTCCCAATTTAGGTCATTTTTCATATTTTTATAGATTCAAATACCCATTTGCCAGATACTTATTTCTGTACAGAAACCTAGATCTAGGATTGATTCACCTAGCTTGGCATATGAGTCCCAGTCAGCATTAAAGTTAGAATTTATAGCATTTCAAAGCCTCATCTAGTCATTTACAGATTTCTAGGTACACACATTTCATCTTGCAACTTTTTGTTTTCTTTAACATGCATTTCTAGGTCGTTTACTTAAAGATTACATCATATTAGGGTTAAGCATTACATCTTGCACTGCATTTGTCTTTCTAAGTCCTAAATTTGTGGTAAACCCCTCATTAATCATTTTTCATACCCTAGGATACCCTATTGTCAGGTCTCTTTCCCCTTTTTCTTCATTGGATTGAGATCTCTAAGGTGTCCTTGAGTACATAGCAAGTGTGAAATAGGAACCCTATCTTTGTGATCTATTCCTCAGAGGTGGGGAGTACTATTGTTTTTGTTTCATTTTGGTGAACCTTCATTTAGAACATCATAATTCTGATTTGGAGTGCACCATCATCCTAGATCTTTCTTGCATTAACTTTGCATTAGGGTTTGGATTAGTTAATTGGCATTCTAGAGTTTCTAAATATTGCATTAGTGAAAGTGCATGTAACTTACATATTGTATCTCAAATCATCTCAAATCATATAAAATATTCATTTACATTTAGTCTACATATCATACAAAATAAAAAGCATAAAAATGACTTAAAATTCTCTATTTAAAAAAAAAAAAACCCTCACTAGGACTCATACACCCCTTTGAGAAAATTAGTCCCAATGCACATCTGAAACTTCCTTTTACAACATTAAAAACCTTATTTCTGAACTTTTGTTTTCTGCCATTAGTTATCTATTTCAATTGGCTGAGTTTTTGTTACATGCATTTCATTAGATCTAGCTTAATTTGGCTTATTTCATGCATTTCTTAATTTAAAATTTGCATTCTCACATTGTTACATACCATAATCAGACAATTATCATTTTTTAAATCTGAAAATTGCATTATCCTTTTGCATGTTTTCTCTATCATTGCTGCATTTCAAATTTATAGGAAAATCATTACATCATGTTTTCATTGCAAAAAACTATAGTTATCATACTTTATGTTCTACTTTCAGATCTTGTTGAGTGTTGTAAAAAGGTTTTGTTAAGTGAATATGAGGTCCTTTACCCTCTCTTTTTATTTTTCATTGATCCCTCTCCTAGTATCCCTTCTATGAGTTAGGTTAGTCTAGTGAAAGAAACCTTGGGTAATCATAACAATCACATTTTCTCTTCTCCTAATATCTCTCCTCCTTGTGAAGAAGATATTGTAGGCTTAAAAAAACTAATCGATTAGAGTTTTGAGAACCCGGGTTGTTTCTCTCCTCTTACCTCTCCTATTAGTCAAGACATTACTAAACAAGAGGACATAGTGATAATTAATCATGATGATAACATGAGATAAAAAGAGACCATTGAAACCTACCTATATTCATCTCCCAACATCTTCTCTTGTGATGATGATGAGAATATCTTTGTGTTATATAAGAAAACCTTTAAGATCTATTACAAACCTCTTTATGTTTCTCCCCCTACCTATCCTATTTTGGAAGATATTATGGGACAAAGGAATGAAACTATGGACCATCATGAAAATCATATTTTTTCTTCTCCTAGCATCTTTCCTAGTCATGAAAAAGATACTTTGATGTTAGAAAACACAATCAATGAAAGTAATGAGAATCTTATATGTCTCTCTTCCCCTAGGGAAAGCATAATGGAACAAGACAATAAAATAATTGATGACCAAGAAAATTCAACCATTGATCATTCCCCTACCTGTGATGAAGTCATTTTACAAGAACCAGCCTTCAAATGCCATGAACATTTAGTTTGTATTTCTCCTAAAAATTCTCCTCCTAGGGAGGATATCATAGTGCACGGAAATGTGAACATTGACACGTCTTTTAAACACTAAATCTTCCTTAGATGAAGATGATGAAGTGACATTAGACTCCTCTTCACTAAGAGATCATGAAAATAAAAACAAAGTTGTTGAGGTTATGATGACACAAATTGGATCTCGTTTACTTAGTTAGCCGCCTCCCATTAGTGAATAACATAAGAAAATAAGAGGTTTCTTGAAATCCATGATGCAATCTAATAGTAATAATGTTTTGCAGTAGCCGAGTTATATCTTAATTGCTCAAACATATAGGAAAATACAATCACATTTCATTACCATCACCTTAAGAAGACTCCCGCTAATATATCCATATGGAAACTTATTCAACTATCACCTACATACAAGTGCCTATTTCAAGAAATATTGCAAATAAAGTAGAAGGAGATCCAAGATTCTATGAAATTGAATAATGTAACATCTTCCTTTCATCCTATGCAAGTCGCACAGTCAGAAATCACATTCCCTAAACATGATTTACCCTCACTTGAGATTTAAAACAAAAATGAAGCCTTCATGATAAAGGTGATAATTAATGAAATTGTAGTTAAGCACACTCGCATAGACAATGGAGTAGGTCTTAATATTTGTAGCATTAACCTCCTAGAAAAAAATGGCGTGGACAAGAGGTTTATCCAACTTAATGATGTTCATATTTACGGCTTTGATAATGATAATAGGCAACCATTAGGAATGATCACATTACCTATTGAGGTCGGACTTGTAGTGTTTCCTACCCCTATCCATATCATTCCAGGACCTCTTTCATACAATATCCTCCTAGGGATACCATGGATTCATGCTATGAAGGGAGTCCCATATAGTCTTCACCATGCAATGAAATTTTAATTAAGGAAAAAGATATATATGATTGAAGTAGATGAACGAAGCTATAAATAATATGATCATAACATTCCAACATCAAAAGTTGAACCTATAAAAGTTGATGTCAATCCTAATCCACCTACAACAAAACTATTTAGTGATAATTGGGGGTTGTTAGATTTTATGCCTCATTTCAATAAACAATCCACAATCTCACCCTCAAAGTCCAAAGAGTCATATACAAATTATTCCTTTTCAAATACATGTTCTAGTGATGATTGGGGCTTTACACCTTCCTTTATAGGAGAGTGCCAAATCTCACAATCTAAACCAAAACAACCTTGTCTTTCATTTGCTCAACCTTGGTTCTATAACATTACCCAACTGTGGTGATGGGGGCTATATTTCCCCCATCTCTCATAAGGGGATGATGCATAACTTTAAAAAGGATTTGTTTTCTTGTGAAGAAGTCAATCCTTCTCAGAAGCATAAATCCCCTTCATCAGAGTTGAAAGATTGTTATGGTATTGGATACAATCTCCATACTAAACATGGATTTAATGAACATAATAAGAAAACCAATATACCATACTCTTTCAAGAAATATTTAGGTTTTCTACCTTTATCTCTATTTTTATCTAAGGCCTTATCATTTATTGTGTGTGTATGACATCTTGTGCAAATAAAGAAACATTTTCTACTACAGATCAAGAAGGTATCTTGTCAAAAATCCTCCAAGTTTGTTTGATATCTCTCCCTCAAAGAACATGAAAGAAATTTTACTAAAAGATTTCATTTTGTGCATATCATAGAGTTTGTGGTCATTCTACTAATGAATGTAAGGCTTTAATTAACAAAATTCAACATCTTAGGTATTGTGGTTCTCTTCCTTGTGTTGAAGCACCTAGTTCCTCTATTAATTGAAACTTATTTTCATCCTATTTGGCTCATCCTTGTCCTGCACTAAGTGGGGGCAAGGGGTTAGGTAGCTTTTTCCTCATATGTCACTTGTCATTATCTCTTTTGGCTAGTTGATCACCTTTCGTGTATATATAAGAGCAAGCTTAGGATGTGGACGCCATGCCTTAAGTTGGCTCACATGTGACATACTTACTCATGATGTATCTTATTGGAAACATATGACGTGGCATAGGGATTTTTAGATAATATCTCATGTCTTGTTCTACTTTAAATCAGTTGCTCACAACAATGGTGTTAGTAACCACTTTAAAGTGGGGGCATACATTGACACTCATGTTTGAGTGTGTGATTTTATTTATTATTGTGATGTATCCTTTTCTTGGTGGTGTCATTGGGCTTGATTTACTCTAAGAGCATGATATTTCTTTGATTTGTCCTCTCTTAGAGACATTAAGCATGATGTTCCCTAAGAAGAAAACTTGCATGAACAAAGAAAAATCCCTTTGAATGTACCTTACATTAGTTTGCATTATCAACATCGATTATATGGCCACCTTGCATAACACACTTTCTATGCCTGTGGAGCCATCTTGTTTGTTCATGAGCTCCAAGCATATGAAATTTCGCTTGCCTCATGAAGCTTGAAAATTATTTTTGTATGGCACCTTATCAAATTTATCAGGAGGCATAACTTTGATATGGTTGGATAGGAAGGCAATTTGAGGCATGGCTTTCCCTTAGCCACTCACATGTGTGTGTGATCACATATCAACCATATGTGTCTAACCTTCTTGGATTTCTCACCCAATAGACAACCTAAAGTTCCATTGCCTCAGAGTGAGCATGTATTTTTAGGACAAATATCTTAGATCTGATCCACATTGTGTTGGACAAGGGGTCGAAGCCTGATCCACCTTTTTACTTTTTCTTATTTTTATTTCTTTTAGTTATTGACATCACATGTTTTTGTATCTTGTTTTGTTACATATCATACCTCCTATGCATCTCCTTTCATCCTTATGTCAGTTTGACTTAGGATCTTGGATCCTGGGGGCTTGAATGCCTCCTCGATCTTTGTTATCCTAGACCATATGCATTGGAACACTTGGACCCCTCTTGAATATCTACATTTTGTTTGAGTTCGAAGCAAGTTCATCCTCTCACTAAAGTGGGGGCTAAATGTGGCAACAAAAAAAGTACACCTTTTCCTTGCTTGATTCAAGAATAATTAATGATAAATTGGACTTAATATCACCTTTATCTAGTGTTGTTATGAGTTTTGCACATCTACATTAGGTTTTGGCCCCTTTTAAAGCTAAATAAACCTAACATTTCCTCAATTTAGTGTTGTAAAGTGTATTTATTTACATCTTCACAATAAATTTAGGATGCTTGCAAACTAAATGGACCTAATCTAGTGTTGTAATGTGTTGTACACATTCACATGGGATTTTGGGCCCTACTAAGCTAAATAGACCCAATTTTGCCTTAATTTAATGTTGTAAAGTATATTTATTTGCACTTTCACATTGAATATGTGGCCCTCTTGCATTTATCACCTTAATACCATCATTAATAGGCCCTTAAGACCCTATATTGTGCATCCCAAGTCATATTTCAACCAAAAACCAGACAGGATCAACATATAAACTTAATTTCGTCACTCCTTGACCCTCTCTCTTCAAATAGGCCCTATGGGACCTATACAACACTAGTGGCATATGAGTCCCATTTGGCCTATTTTTAAGGTTTTGGGAGGGAAAATTGGGTTTTAAGTTCAAATCTCTTCTATGTATGCCTTTAGGATCTAATAAATGGTCATTTGGATGTTTTTCCTATACAAACAAGGTCTGAAATCATTATTTCAATAAGAATTCATGAGATCAAGTCAAGCACTCAAGAGTTAAGCAATTCAAGACTTAAAAAGATCATCTAGAGAGAATTCAAGAGTATTTTTAAGGAATTCAAGGGAAAAATTATTCATCAATTGTTGCAGCAATCCAAGATCCATCATCATGTCAAGGAGATCAAGCATCAAGCATGTTATTGAGCTAGTATTGTTATGTAGCATTGAAGATCCAAGATCAAGCATTGTTCTACACCTATTGTCAAGATCAAGATCTACATCCTTCATGGCCATTTCATGTTGAGATGTGGATGGGTATGTGCAGGATCATCATGGAAAAAACAGGTCCTTAAGTGGCAATGAAAATTCAGAAAATCAGAGTTGGGCAACTTGACATAAAAATTTGAATAAGTTATCTATATTATTTCAAAAATATGTAAGAATAGAATATGTGGCAAATTGAATGTAGTTTCTAAACTACTAGGTTAATTTTTGTAAAAAAAAATCTATTTGGTGAAAATTTGAAATTTCAATGCAGTAGTACTAAAATTTCAGGGAAAAAATAAGAAGTAGGTGTCTGTTTGACCACCCTAACCATAATAAAATCATAATATTTTTTTATAAAATTTTAGATATAAGTAGAGGACTCATGTTCGGATGTGATGCATATTTTTTTGTAATTTTTTTTCAAATAATAATTAATTATGAATTTTTTATTACAACTTTTTAAAAATATAAAAACTCGTATGTCCGACCACCTTAACTTGGTCAAAACTTAATGGAATTCATTTTTTTTTTTTAATCCTATAGTATGTAAAGGATAGAATGTGACGCATGTTTTGGATTCAAAAAATGTTATATCGTTTGAAAGCTATAGATGTTTTTCTATCAGACTATCAATCAGGACTTTAGTTGTAATTCTAATAAAAAATAAATAATAAGTATTTATTAGATTTTAAGTAAAATATAATTTATATTGGTAGAAAGCTGAGAAGATCCTTTACAAACCCTTTTTGTTTCATCAATTTTAGATAAAATAAAAGTCGTCAGCCACATGGGCGAAGTTTGGAAAAACAAGGTAAGTTGTTAAACACGTTTTACATGTTGACTTTTTAGGATTGGCAGGTCCAAAACAAATCCCGAGCCTAATACCGAGGCATTAAATTTTGTATCAGAATATCTGATTTAAATCGGATATCCGATATCGGATTTGAATTCGATATATGATATCTTTTAGATCAGTTTTAAAACAATTTATACAATCTTTAATATATGATTTAAAAATTCAATTAAGTTTATAATTTAATATATATAATATCCAATAAAGTTTATAATGTAATATATTTAATATACAATTTATGATAATCTCTTACCAAATTATGTATTTAATATATAATATATTATTAAATGTATAATATTTAAATATTATTTCAATATTTTAGTTAATCTATAAATATTTTAATATTATTTCAATATTTTAGTTAATCCATAAATATTTAAATATATATATTACCAATTATAAAATATTTAAATATTATCTCTTTCCTCTCGCTTCTCTTCCTCACTTCTATCTCTTCAAGTCTC